>CM035225.1:134737566-135159430 GCA_020226215.1 Sindora glabra | reverse complement strand
ATAGTAATATCAATAAAAAATTTAATATAAATGCCTAAATCAAGTCTCATTAATAACTAAATTGATAAATAACAATATATTACTATTTTGTCTCTAAACAGTAGCAATAACATTAACTAAAAATTTAAAATAATCAGACAAATGTATTCTCATTAACAATAAAATTATTATAGAACAACATATTACTATTTGCAAATCAAATAGTAACATCGATAAAAAACTTAAAATAAAAGGATAAATTAAGTTTCATTAACAATCAAACTGATAAAGAAGAGCATGTTACTGTTTGAACATACCAAATAATAATATTGATAAAAAACTTCAAATAATATGAAATATCAAGTCTCATAAATAAAACTACTAAAGAAAAGCATGTTATTATTTAGTTTTTGGATAGCAATAACAATTAAAAATTTAAAATAAAAGGATAAATCAAATCTCATTAATAACATGTTAGTATTTAGTTTCTAAATAGTAATATTGACAAAAAATCTAAAATAAAAGGATAAATCAAGTCTCATTAATAATCAAACTATTAGAAAAGAGTATGTTACAATTTCAAAATATCAAAGAAGAGCATGTTATTATTTAATTTTCAGATAACAATACCAATGAAAAATTTAAAATAAAAGGATAAATCAAGTCTCATTAATAACATGTTACTGTTTGATTTCTAAATAGTAATATTGATAAAAAATTTAAAATAAAAAAATAAATTAAGTCTCGTTAATAACCAAACTATTAAAAAAGAATATGTTACTATTTCAAAATACTAAAAAATAACATGTTACTGTTTAGTTTTCTGATAGCAATATCAATAAAAAATTTAAAATAAAAGGATAAATTAAGTCTCATTAATATAATGTTATTGTTTAGTTTTTAAATAGTAATATTGATAAAAAATATAAAATAAAAAGATAAATTAAGTCTCATTAATAACTAAACTATTAAAGAAGAATATGTGATTATTTCGTCTTTAGATAGTAAATAGTAATATTAATAAAAAATTTAAAATAAAATGATAAATCAAGTTTCATTAACAATCAAACTGTTAAAGAAAAGCATGTTATTGTTTAATTTTCAAATAATAACATAATAAAAAATTCTAAATAATAAAAATATTAAGTCTTATAAATAATCAAATTGTTAAAAAAGAATATGTTATTGTTTAGTTTTTAAATAGTAATATTTTACTATTTTATCTCTAAACAGTAACATCAACTAAAAATATAAAATAAAAGGATAAATCAAGTCTCATTAATATTTAAATTGTCAAAGAATAGTATATTATTATTTGATCATCAAATAATAACATCAATAAAAAAATTTAAATAAAAAGGTAAATCAAATTTTATTAATAACTAAACTGTTAAAGAAGAGTACGTTATTATTTTGTCTCCAGATAGTAATATGTTATTATTTAATTTCTAAATAGTAACATCAATTAAAAATTTAAAATAAATGGATAAATTTTATCTCATTGATAATTAAACTACTCAAGAAGTATATATTACTGTCTTGAAACTAAATAATAACATCAATAAAAAAATTAAACAGTAACATTAATAAAAAAACCTAAAGTAAATAAATAAATTAGGTTTAATTAATAACTTAATTGTCAAAGAAGAACATGTTACTATTTTATTTTCAAACATTAATATTTAAATAGTAACATTAATTAAAAAATTAAAATAAATAGATAAATTTTATCTCATTAATAATTAAAGTGCTCAAGAAGTGAATGTTATTATTTTGAAACTAAACAGTAACATTAATAAAAAAATCTAAAATAAATGAATAAATTAGGTTTCATTAACAACTTAATTGTCAAAGAATAATATGTTGCTATTTCATTTTCAGATAGTAACATCAACGAAAAATTCAAAATAAATGGATAAATGAAATCTTTTTTTTCTAACTGCTACTTTTGTGTCTATCTGCATTTTCTTTTTTCCCAAAAAGACAACTTTGTTATTTGAATTTTAATATAATAATTCATCCGAGATAATTATTTTTTAAGAAAAAAGGTAAAAGAAAGAGATTATTTTGTAATTCTATATAAGGTTATGTATTTTTAAATTCTTATTTATTTTTATTTTTATCTTAACTAAAATTTATTTTAATTCTTAAAAATTAAAATTTTATTATTTTTATTTATAATTAAAATTTTATATTAATTTAATTTTTATAAAGTTAAAAATCCTCTAATTTTTATTCTTATAAAATTTTTGTCTTTTATTTTTTATTTTTATAAAGTTAAAATTTTTTTAATTTTAATATATGGCAAAAGAAATTTCTATTTTGATATTTTTGTCTTTTTAAGATGCATTATAAGTGTGTCATTTAGTTTTTTGGGCATTATAGTAAATTTTCATATATGAGTGTATTTAAATGAATGAAAGTGAGTTTGGGATACCTTACTGCAATAAATTATAACAAATGGTATCAACATGATTTTTTTCCTTATTTTAATAAGATTTGTTTATCTAATACAAATATAAAAATATATGACTACAATTCTTGTGTTTTTATTTTCATATCGTATAAGATGGTGTCCCGATTCCTTTTGAAGTTATTAAACATAGCCTTCTAACATAATTTACTATTAATGAATAAATTTGCAATGGTTATAAAAATTATAGGTAACAATAATTGGTTAATTCAATTGAAGTATGTTAAATCTCCGGATATTTTATGTTTGATAAAAGATTTTAAATTCAGTCTTTTAAAATATTTTTATTAAAAAAATTCCTATTTACTATCGCACCTCAAATAAAAATTAAATTCTTATTTGATAAAATAATATGAGAATATAATAAATATGAACAAAAATTAATAATTATAGATAAATAAATATAATGGTGTTAAGATGAAAAAGATCATTTTAACCTCAGTGTTGAATTAAACATATTTTAACTTAAATGTAATTTTAATTTCTAAAATACGAATTGTATGAGTTTTAATTTACCTAACTTAAAATAAATTACACCAATTAAATAATTTTAAAATTGAAATAAATTATTTTATTTTACAAATATCAAAATAGAGTAAATTAAATTTTTTAAATTAAAATCACATTTAAACGAAACATAAACGGCCATAGCATGAAAGAGGAAAACGGGAGGATATTGTCGGCCGGGAAAGGCAACGAAGCTGTGGTTAGTTAAATAAAAAATATTATATGTGTTAAAAATGAGATTTAAAATTAAATTTTAAATATAAATTATAATTTATTAATTAGATATAAAATATTAGAATAAATTTATAAATTTTAACTTAATAAATATAAAAAATTTGAAATTATTTTTCAAATTTTACATATAATTTTTTTTAGAAAAATTTCCTTATAATGGACGTAACATTTTTGTAATTTGCAATTATAGTAGACAAAAAAATTTTAAGAAAAGAAAGGAGAATACGATAAAAATGTCATGTTGCGGTATCAGAGCCGCTCTTCCCCTCCGCATTTCACGTTGAAGATGACGGTGACAATGATGTATCGCAATCAACGGTAATCTCATGTCCAGCAATTCAGGAGACACCAAAAACGTGGCCCAACCATATTCGTCCAGTTCCATGATGCTCATGTGAGTGCTCGTGCTCTCTGCCGGCTGGGGCCCGCCACGTGATCTTAGCCTGAAGCCGCTCTCTGCACGTGCAGCGTCAACTTCGTATATTGACACGTCGCCACGACAGTAGCGAACCCCCACATGCTGAGGGGTCAACACTTCTTGAAGCGTGCCCAATGGCTTTCTCCCAACTAAGGGCGTCTCTTGAGCCTAATTTACAATACTATCCGAGGACTCTTCCGATGGGGTTTAAGAATGATAGAAGTTTTTATTTCATAAGGTTAGTTATGGAGTGAGTTTTTATTTCAAATGAAATAATGGAGATGAAATAATAATATTTTATTTTATCAGTTTCTCGTTGAATTATATTATTATAAAATTATTATATTTTTATTTTATATATATATATATATATATATATATATATATATATATATATATATATGTATGTATAGATGTATAATTATTTAAAAACTAAAAATATATTGAGATTTTATTTGAGATGAAGAAGATAAAAAATAATAATATTTTATTAAACTTGTAACATTTTTTAAGTTTTAGATTATTTAAATTAATTATATATAATTTTAAACTTATAATATTATGTTGAATATGTATCATTTGCAATATTTAAATTTAATTTTTTTATTCCTTATTTATTAATGCTTGAAATTACTTAATAATTTGTATAAATTTGTAACTCTTAATTTTTAATATTTATATTTTTAATCTATTTTATTTATTATCATTTTACGCAAGTACTCGTGGAACTCTATTGTTTCATAAGGCATAAAAATGAGATGAATTTTATTTTTAAACACGAGTTATGAGAAAAAGTAATATTTGAAACACAATAATGAAGCATGAGGCAAGAAAATTTTAATTTGCTCTTGCCTTACTCCATAATTACCCCAAAGTCAAATAACTCAATTATTTGCTCAACTTAATTTGATAATTGTTGATTCGGTTAAGTTATTATTCAATTTACTTAACTCGGGAATAATTTAATTATACTTTTTTAATATATGTTTATATATACCATAATAAATAATTAAAATTTTAATTTATTTTTATGATTTTAATCTTATATTATTTAATATTATTTATAATTATGTTGAATATTATATTTTTAAAAAATATAATTATTTTTTAATTAATTAAAAAAATACTAATTTAAGTTTGTATCAAACTTGACCTTGGTTCAAATTTGTTCTATTTTGAATAAATTTGGCTCGAGATCTAATGTTAAATTTAGTATATAATGAAATGAAATAACAAAAAGTGAAATAATTATTTTATAATTATGTTTCATACAATAAATATTGTGGAAATATAATAAAAAAATTAATGATAATAATATCTTTAAAAATTAAAATAAAGTATAAAATTGAAACTACATTTATGAGAAAGATGACATTTTTATTTTTTATAATTTAACATAAAAAACCATAATTATAAATATCATAATTAACAAATAATTTTCTATAGTAAAAATATAAAATTTTAATTTACCAATTTTCTATATTAAATAAATTTTATTAAGAATATAAAAATATTTTACTTTAAATTTTGTCATTAAAAAATGTTAAAATATTTTAATAATATAATATTAAAAATATATTATTTTATTTTTTATTAGAAAATGATAGTATTATTATATACAAAAGATATAAAGGATAAAAGTATTAAAAATTAATTTCACAAATAATGAAATAATTATTTCATTATTTTTTCTATTATTCTCTAAAAAATAAATATTTTCATTTTATAGTATTCACGAAGTGAACTTTTTCCTTTCGATTCAATTCCATCCCATTATATCAAACTTAACGTAAGTTTTAGCTCTCGATTTTCACAGCAACTAGTTTGTCTCGTGTTCGGATAAATACATGTTATTTTATTGCAATTAATATATGAAAAGAAAATGACTCAAAATGAGTAACAATCGAGGTTGCCAAAATTATTCTTCTGTCATATATACAATGATTTAAAGATATGAGTAATAATTTAAAGCATTGAATTTTCTGTCAAGTGGGTTGCTAAAAATTTGAGCTGAACATTTTGTATCGTCCTTCCAAATATCCAAGTAGTTTTTCAACCTGCAAAACCTTTATAAACCTCCATTGAAGAGAGAGAGAGAGAGAATACAATTTTTCCCTCAATTGAATTGATCGTTGTAAAGTTTAATGCTTTTTAAAAGTTGTGGAATTTACTGCTTTCTAGAAGTAAAATGTAACATTTAAGCTTTAAATAATATAACCAATAATTAAAACATCAAATATTAAGAAAGAGGTGATACTGTTTAGAACTTGTAATCTTGTTTTGAAATTCATAGAGAATTTGTCATTAAAAGTTAAGGTCGTGGCCTAAACCTAAAGGAAGCTAGAAACATTTATTTAGTGTTATAGTAGAGAGCCAAAACGATAGCAAGCAGCGTCTAGTCATGCCTCAAACTGCCAAAATGCTACGGTAGTTAAAATAGGCTCCCCATTTGGTCGCATAACGGTGCAAATGGCGGTGAAACCGGGGGTTTAAGGAAGAAATAGCTTTAGACGCCATTTAGTTTACGGAATCTTACATTATCAAAAAAATATACATTCTTAAAAATTTAATTTCTAAAAATTTAATTAACAGAAATGTAATAATCCTATATTTAGTTTATTATAAATTTTTTTTAAAATATTTTAATATCATATTCTCATTCTACGAGAATTTAAGATACTTACCTTTTCATAAAAATATTTTAAAAGAATTTTAAATTAAATATAAAAATATAATATTTTTTTAAAATATTAAAAATATTTCGTAAACCAAACGCACAGAAGATAAGCAAAAACCGGGGACGTGGGAAGCTTAGCAGATATGGACAAACCCCAGTAAAGTAGTCCTAGAGTTAATGTAGTTTAAATGATGCACTCTAAAATTGAGTGAGGAGCCAAAAAGATAACAGGAGTAAAACTTGTCTAGGTAGACAATGGATTTGTTTGATGAGCACTTGCTTTAAGTAACTTTTGGTTGGTCGGATCAGTTTTGGTCAATTAACTTTAGAAATCAATCATTTCAATATTTGGTAATAAGTTGTTTAAGATAATTAATTGACGTTTCAATCAGTCATTTAAGAAACACTAAGAAGGGTAGCGTTTTTGGATGAACTGATTTAAAAAAAAAATCATTTTATCCTTCCTACAATACTCTTCATCCCCCGTTGACACTATGCTCAAACGCAGAAACAATAGCTGGATCGGTAGCTTCACAACATAAGGCTTATCTGAAGAAAACAAGAAATGAGACATGTGAAAGCAGCAGAATTGAAGCAAATATGATTACCACTAATCACTTTATTCAAAGTTATCCATTACGATTTTAAGGATCCCAATTTTTTAGTAATGGTTGTTATTTATAAATTTATTAATTATAAAAATTATATTAATTTAATTCTAAAAAAATATTTTATATATAATAAATTACAATGATATATTATTTAAAAAATTTAATCTATTAAATAATATATAAAATCAAAATTATTAAAATATTATTAATATAAAAAATATTTAAATAATTTGTAAAATATATTTGTCCTTATATGTTATTTTATATACAAATAATTAAATATAAATAATTAATTTATCAAATATTCTTATTCAAATTGTTAATGTAATTAACTAGTCAAATCAACTAACATAATTAATTATTAATTAATAATTAATTGAATTAGTTGATCTATAGTTATCAATTAATTATTAAACAACACCAATGCCATGGAAAATTTTCCATTCTTGTAACGACACTTTGTTATGCTATCCTATAATTTTTTTTTGGCCACAGCTATACTATAATAAATTGAATAAATCTTTTCTTTTTCTCATGTTATATCATAAAGGCCACTCCATACAGTGATGCATGCCTCAATTTGAGGATATGTGACAATTTTAACCTCAAGAAAAACATCAGGCTTGCCCTGTAACAATCAAAATAATCTTCATTCAAGAAAGTGATTCTCGTTAAAATCAACTATTAGAATTTAAAATTTTATTTTATGTAAGTAATTGATAAACTAGAAAATAATTAATAAAATAGTTAGTAACTAATAAGTTAATTAATAATTGATAGTTTATAAATAATAATTAATAAATAAATTAATTGTATAAAAAGTGTTCACAAAATTAATTATTAAATTAGTTGAAATTATAAAATGATATAAAAAATATATTAATATAAATAGATATATAAATTTAAATAATTCATACTTATCTAAAGATAATTTTATATCAATATAATTAAAATGTTCAAAATAAAAATATAATATCTAATAATTGATTAATTATATTTTATGAATTTATTTTTTTATTTACTTACATAATTTTATTTTATTATTATTTATTAAAAAATAATTAATTATATTTTATAATATCATAAATTAATAAAAAGAATAAAAATAAATTTAGAAAAATTTTAAAAATATAGGAGCTTATAAGTTATTCAAATAACTTATTAAATCAAAGATTAATTTTTTAAGTAAATTGATATATAAAGTACTTTTAAAAATTAACTTATAATTTATTAATTAAGTTAATAAGTTATAAGTTAATTTATTTATATACGAAATGAAACTTAATTCTCAAAACTTTAATCTTGAAACAAATACCAAATAAATAAATAAAATAACTTGAAATAGAAAAAACATAGTAAGAGAAGTTACAAATAGATTTTGATAAAATCACAAATGATGAAAAACTATCAGGATATCAGGATTACTCTTATCAAAGTTATGGAAAACCAAATTCCCAGAAATCAAAATTTTTATTCATATTTGTGTGTAAATATAATAACTAAATTGAAAGGCAAATTTTCAGATATCAAATTGCTTATTCATATAAAGTGTTGAGTAAGTCCCTGCTAAAAAAAGTACTGAATAAAATTCAAAAGCTAATAAAAGACATGAACTAATTCTTTTCTTATATGAAGATTAGACAATCATAAATAAAATAAATAAGAGAACTAATGGTACCCAAAAAATAAAAAGTAAAAAATAAAAACAAGCCACAAATTATTTCCTCAGTAATATCATATTCCACTCGTATAAACAAAAAATAACTAAGGTTAACCATAATGAAAATAAGCATAGAAAAAAAAAAAACTTCCTAAAGTTACAATAACGGTGACATAAATAGTAATTCATATTTAACTTTATGTTTTATTAGTCAAGAGAATATTGCAATATATAATAAACCTACCAATAAGTCGTCAAGTGCGTTTGACTCAAATAATATTCGATATCCTTAAAGATTTTATACCTTTTGCTGTATTTAGAATTTAATTATTAATCCTTACATATGTATGTTCAGTTGTTTAACTACTCTTGCTATCACTAAAAAAATTATAAAAAAAAAAAACTACCAACAAGTCAGTTCTGTGGTTGATAACTGAATGTGGCATTGACGTGGCACTTATATCTTGCTGCTGCACAGAATGTTCGAACCTGAAGAAACATAAGGTGATGATAGGATGCATCTCATCTTTAACTATCTTCTGCATAATTATTAAATGACGGACAACTCTAAAACATGCATCCGTCATAGCAAAAGTTTCTCCAATATTATTGTAGGCTTCCCCATTGAAAGGGTAAGAAAAATATATCCTACATATGCATACCCGTATCTTTCAAACTTACTCTAAAACCAAACCGTCGGTTCCCATATTCTTAACTATTTTCAATTGCCAGAAATATATATCCTGAATATGCTAACAATGATCTGTCAATTTATCTTTGTTAATAAGGAACAGTAAATTCATTATGCATACAAGATTGTATTTCAGGAGATGCGTTATAAATGAGGGTCCATATGCTAACAAGAGACCAATCATCTGCCATTGTAGAATTTTAATAGCTTTGTAAAGCTTATATATTTTACTTTATCAGTTTAGTATAGAAAACAACGCGGACTGATAAGTTCAAAATAATGACACTATTTAGCAATCCACAAAGTCACAAAAAATTGGTTTATCTGTTGTTCAGCAATAACCATTAAAAATAGTGTATTTAATTTTTTGTACATTGAGATCTAACCTCTTTGTGAATTCACAAGTCAAATGTCTCTCAATAAATAGATTTAAAACTGAAGTTGCATCGACCAAGCCTAAACTCCACCTCATCTCAAACTATTCCACTAGCTAACTTTAAAGTATAACCTACTTGATTTAGTTATTTTCATGTCTTCTTATTATTTCATATCTCATACACAGATATATGAATGGCATATATGAGAAACACTATAATTTTAGTTGTTAATAAGAACGAGAATTCTTGTTTGTCTTACAATAGCTAGAGATACTTAAACCTGAAAGACTCTGGTGGGAGATTGCCTAACAGATTTTGACAAATATAAAAACTTTGTAACAGATTTTAGAAAATAACATCACACAAACAAAATCTTATAGAATTTTATGAGGTCCATGAGTTAAATGAAACATCACAGAACCATTGTCAACCTTCATATTATCTCAAAAACATTCGTTTGTGAAAAAAAAAAAAAAAGTATCATGTTTCACATTTCAAAGATATGATTCTCATCATAGTTGTTTCAAAGGCAATCAAAAATAAAAATTACTATATCTCTAGGTGTAAAAGTGGGAACTAACGCCATGAAGAGAAATAATCACAAAAAGGAATGGAAACTTATCCAAAAATGGACAATGGGATTAATATATCAGTCTCCCTTAAGTTTATGCTAGTCTAAACGCATCTCTAATGGAGATAGTAACATATATGTTATAATAAAATTGAAAGTTTCATTAAAGGATTGAAAATGCCATTCTTCGAAAGCTTCAAAAGAGTAGTTCTAGGTCCAGGATTCAACTTCTCATTCTGACTTCCAGCACTGCAAGTCATCATCATCATCGTTATCTAGATATCTGAAATAGATAGATTCAACATCAACACTAAACTAATTAACGATATTCCTTGAATGGCTTAACTCACTCTAAAAACTTTGAAACACTATTCTATTCAGTGAATCAACTATTAAAATTAAAGAATTACCAAGTTACTAACAGCCTCTAGAAACATCTTGAGACAATATTCAAGAATTAAAAGTGATCTCTAAAAAGAATCAACTGATCTTTGTTGAAAAATGAAGATATAATGGTCAATTATATAGAAACTATATTTTCATTTTAGTTTAATTTATCTTAAGAAAAATCAGTCATATGAACAAAAATGGCCGTGTATGATCATCACCCAAACAATGGCCATTTATGATAAAAGTAAATTTACATAATTTTGGAGAGGAAAGCCACATTAACTATCACCCAATGGTCACAACTCGACAGCGTAAAACCTGTTTCCACTACTATGTCTATCTTTACTTCAATATCATTATACAATTGCTAATAAATTATTCGAGTAAACCATTTCATGACTTCTAGGTCAAATCTTATTTTTTCAGAAATTTATCTTTATTCCTTTAAAGCCAATCTTATTCCTTCACAAACATCTACCTGGATCTAGTTGTATTTCATAGATTCACCACATCAATATCATCCCAAACATGTTTTCGTACCATATCACCACTTACATACATATGCATTTCTGGCTAATGTACAACATTTCAATCATAAATAGATTTATCCACAGCTAATTGTATTACTATAATTGCCCACACACTCACTATTAACAAGAAATTTTACTAAAAGTATCAAACAAGGGACTTAACAAGATTATTTGGTTATAATAGTCAAATATTAGTCAAGTACTATATTTGAATATGTAGATCCAGAGGCAACTTGCATTTGAAATATTCGACTATGCTAGTTGATTACAATCACTTGAGATGAATTCCCAAGTATATAATCAACTACCATAGTCACATATTCGCATCTAGAGGCAAAGCCTTCCGATGGTATTTGACTATAGTAGTCAAACATAAAACCTGTTGAAGGAATTCCCAGTTTATATTTGATTACCATAGTCAAATGCTAATTGGAATTTTCTAGTGTTTCACTGAACCTCACCGAGTGAATTACCATTTCTTCCATACTCAACAATGCACAGGTAGAACTAGGCCAGAATTCATGGCAAATCATCAACCTCAACTATTGCCCAACTCAGCCATTGCAACACATGCATACAAATTCCAAATTAACATATTCAATCATAAAAAATCAACACATTTAATCATAAACTTCAACAACTCAAATTATAATTCATAACAAATTAAGTAGGTTATCTACTTACCTATTGGTGTGTGGAGGAGATGAAGATGAACTAGGAAAGTAAGTGACTTGCCTTATTCAACCTAAAACTAAAAAAAAAAAGAAAAAAAACTCATTTGTATCACGAATTCCCTAATTCTTCCTTTTAAAAGCAAAACTTGTGAAATTAACAACCTCAAAGTTTAGGAATAGGAGGGATTAGCTTCGTGGAGCTAGGATTTAAGTCAATAATTGATCTCCCCCACCTGAATCTTGTCAAAAGTTAGAAGAAGATGCAATTGGGCCTAAAGAGAGGAGGGAGTCCCCGGGTTGGACTGTTGGAGAAAAATTGAGGGAAAAATTGCTAGACTTATAGTTTTATTGCCTTAAGGCCATTTTAATAATTTTGGAGATTTGGGGGGTAAAATAAGGAAAATTGATCCCCTAAATATCCTCCATACTCCTCCTTGATTCTAATCTTACACTAACCTTCAACTAATTTAATTCTTTCTACTTTTACCATAAATTCAATTTTCTTTAATTTTAAATATCATTTTAAACACATTTGCAACAATTTTAATTATTGACACATATACTTAAATATTAATAAAAATAAATTCTAATTTGCTAGAGGCATAACACCCAGTGTAGTGTTTAATTTAATGGTTCACATATACACGTTGAAATCATTATACAATTTTGCAAGAAAAAGAATGGAGGCACTCCCAAATCATTATCTATCTCAAGGGATTAGTGTCTTGGAACATTAACACCCAAAATTGACTTAAGAATCAAACTAGGTGAGTCTTTTGCTTTATTCCTGGACAAAATTAATGTCTGGAAGGCAACATATAAATTTAAGATAATCCCAAAAAGATGCACGCCAAATGAATTAACTAATTCCAAGAGTTTCAGAAAAGCTCAAAAACAATAAAAAAAGGTTCGAACATTAGATATCTCCACAGGTTTGTAACAATATTCTATGGAATAGCATTCTGAAAACTAATTCAATCACTATATTCGAATGGACCTGGGGAAAAAAAAAAGGGAAAATTGAACATCTGATGATAGAAAAGTCATACCTCTCTGTTTGCAACAGTAACAAACTAATTCATCAAGTACGGTGCACATCAAAGACTATGATAAGATACATGTTACAAATTTAAATCATAGAACTGCCATTTTTTTAATACAAATATTAAATAAAAACTCATATTTGAATTAAAAAAAAATAATGGCAAAAACAAGAAAAATAAGAATTCTAAGAGAAACAGATGTTAAAAAAATGAGGAAAATGGACAAATATTAATTGAAAGTATTTAGAAAAAATATTCTTGGACTCAAAAAGGAGGAAGAAAATAAAAAATCAAGGCAAAGAAGAGAAAAAAGATCATAAATCATAAAATAAAAATGGTTAACCTTTTACGAATTGTTTTTCTTCACCTTAACTAAACAAGGAGAGAAGTTCAAATTTCATCAAACTATATACTCAATTGAAAATGTGTTTAAAATATATGATTTTCTCTTATTTCTGTATATCCTTTGCAAATTGTTTTTCCTTGATCGAAGGAACTACTCTCTAAGGATTAGATGGATGATTATTGGAAATTAGATAGAAAATTATTATGCTAAACTTTATAGATTCATCAAAATAAAAAAAGGTAAAAATAAATTATAATTTAACACAAACAACAACATAATCGAACTGTACTTAACCCATTACCGCATCTTCAACCATCTCTGATCCTTATCCAATGCCATTATAAGGTAACAACTACCTTGAACTTCTTTGCTTGTCAAATCCTTCAAATTCTCTCTTCTTTTGTAGAATGCATATAAGCTTTGCCGAATGCATCTGTACATATGCAGAATACACTTGTGCATATTGTAAAATGCATTTAAGAACATGCAAAGTTCACTTGTACATATACAGAATATGAAGAAATTCATATGTCTGAAAAAAACCATTTTTAACTAAAGTTAAATTTGTATTGTTTAGGAAAACTGAATCAAGTTTTATATTCAATATCATAACAAATATTTGAAAAGAACAGTTATTGGAAAAAAAAAAAAAAGTCAATTCAATTTCTTACTGTAATAATTCTTGCAACTGTCTCTTCATCTATTGGAAGAGGGGAAATATAACAAATCTGCCATAGTAACTCGCCATGAGTAATACATCTTTCAAATGCAAATACCATCTCAACTTTTTTCTTTTTTTTAAAAATTGCACAATGCAAATCCTATTAGAGAAATAACCATTTGCTTGCACAACCCCAATTTTTCGAAGAAAATGATTGAAACATCTAATCAATGTCTTCTCACTTGCTGATTAAATTAAACAAAGCATCAAAGTCCTAGAAATAAAATAAATAACTATAAAGGTGGGATCAAATTAGAAATTTATACATCTCAACCTTAGCTTGTGGTATCATCTACAATATACAAGGAAACTAAGCCCTTATCATATCCATGTTGCTATATATAAGGGCGCACCATATATTTAAGGTTAACAGACAATAACTCTCTTCTCCTCTAAATTACAAATTAATTAATTCTTGCTATGGATACCCCCTGACATTAAATTAATCCTGCACAATTTATTACTTTCTTTAAGGAATCTTCATATAATCAAACTTCACTATATTGAAATCTAGTGACTAGCTCTGGTGCTTCATTAATACTCTGTGCAAATAGTATAATCATTATTCTTGTAACTCTAAATTGACCAAAAGCTACCCCTTATAAAGATACAAATCAAAATCCACATTCTTATAACTCTAAATTTGGCAACATCATTATGAAATACTCAATCCCATCCCGTTTCAAAATTGCCTTACGGATCAGAAAGGAGAATACACTTTTATTTCCTTAGAACCCAAAATCAACAAATACAACTACAAAAGACTTGTTTGAAAACAAATGTGGCTCCTTATGACTTATATAATGTGGATCATACAGTGGTTGCTGAAAAGAATATGATTTTGACTCCTATAACTACTTTATTTCTTCAATTAAAACCATCCAAGGTAATAGGAAATTTCTTTGATTTAATTCTACTAAAAATTTAAAACCCTAAATCATAAATCTAGTCACTCAACTTCACACACTTTCAGAACTTAAAACCAAATTATTACGACAATTTTGTGCGAAAACTTACCTGAGATTCTATCCGAAATCAAACCCCCGAGCAAAAGAATTGAAGTCCATCTCCATAGCTATTCCCTCAATCAATCACGCACGCACAAAAGTTGCCTTGAATGGTGGCTGAAATTGTTGGGTAGTAGAAGTTCTGATGATTGTGTGAGAAGAAGGGACAAAGAAAAAGAAAGGGAAAAGGAGGCGGCGGTGGCAAATGACGAAACAATTGCCCAAGGCAGAGATTGCCATTGGTGGTGTGTGAGAGGGAGGTCGACAAAAGGAGGAGAAGATGGAGAAATGAGGACAAAGGAGGAAATGAAAAGTGAGAAAGGGAAGAGTTTACAGAAGCCAAATCAAAAGCTTTCAAAAGAAACAAAGAAGAAGGAGAAGAAAAAAGGCAATAATAAAATAAAATAGGAAAAGGGCAGAGAAATGCGCAAAAGAAGTGTGTTAAGGAAGCGAACGAAACTTAAGCGGGAAATCAATCATTACTACATCGACCCCTGGCACACAATTACAATAAATGAGGAAATAAATAGATATTATTCTCACATTTTCATCCATACTTTTGAATTAAAAAAATAATTTTACGTTAAATTTTATATCATATTTTTTATAATAATATTATTCTTATAAAAATTTAAATTAAATCATATCTAATATTTCTTGAATACTTTTTTCTTTTATTTATAATTACGGTTTAATTCCTAATTTTTATGTATATAACTCTAATAATTTAATTACTTTTATTATTATAAAAAAATCCTTCTTTTTCTTATTATTATTTCTTTCATTCACATCTTATTGGGAAAAAAAAAACTTTACCCAAAATTTCACTTCCTGCATTTTTTTTTATTGTTGGTAACGAGTGTGAAAAATAGTAATATTTTGATTGAGAAATTTTTTATTAGTTAGTGGGTATCCATTATTAATAAAAATCATGATGAATATAATAAAAAAATAACTATTGTGTTAATTTTTTGAAACAAAGCAGGAGATGAATGCCCAAGCAGAAGGGAGAAAAACAACATCAGTGTCGTATCAGTGCATAGGAGATGGCAAATTTTTTACAATAATAAGATGGCGAATTTTCAGGAGCAGTGAGCACAAAAGTGAGCAACCAAGAAACCAAGAATTCTTCATATTTCATGACCTTTTTGTCATTTTTTACTTTATTCTTTTACCATAAAATTCCTGGGGTTTAACTCATTTGTTTCCCTAAACACGTAATTCAGACGGGCAAGGGTCTGGAGGAACCCACATAGTTAAATGATGGAAGTCTAGGACCTGTCGTACCTGCTATGACTCAGCCCATGAGACATGCTATGCTGTTATAAGAGCGTTGATAAAGTGTTTGGTTTTCTTATTCAAATGACCATGCAGCCCAAGCTTGTTGAAATAAAGCCCACTAAAACTGTTGAGTCAGTAAACAGCAAACCAAAATGCCCAAGAACGAATCATACTCTTAAGGGTAGATATGTGTGCATCCCAGGCCCCACTCTTGAGATCATCTCATTGCCACTGACATCGTTACAAGTTACACTTATAAATGAAAAGACAACCCATGTGACGTTGGCAGGCCATTCCTTTCCACAGCTTCTCACAATTCTGGGGCTTTAATCGTCTCTATCTCATTTTTCTGCTATTGTTGATAAGGAAGAAAAAGGTAAACTAATTGTCAAACCGACCACGTCTGAAACATAGCATCAAAAAGAAAGAAATTTGAAAGGAATAGTGACCCTGCAGCGTGCAGAGACATTGGTCAAACCGCCACGATCCTTCTCGTCCCAGAATTACTATAATGTTCTGTATAACTAGACTAGTTTTTCCCTTAACCAATACTCATTAATGTTTTGACCCCTTCCAATGGCTCCTGGGAAAAAGGAGATATAGAACACAACTGTACTGCACTTGTTTGTTCGAAATGCCATATTGCCATCCCATGTGACATTCGATTGAGCAAGAGACGTGCCACAAACAAGATAACCACAATGTCAACTTTGTAATGCCCCCGACGTGTCATGCTTTCCCAGCCCCACCGGCGCCAACCTCTTTGAATTTCCTCCGAGCTTTTGGGTTCAACTTTGGGCTTTCTCTGCCCGATATACAAATTGAGTGAGGACCACAAAGACAAACAAGAGTCGGCGTTTTTTCCTGTGGCGGTCTCATCTGACCAACTTCCGTATACTGCTAACTCCATAATGCAATACGGCCAAAACTTCACTTTTTCCGTTATTCAATTCCACGAACAACAAACAGCCCTTATCTCTTTACTCTTATTTTTCATCATTAGCCTTTAATTATGTCAGGATTACGGATCCCCTCGAATTGGATGGAGAGTTGGAAGCAGAGAGAGAGAGAGAGAGAGGAAGATGGAAGAAGATATGAGCGAATGTTGTTGTTAGGTGGAATCACATGCACAATATTAAATTAAAGAGAAAGGGAGTGGGGTGTCATTTCACCAGTTTTGTCCTTTCAAAGGCCCTCCTTCCATCCACGTCATACCATACGTCCATACCTTTTCAAACCCGCCTTTACACCTTCAAGGCTTCAATGCGCCATACCAATTTAATGTGATTGCTACTGTTATCTCTTATTTCTGACTTTTGGCTTTGATTCAATTTTCTGTACGTTGAAAATTAAAAAAAATATATATATTTTCAAAGAGAAGGTCCAACTTCATCAATAATTTAATGCTATAATAATAATTAATATTATCTTAAAATTTTTATTTTCCATCAATTTTAAAATTTATATTCAAAACATTATATATATACATTAAATGAATTATCACTTTTTTATTATTAAAAAAAAAATTCAACTCCAAACTCACTCTTGGATTCAACTATGAATCAATCCCTGCATCCTCTCCATTCTTTTTGTGGTTTTAGTTTTTTTTCATCCCAGATATTAGAGCTAACTTGGTCTCGTTTGATTCCATCTGTAAACAACAGCAATTTGATGGTTCCAAATTTGATGATTCAACACTTTGCTGCTACTGCATCCGATGAATAACCACAATACAATGTATGTATCCTTTCCATATAACCAACCATCAACCAATAAACCTTAATTATGCGTAGATTCTCCATTGAGGTTTTCCACTTCAATTACTAGCGATTATTTCTTGTTTCTATTTATGGGTGCCAAGTTTTTGCAACTAATAACTAATTCCCACTGCTTATACCTTAAGGGGAAACGTTTGAATGTATGCGTCGCTGTCATCCTTAGGTCTTAGATTAGATTTGTCGGCAGCTAATTAAAAAAAGTAAACACAAATGGCATTCAACTAATTCAGATGCATATATTGGAATAGAACTTGATTCTGTTTCTTGTCTTAAGGATATCGAGTGCGCGTTGGTCATGACTCACATGTACTCTTTTGGGCCAAGATATGATTGTCCATATACCTAACCATTAACATGATGAGGAGTCCAACGAGCCCTCCTTCCTCAAGTTCTGCTCTTTCCCTAAATATAGAAAATTTTAGAGCAAGTTAGGCTTCAAATATGTCCATCAGCGGTGCCAAGGAAAGCTCCCTCGTATGTATGTTGACTAATTGGCCATAGATATCAACAAGAAAATTCAGTCACAAGTGTGAATGGGCAGGGCATGATAGAGTAGCAAGGAAAATATTGGTTGCACTTTGATCGCAAATAAAAGTTGAGCCACATGTGTGAATATGCAGTTGCTTTACTCATTAATGGAAAGGTGACTCAATATATGAGAAACACGCATAAAGTATATAATTAATTACATACAGTGACTTTGGGAAATTTGAAGCACAAATTTCATATATTAGGTTAACACGTTATTGTTATTATTATTATTATTAAAATGATTGGTGTGGTTGGGCACAATAATTAAAATGCAGAATGGTGGCGGTGAAGGAGTAAAGGAGCGAAAACAGGAATCAATAGGCGTAACACTAACAGAACGGAAACCAAAAGGCAATGCGTGGCACAGGAACCGAGTGACGTAGAAAAAGAGGCTAGTTTGACCTTTTCCGGGCTTCTGTCGTGCCGTGCTTGTGTATCCGTATCGCTCCAATAAATTGCAAAAGTAGCCTTTTGAGAAGCGTACGGACCCCCTGGGGACCACACGGATTCCAATGCTACCACTCCAATTTCTTGCTGGCTGGCACCTCACTTATCTCATGGCATGGAGGCTGACGGTAAATTACAAGTTATGTACATGGTAACATCTATAAATACAAGACATATAATTTGTGATGCTTTCAACCTTCAACAAACACTTGTGATGCCTCCTTTCTTCTCTTAGGCTCTCTCTGTTTTCTCATACAATCTTCACCTTCATCATCGAATTTCTAAAATGCAAGACCCAAACGGACAGCTTCAACCCGACGATGGAGCTGACATCGGGTCAACTCTTTCGCAACTCATACTGTCCGGCGGCACTAACACTTTTCTGGATTCAATTTTCTCTCGTTGCCACCCAATAGCCAACCCTGCCGTTGAACCCTTGTCTTCCTCTGGGTTTGAGCCCTTAGGCTCTTCAGTTTATTTTCGTCAGAGAGATCTTCTGCAAAAATTCTACCACGAAAGCCGAGCAAATACGTCTTATGTTGGCAGCTCGTTGGCGAATTTACCTCTAAAATCAGTATACACAACAGGCACAAGGTCTTTAACGGATCCCCGCAAGAAGAAACTATACAGAGGAGTGAGGCAGAGGCATTGGGGAAAATGGGTGGCGGAGATAAGACTGCCTCAGAACAGAATGAGAGTGTGGTTGGGAACTTATGACTCTGCTGAAGCTGCTGCCTACGCCTATGACCGTGCTACTTACAAGCTTCGAGGTGAATACGCTCGCTTGAATTTCCCAAACATGAAGGACCCGAGTAAGTTAGGATTCGGAGATTCAACCAAGTTAAATGCTTTGAAGAGCTCTGTGGATGCTAAGATTCAGGCTATATGTCAAAAGGTGAAAAGGGAGAAAGCCAGAAAGAGTGCCTCAAAGAAGCTTAAGCCTGATACTAATGGCGACGAAGGAGAGAAGCCGCACAAGATTGAGAGATCCTCTTGTTCTTCAACATCGTTAACGTTTGATGACGATTGGACAAAGGAATTGCTCTCACCAACAGTTTCGGAGGATGCATTTTGGAAGGGGGGCAACTCCCCATCCTCCGTTTCTACAGAGGGTCCGGAGGACTCGGAATTGGAAGGCTGTTCCTTGGCAAGGATGCCATCCTTCGATCCTGAGTTAATTTGGCAAGTTCTTGCTAATTAGGAAAACCGACTTACTATCTTGATAATGACTAGTTACTTTTCTATTCACCGCAATGTTAAAATGTAAATGAAAAAAGACGAGTCCAGCTTGGTTTTGGGAGGTAAGCATGCCTCTCAACTTCTGGTCCTGTTTTCTCCAATTATTGAGAGGTACTTCAGATAACTGGCCTTGATTTTGGTCTCAGGGCGTTAGGGTGCTGTCCTAATATTGAGTTTCATGTTTGTAGAATATATTTGGCGGATTACTAGAGGAGGGAGGATATAAGATTATGCATTTCATGATATTATAAAGCTATTGCCTAAAAATTAATTTTTGTTTTATCGGAAAGAAAAAGGGTCTGTAATTAAATTGCAGTTGTAATTCCATCACGACAAAGCGGTCGCATTCCAGGACCAATAGCAAAGCCCAGAAGACATCATATATGCTAATGTTGATAAATTTGTAATTTTCATTTTTTTTCAAACGAGAACTACTGCCCAGGTATGTTGAGTGAGGCCCACTAAAGTATAGCTTGCACGGACGTTGATATCATTCCTTCGTCAAAGTGTATTATTAGTGAATAGATGTACTGAACTGAAGTCAATATGATTTTTACATAAGGAATTATACATTTTGATGTCGTCCTGTATCATTTTTAATCAAAATGTCATGTAGGATATTAATTGGGTGTGTCACAAATTATGTAAAGGGAAGTGAGTGATGTAAATGAGATTTTTGCTCCTCTTATATAAAAGGAGTGATATCCTTGAACCTCTTGATTGAGTAAGACTAAGAAATACATGATCATACTCAAATGGATCAATATATGATATTAATAATTTGTTTAAATTAGTATACTAGGTATTAAGAAATATAGATTGAACATTGACGAGGATGACACATTTCATACCTTTAATCTGATTTAGATATCGTTACAAAAGGAATTATATTGCAAAGCGTTATTCACACATTAGGTTGATGTCGAATCACAAACATTCTTACTACTTGGAGGACAATGATGTATTATTAGATATCGTTCACTGTTTATTATTCACTGATGGATCATTATTAACATAGTAAAAATTTACAGGATTACAAAAAATAAGTAAGAATGAAATAATAATTAATTGAGTTTTAACTAGAATGAAATTTTATTAATTAGACTTATTATTTGGTGTATATATATATATTATCACTTTGTATAGAAGAATACAAAATAGCATGAAAGCATCACTTTGTATAGAAGAATGAAATTTTAATTAGAATGAAATTTTATTAATTAGTTTCCTAGTGAGAGTAGGAAAATGACATGCATATAAAATAGCATGAAAGCATCACTTTGTATAGAAGAATACAAAAAATTGCCACTAAAAAAACACATTAAACCTTAGTCCCATGTGAGAGAGATATTTCCTAACAAATTCGTGGAGATACAAAAGCCGTTATTTACTCCATGTGGATATTATAAAGGCACCATCATTTGATTGTACTTGTGATTTGTGACTTGTACTTCAAGAGGTAATTCTAAATCTTGTATACAAAATTATTGATCTTTGTTCCTATGTATTGATTTTAAGAAGGTTTTACAATTTTTTTTGAAAACCTGCTATGTTTAAGTATATGTGAAACCTAACAATAATTAAGTTAAAATTATTTTTCATTCCTTATTGTTTACTTATTAAGTTTTGAAGAAATTTACATTCTTTTTCTCTTCCTTTCATGTTACAATCCTAACTTAATTGTGATCAGTGTAGAACTCGTTACCTAGTTTTTACTAGCCTAATTCATTTTACTTATCTTAATTATGAATGATTTATTTGAGAACAAATAGGAGGAGAGCAACAATTGGTTAAGAAAAACATTCCATTCATTAGTTAAGGTTTTACAAATTGTAAGAAAGTTAAAGTTGTTTACAACCCTTCCAAGTTGAGGATAAGCCATCTTAACTATCTTGAAAAGGACATTTAATAATTGGATCTTCTATCCTATACACAACATAATGCCTAAAAGCTATTCTATGTACAAATATTCAATACTACCATACAATTAAAATAATTAGCTTCTTGTAGGCATAGCTTTTGAGAAATTGTGGTAGATACTTGACTTAAGAATTTACAAAATAAATCATAGAATAGTGAGTTAAATGCTTTATTTAAATAAATAGCATAGTACAATAACTTACTTATTGAATCATCCTATTGTGAAACTTAACATGCAATCAACCACATCATCAATTCAATTTAAGTGCCCTTAAAAAGCTTAAACATAATCATTTTATCGTAAATATTGTTGGTGTGTGTCTTATGAACTAATCATAGAGATGATTGTAATATTACAAAATGTATTACGTTTCATTTTAGCAATATAATTATTATATTTTATTTTATTTTATTTTACATAAATTATAACTTAAATATAATAATTATCTTTGAAATAGCTTTGCTATTCGTAAAATGCTCCTAGTCAAGTATTATTACGAAAGGGATAGTAAGAATACATCGACACTAGCATGTATAGTGATTGATAATTATGAATCATGGATATGTGATATCGAGTCAATACATGAGTACATTGTTAGTGAATAATGTATTGGACTGACCCACTGTGAGAATATTACATGGATAAACATGTTATTAGTTATTCTCATATGATCACAAGTGCACATAGTCCTTTAACCTGAAGTCACTATGATTTCCTATATGAGAAGTTACTCACTTTGATGTCGTCTTATGTCACCTTTAATCGGGATGACGAGTAGAATGTTGATTAGGTGTGTCACAAATCATGCAGAGGGAAGTAAGTGATGTAAATGAAATTTTATTACTCTTGTATAAAAAAAAAATATCCTTAGGCCCCTTGATTGAGTGAGACTTAAAAATGCATGATCATACTCAATTGGATCAATATGTAATATTTATGATTTATTTTAAGTCTACTCAGTATCAAGAAATATAAATTGAACATTAACGACAATGACACACTCCATGCCTCCAGTTCAATTTTTTAGATATTGTCACAAAAGGAATTATGATGCAAAATATTTATCATATATTAGATAGATGTCTGAATCATAGATATTCTTACTACTTGAGTGGTAATGATATATTGCTAGATATCACTCACTGTTTATGGCCCTAAAATGAGTCATTATCAACGTAGTAAGAACCTATAGGAATTACACAAAAGGAGTAGGAATGAGATAATAATTAATTGAATTTTAGTTAGACTAAAATTCAATTAATTAGACTTATTTTTGTACATATATATATTATTAAGATAATATATATTTATTTACATAATATATATTACATAATATATATATATATTATGATATTAAAGTAATATCAAATAATTACGTTATTAGATATTAGACAATTAATAGATAAGTCCTATCTCTCCTCACTCTCTCTAGGATAAGGATAAGGTGATAATTATTTAGTGTGATTAGAATTTTTGAAGTATTATCCTAGTGGGACTAGGATTGTAATATGCTTTAGTTCTATAAAAGGACTTGAAGGCAGCATATTAAACAACACACATTAGCTTCAATCAAACCCTAAATCACTCTAGAAAACGTCCAAACCCAATCCTAGTGAGAGAAACGAATCCTAACAATTTCGTGGAGGGGAGAAGTCATTGTTTACTTCGTATGGATACCGTAGAGACGCTATACCTTCTAGCAGGCGTTTGATTCATCTTAATCTCTTAAGGATTCGTTCAAAAAGAATACGAGCACAAATAAGGTAAAACCTTAATACTGGTTTTATGACTTTTGCATGAATCCTAGAAAGGTTTTGGATCAAAATTTAAAATTTCGTTGTGTATGTTATCTAAATCCTAACAAATATATCACATAAAAGTTCATAAGAATAATCATATTTTAAGCCTTTATCACAATTCAAGTAATGAATAACAAATAAATATATGCATTCATCGCATGATTTCTAGGTTAGCATTATACCTGTCCCATATTTTTTATCCTTTTTTCTTTTAGGGCTAACCTTTATACTTTTCCTACTTAGTATTTGAAATTGATCAGCTAGTGTTTATATCGCCCTTTTTCACATTTCTTAATTCATAAAAGTTTTAAAGCTTTCAATACTTATAAAAAGCCATAAGTCATGTCCATCATATTTATTATACAATACCATGCTTTTACATGTGACAACATATTATATTTAATTACATAAATAACAATCTAATGTCGTTCATATCATGCATAATTTAACATGCTAACTTAGCTCCATATTTATGATCACAATTCACGTATTTTATTCTTACTTATCATATTTCATCATATTAGGATGTTTAGAAAGCACACATCCCATATTGGACACTTAAATGTCATGATTTTTGAAGAAAAATTGAATAAAATTGATTATATATTCAAATATGAAAGCCTAAAAGATAATTTCAAGATTCATACTTGAGTATGTAATTAAGTGTGAGGTCCAAAGGCATTTTAGGATGCTCATACTTAAGTATATACATGAGCAGTTGGCATCTAGAAAGTACCTCTCGATTTCATAGTTAATTGTATACTTATTTATGCATGTCCAAACTTCATATTCTAGGGCATACTCAAGTATATAATCAATTACTGCCTATGACTTTCTCAATTTGTTTAAAAAATTCATTGTTCAATTAAAATTTTAACCTTCAAGCATATTCAATACTCAACCAAACTCCATGAAATCATAAATGCAAGTTATTCTCTCACCATTAAAACTTTTTTTTATCATTAAATCAAATATATATCACAAATCATCTAAAAATTAAGTTAGTCATAAGGTCAAAAAATTAAAATAATACATTTTAACTAATTTTCCTTAAATTTAATAAAAGTAAATGAAGTATCCATTCACCTAGTATAAAAAAGGATGCTATATTGGATGTCTTCTAACTCTAATTACATTAAAATTTAAGGATTCTTGAATTAGGGTTTGAAATTGTCATAAAAACTAAATAATCTTAAATCCTCTTATTAATTAAGAAGAAATAAGTAAGACTCTTACCGTTTGTTTGGTTGGAGTGAAAAGAGGGGAGAAAAGAAGAGAAATTATTAAAATTTGAATTGGAGGGAAATTGAGAAAGAAAAAATAACAGAATTTTGAAATTTAAGAAAATAATAACTATTTATTTTACCTTTTTATTTTCTTTCTCTCCTCTTTTCTTTTCTACACAAATAAGAGAAAAAAAAAGTACGAAATTTCTCTTCTCTCCTATTTTCTTTCTCTCCTACCAAACAAAGCCTTAACGAGAATAGTATTTTTACCTTAATTAAATGAAAATTTTGAAAAAAGGATGATATTTTCCTTGCAGTTCCTAAAGAGAAGAAGATGAAAAAGTGAGGAAAGGAAGTAAGAATTTAAGGATGTTAAGAAAAATGAAAGAGAAGATGATCGGTGATCTTAAAATGAGGAATAATGTCTTTAAAAGCATTTTTGGAAACTCTTTCCTAGATCTCTTCCATACTTACATATGATAAATCTAAACTTTATACTTTATGATTCTAGTTATTTTTCTCATTCTATTATCATAAAATTCATATTCCTATATTCATTAGATTATTAATTTTATCTTATAATTTATACATAAAATTTTTAATTTAACAGAATTTATCAATTGTCTCAATTATTCTTTTTCACTAAATAAATTAGAATTTACTATATTTTAAAAAAGGTATAACATTTTAATAGGAAATTTTCTCTTTTAGTGCTCAATTGCTATTGAAAGAGTTAGAAATGGACTCGCTTAAGGCTTAGTAGCCTTAGGACATTTAAGGGGAAACTACATATTGTTGCATGAAGAGTGCCATCTCATTTATAAAAAGAAAAAATAAAAAGGGTTTTCAACTTTTATACTTTATTGAAAGTAAAATATTATTACATGTAGCATATTGCATGGCATTACTTATTTGTAAGGCTAATACGTAATTGGTCATAGTAGCCTTCTACATAAGTCACATGTTTTAAGATGGGTCAAGACAAAATTAGTAACAAAACTATAATCTAAAGCATGATGACACATTTGTTTGAAAGCATGGTTTAGAGGTCTTTAACTACCCTATTAAATAACTTGAGATATTAAGTCTCCGATACTATGTCAACAACTATCATAAGGAATAGTTGGGTTTATCATTGTCTTTGGCATTGAGATATCAAGTCCATTTGATCTATGTGAATTAACTATAAATGGACTGAATTAAGTCTAATTTACAAAAATTGCTAGTTCCTTAAATGGGAGTTTGAATTTTAAAGTTTCCGAATTGCAGACTTGGTCCACAATGTTTTTTTAAAAATAATTTTAAATCTTCTAAAATAAATTTTAACCTAAAATATTAATTATAAATTCAAAAATCGCATTTAAAACCTAATTCATATTAACAATTGAAGATTAAATAAATTATAATAAAAATGATTTAATTTTGTAATTATTAATTTAAAAATAAAATCATTAGTTTATAAATAATTCACTTAGGTTGAGTTAACTTGAAATATAAAAAATTGAGTTTGAAAATAAGTGTTGGATTGGTTGAATGAAATATTTGTATAATATATTAATTAAATATAAAGATGAAAATATAAGAGAAAAAAAAGTGAACCATTCCTCAAATTTTACAATCCAATTTATTGGAACTACAAATTCAATAAATCAAATTATTTTATGTTTGAGTTTAAATATCCTCACTTTTAAAAATTCTTTTTCTTTGGGCTCATGAATCCATTAGCATACTCGAACCCATTCCATCAACTTTTAAACTAATGTTTACTTAAGTTAAATGGTTAAACTAGTCGAATTAATACTTGAAACTGTTCAAATTGATCTTTAAAACCCCTTTTAGTGGTTAGACCAGTTCAAATAAGATAAAATTAATAAAAATTAGATCAAACTTAATCTAGTTATTGACACTTATTTGATCATTTATATTTTTTAATCCTTTCATTTTTTAAAAAAAATTAGATCAGCATTATCAAAAATTTAATCCTTAAGTTTAGTTTTTCAAAAAAAATAACATTAAATGAATAAAAACTCTAATTTTTTATTTGATAATTTATATTAATTTTATTTATTAAATTTATTATTTTATATATATATTAAAATTTAAAAATAAATATTTAGTTTATCTATAAAATTTTATATAATATATATAATTTTTAATTATAAAATTATTCATTTTAATAATTACTTCAATTGAAGGATTCAAAATGTAAATTGGAAGTCCTTTTCATTCAATATTTGACCCCATTTCAGCTCGAAACCATTTGAAGGGAGGATGGGCATGATTGGTGACAAGTTCTACCGATAAAGGAAGGTTGACCCACCACTGGGCTATTGTTTAGCTGAAACGTAGACACTGGATCACGAATTTCGGTGATATCTGCAGTGGCAGTATAAAACCCCTTCTCTGCGGTCTCTACCTTCTTGGTAGCATACATGGGCATGCCTCATGGGACTCTGGATTAGTAACAAGTAGCAAAAGCCCATTGCTTGGTTGCCATTACTGACACAAACATGGAAAACTGCTAAAAATTAACCCCTTCTCATTGTCATTTCATATCTTGCACGAGTTTTGTCACATGAGCTTTCATATCATTTTTTAATTATTTAGAAGTTTATAATTTTGTTAATCGTAACTTATCACGTCTATATACAAAAATTGATATTTATTTCTTTTGAAAATGAAAATTGAGAGTGTCCAACTCCAAATTGATATTTATTGTGGTCACCCAATGGGAATGATGAATGAATGCTGCATGTTGAAACTCGAACTAACAGTGTGTTTAATTTCTACAACAACTTCACTGAAATGCACATGCATATGGACTCACTCCCTTTAAAAACGTGGGGTTTGGTTTCTACTTTTTACAACTGCATCTCAAATTGGTTAGTGTGTGGGTGTGCTACACTTCAATGTACTTGGATTAATTGTGTAAGCTTGTCAGACCCATAGCACAATGGGATTTCAAAATGAGGCCTTTTTTCATGTGAATAGTGGACATCAATTTTGTTTCAATTAATTTCATTGATGCTCCGTCACCATCAACGATGGCAAATATATTACCTTCAGTAAAGAGTTTTTCATTCAAAATAGTGCTTAGATGCTGTATGTATTAATGAATTTAAAAAATATTATGTAATTAAAAGTAAGATTTAAAATTTATTGAATTTCAAATTTTTTATAATTATTGAATTAAATTTTATAAATTTATTTTACTATTTTGTATTGATTAATATCCTTTAATTTATATTTAAAACTTAATTTTGAATTTTATTTTTGACGTACATATATAAGATTGTTATAATAAATTATACCAATTAGAAAATTAAGAAAGACAATGAAATTAGATCTAAGATATTTGTGTTTAACTCCTTTTATATTATCTACTTACTAAACCACAGATTCACGTTTGCTATTTCTTTTGGGAGGCCCGTTTTCATCATATATCAACTTAAGTGTCAAATTGAAAAAAAGAGATTTTTTTTATTAACAAACTTCAATATTTATACTTTTTTTAACACACCTAAAAATAAGAATTCATTTTATTTTATTTTAAAAAAATAATTTCATTTTATTTTTAAATGAATTCTTTTATTTGAAACAAATTATATAAGATATGACTTCATTTTATTTTAAAATAAAATTTTTTGTTCAGAACTTTAATTAAAATATATGGAATTCATTTGAAATATTTATATTAACTATATTACCCTTAATATAATATTTTATTTATCTTGCATAATTTACCTTCTCTCTCCTATGACCAAGACAAAAGAAAGATAAAAATGTAAATAAAAAATCATTCAAGTAAGTGGACTGTAGAATCCAAAGGAATTGTTTAACTTTGATTGTAGTTACCACAAAGTCAAAATTCATGCGTATTTCAAAATTCATACAAATTCTAGAACAAAGTCATCCCATGCGATAAGTATGCCTTAAAGCATGATATGACTTTATTTGAGATAGCAAACTTCAATACAAACACATGCAACTTATCAGTTAGACAAGTAGAAATTGCTATCGCAAAATTGAAATTTCTTAGTGACCAATTATAACAAGAAGAAACTTTCACAAGTTCTTTGTCTGCAACTAATATGAACCCAAGTCTCTACTTATTTCATGTACATTACATGAGTATCATAAGAACATACAGAAATTCTTCCAGAAAGATAAATAAGACCACTTCATTAACACCATATTATATGAATATTATAATTATCATAAGAACCATTTCACCAACAACATTCCTAGCAATGGTTTGGTTGTAATTTGATATCAAATGATGATAAAATTACAAGGAAAAAGTTTCAACTTTAAAGTAAAACTCAAATATGATTTTCTAGTTTTTTGAAAAGCCAATTCCCACGCAAATCTTTTGGAAGTGCTTTAAAGGTGTTAATATGAATTGGATTAGCCATAAGATAATCCAAAGCATCCAAGAAGAAATCACCTTCAAATCCCATCTTTTGCAACATTTGTACCACTTTTTCAGGGTTGGCAATAGGATTACTGCTTTTAATTGCAATGACAATCTCTTTCATAGCCTCTTTAACATCTTTAATACCTTCACCAATGACATCTTCAATATAAGCCTTTCTTTTGATTCCTCTCTTTCTTGTTGAATGATTGTTAGATACTAAGTAAGCTGAAGATGAATGGGTTTGGTTACTTTCTTCATTTACTTCATTACTTTGGTAAACATTTTCAATATGGATAGAATTATCTACTTGTAATTAGTCAATCTCTTCAATGGAAATTCTTGTTGTCTCATCTTACCATCTTTTCACTTTTTCTTTTGTAATTTCTGCATTTAAATTAGTTGCTCTATCTTTTTCATAGATGTCACGCATTAAGTGGAGGTTGAAAATTTATTTGCCACGAACTAATCTCACATCTGCTTTTGCCTAGTAAATCAATAGGAAACAATAATATAAGTAAATATGAAAAAAATATGCTTGCTACTAATAAATGCTGTTGTTCTTTATTTTATCTTCATAGCTTGATCCCAAACATTAGCCTCAACCTCTATAGTCTTTCCAATATCATTCCAAAAGAAATAACTTTTGTTCAAGACCTCTAAAGCTATATATATTTGAGTTTTGAGAGTTTTAAGTCTATTTATAACATTTTCAATATTAATATCCTTTCCAAATCTCATGTTAAGTGCATCAATAGCAACCTTATATGCCTTTTGTGTAAAGTTCCTATCTTGCTTTTGTCCTTTTACCTTTTACTCTTTCAAAACCTCTAAGAGTAGTTTATCTATCTCAGGCGTCTAAGTTAAATACTTACCCTTCTTATTGCTTTGAAGAGTTAATTGAACTTCTACATCAGTCCCATCTATATCTAAAAATGTAAGCAACAAACAACATAAGTATTAAATCATGAATAGCAGTAGTATAAGAATTAATAATAAAACATTAGCAAAAGGATTCCAGCTATGAAGAAATGTTAATTATAACATGTCTTAGGCATGTTAATTATAAATATTAACATGACTAAGACATTACATTAATTGTTTAGGTAAAATAGTAAACAAGTACCTTTGATCAGATCTGTTCAAGTTGCAGATGTAATATTTTGAGTGGAATGGAAAATGACTTTCTTATAAGTATGATTAAATTACATAAATGTACTTCTTATTTTCTAAAATTACAACGTAAGTATCTACTTTTAAGTGAATATATAGAAGAAAGTCTCCTTCACAAATGTTGTGCACACTTTCTCTTACTAACACTGTCACCTACTATCTCTACATACATGCATATTTGGGTTTTGTACAATGAATTTGGCAAATAGTTTACTTAAGAAATTAAATGGCATTGTTAGAACTAAGTTAATGGAAAAAAATGAAAGAACGAGTGGCAACATGACAAATTAAGTATGCACTTCTGATTAGGAAAAACTTGAAAGAACTAAGTTAAATGGTCTTTGTATGTATATGGCCAAATTATGATAAGAAAATAATGGAAAAGCAGTATGCACTTCTGATTAGATAAAACTTGTCTTATGTACTGCACATGAAAAAATTTGAGAAGCTAATTATAGAGTTAGTGGAGCCTATTTAAATCTGTTTATGTTAAGTGTCGAACAAAGCAAGTATGAGTAGCATTATTCATGATTAAGTGCTCTATTGCTCTAGTGTTGCTATAGAAAAACATCAAGAGCTTGCTAACGAGGACTGCACATTATGGAGAAATGACATATAGAGAAGATCTATGCATTTAAGTGAATGAAAGTATGTGAAAAATTATAACATGACCTTGAAATTTAAATGAAATCTAGAATATGATTTTAAAAAAAATCATATATTCAAATTGAAATGTACATCCAATGACAACATCAACCACAATTTATGTTTCAAATTTACCAATCATTGAATTAATATAAGAAGGAAAATAAAACAAATTAAAACAAATCAAAACAAGAACATAACATGACTTACCCATACATGAATAAAGTGTCATCATTGGTGAGTTTCTTCCTACACAAAGAACAAGCTTTTAAAAATTCACTAGAACCTCTACCTTTCTCGTATGGCTCCAAAATGGGCAACCCTAATCCCATTATAGTTCTATGAGGTTATTCTACTTGCGACATTGATTTAATGATTCCTTTTTATAGGAAAGTGCTTACTTGTTAGTTTCTTTTTCCCACCAATAAAATGCCCATTTCTTAACTCCTTCCCCTACTCATTTTTGTATTTATCCCTCTTTCTTAGCTCCCTCGCCCAATCTCAAACAAAACTTCTTTTCAACCCACCAGTAGCTTGCAAAATTCCCCTCAATCTAAAAACTATTAGCCCTTTGAAATTTATACATCAAACAGAGTTCAAGATCTTCTAAAACAAAGATAATTAGAAAGAATTTTCACCAAAAAAGGGGCATATTACGAAGTGGTCATGCATTTATTTTAATCAAGAAGAGATAATTGCAATCAATATCTTGATTAGCTAAAAGGAAATGCTAAGGTGAAAGCATGTAGCTGTTACAACTTGCCATTGTACAGTTTTAGGGAGTAGAAACAAATATGTGGTGGGGGTCAAACATTGTTTCTAATCTAATGTTCCCTTTCAGGTAATCAAGCCTAAAATATCAAATATCTTTTGTAATGTTTCCTGAGGAAAAAAAATAAAATTTGAAAGAGGCATATCATCGATTATAATGACAATCTTGATGATGGGAAATGATTTTATACACGAGGGCAACAATACTTCTAGCAAAAAATGATATTGAAAAACTTCAGTTAAAATGATAAAGTAGAAACTACTACACTAGCCTCTAGCAGTAAACTCTATCAAAACAAGCTCAACCTCTTCTACCACCCTTAATTTTCGAAACCATCTAGCCAATATTTCGGGAGCTTTTTTCCCACCATAATTGAGATGCATACAAAACAAATCACCCCTTGAAAACCCTAAAAACTACCATTTGGCAGCCAGGATAAATCACTTTTCTAACTTTACCAACCAAAAACTGAGATTGTGATAATTAAACAATTAAACATTGAACCAAATTGTAAAAGAATAACAATAATCTCTTGGCAAGATAAATTGAAACTTGAAAGAAAGGAAGGGGAAAAACCTCAGCCAAATAGTTTCGTAAGGCTCTCAATTAAGTATAAAAGTTAACATACTCAACTACAAGATAAACTCACTCATAGGCCAACCTAATTAATGACACAAAAGTAAAGGGTTATAATAGTTCATTTCAATAAAAGCAAGACCTCCTATTACTAAACTGCCAATTTCTTTCTATACTCACTCAAGAGTCCAAGTAAATATTTGTAAAACATATGCATACCACAATCATTAACTTAAAAAACATATGAATTTTGTAAAATAGAGAAACAAAAGCATAAAAAAATTGATTAATGCCCAAATAAAAAATCACACTATGCAAATACATTGGTTTCATATATCAAAATTGGTAAAAAATTCAATCCACCTCATCGATGATTTTATCTACGTAAACAAACCCAAATCTAAGGAAAGTATAAAAACAAAAAAATAGGTATCAATACAATGACCCTAAAAAATAAACCTAGAAATAAATTGATCTTTCCTTTCTCTTTGATGACGATAGTAACAATGGGTAAAACAAATCAATTAAGGGAAAATAAAAGATTAGAAGAATAATGGCTATCAGATAATGGATTACCTAGAAAAATAAATCCAGATGATTTTACCTTTCTCTTTGATGGCCGAAAGACAAGAAGGACGAATATCAAACAATATCTTTGATAGTCGAACAATGATGGTAGAAGCAAAAGATGAAAACAATGAATACAGGGTGAGAAGATGAAGACAACATGAGACTAAGCAGAAGGCAAAAGGATAAGATTGTAAATAAGTTAATGGTTAAGGATAAAGTTATCCAATAAAAATATTACATTCCAAATGAAATGAAATTTTACAAAATCCAAGCTAAAATAATAAGATTTTAAAATGGCAAGAATGTAAATACAATAAGATTTTAAAATAAAATAAAATCTATTAAATTTAAATCTAAACATAATATTTTAATGGAATTTATTTGAGAATGAAATGAGTTTTTATTTTTGATGTTGGCAAACTATTTAGCATTCACAAAAGCTTTTTCATGTTAAAACCATCGGAGTTGTTATGCTTATGAATATGACTTCTCTCACTATTTGATTCACGCATTCTATAAAAAAAAACAAAAAAAATTCACTCCGAGTTTTTCTTTTAGATAACTTAGGAAATTCACATTTGAAATATTTAAAATTAGACATGAGTTAAACTCACCCCTATCTCTCCATGGAAGCCAATTTTGGTGATGTCATGAGCGGGAAACATAAGCACAAAGATGAGGTGAGCATTATTATAAAACCAACGATTTCTTTTGTTTAAATTTTACAAGAAAAACATTATAAACAGTCTTTTACCAAAAGGAAAAAAAAAATTATAAACAGTCGTAACGTAAATATTTAATTATGTCGGCACCTTTTTACGAGCGTAGTGAGGCTTAGTTAATTTTAATTTTTTTTTTTTTTAGGTGGGCCTTGCTGTTTGACAGTCATTATGGTATTTGTCGTATAAATAGTGTAGCATGCGGAGCAGAGGAAACCACCGCGGAGGGAAGTAAAGAGAGATAGAATGTCATTAATGGGAAGCTCAAAGGGAGAGTCATACTTTGTGTTCATGAACTACGATCCCCAATACGAACGACTTCGTGCTGATCGGTGAGTTTTTCTCAGAGCAGATACGTCATATATATTAATAATACAGGCAGGGGTCATTTGTTTTATATGTACCTGATTCGTTAAAGCAGAAGCAAGAGAGGCGCGCACGAGTTGGATTTGTACCTGAGCAGGAAGCACGATGAACTGCTGGCAAGCACGCTTGAAGAAGGAAGCTACAAGAAGACATCTTCTTTGGTCATTGTTGATGGCTTTGCAGTGGAAATCACCGAGGATCAAGTACGTACACTGCTGCTGCTACTACTACTATTAAGTTGTCTCTGTCTGTGTCTCGTTCATTTCCTCACTTGAGTTTTAATGGAAACAGGCTAATTTGCTTAGATCTGCCAAAGGAGTGAGGGTTGTCGAGAAAAACGAACAAGTTGCCTAGATCCGAAGAGATTAAACTAGTACTCGAGTGGCTTTGTGTCATGTTCTCTCCTCACCTGCTATGAAATCATATGATCTGGATTATATAATTAATGTCGGCGAAATTAAGGGGGATTTATGTTGATTGTCGTTATTCCCTCCCTCTCTCTCTCTCTCTCTACACACACGCACACACACACACAAATAAGTAAGCCTTCAACTATTAATTTGGTTGCATAAATACCAGTAGATGAGATAACATATGAAATGAAATCTGATAATGCAGAAACATTGCAAAGTGATAGCAAACACCACAGACTTAAGCCTGCCAAAGGGTGGGTCTAGTTAAGCTGATTGAAATAATATAAAAGAAGTGAGAAAATAATTAAACACAGTGACGTAAGTGAGATTTACTGTGACTTGTTTTGAGTAACGCTGGATGTATATTCTAACCGAAGTGAAGTGAAACAAACACATCCAGCTATACACTGCATCTAGCTAGCTTCTATTTTTGAACAAAGGTCGAGAGGAAAGCCGGTGGTGCGAGTCTGTCTATATATCTATAATCTATGTTAACTTATGTGGATAGCTTGTCAGAAATGTTCACATGCAAGTTAAGCCATTCCTTTCTTCCCATCTTTCACTATCAGTGCCCCCACCCCCCTCTACTTGCACCATACCATACACACACGCAACAGTTGATTAACATCTCATGCATTATGTGTAAGAATTTTCAATTTTAGGATCTCATGTATGATAATTAGAATACCATAAATATAAAATTAGAATTTATTAACTTGATGGATTTGCAGCCATAATCGAATTCAGCGGAAGGTAATGAATTCTTCTCAACTAGATCTTCCTCTTCGTTCTTCTTTTTGTTGGCGGCTCTCAATGGATAGAAACCGTGTGTATGAGAAGTAAAGATGAGACCTAACCTTAATTCTTATTTATAATCCTAACAATTCTCCTCATAAAAGGATTATTAAGTCTTTGAGCCTACACAACCGTCAAACCACACTAAACTATGTAAATGTGCTAAGTCCATATCTTTAAGATCACAATTTTACATGGGCCTCATGCATGTCTCACAATTGGACTAAACTTTTAATCAGTCAATTTTATTAATGTTAAAAATTATCAATTAATAGTAGCTCACTTTATGAAAAATTCTAACAATACAATCCTACTGAGGATACTGTTTATATCAAATGCTAACGCTGCCTTAAAACAAGGCTTTACGCAACAAACTGGTTTCAACTAATTTTAAGAGTAATAAGGAGCTTGGGTGCGACTGAATGAGGAACCAAATTCGGAGGCCCTTGAGGGAGTGTGAGCAATGATATTACTGAAAAGCAGGTGACCAGCATCTTACTCAACCTCAAGAGGGCTTCTTGCCCGGTGCTCAGGCAAGAAGCCCTTGAGGGAGAGTGAACAACTAATCTCTTGATTGATTGATCACTTCCAATTGGTTCTTAATGATTATTGGCTCATAACTCCTTTTTATAATGCATATAATAGAATCGATTAAAATGTGAAAGGAAGGCTTTGACTTTAATTCATATCCTGGCATTGTGAGAGAGACATCTTCACTTCCATACACTTATCTTAGGATTAGGATTCATGACAAGTGGTACTCCTAAGAATTCCAGATGACCTGTTGGCTACGCTTTTCCTTCTATTTTCCACGTCTTTATAGAAACAGAATAATTGATAACATGAAATGGCTTTTGGGATTCTTGAAGAGCCATAACAAAATCTTTCTTAAAACCACAGAATATATATTTATTAGCTTTAAAGGCATCTCACGCTTATCTTCTTCAATCAAATTCCCATTGCATATATAATTTCTGTTTGACATTCCTATTTATTTATTTATTTATTTTAATGTCCTTTCCCCCGTTTCTCGTCTTTATTTCCCCCCATTTTTCAGTCAGCAAACGAAAATTAGTACGTTAATGAATTTTTTCCTTTCCAACCTTTATTTCCAATCCTTGCTGCTACTTACTCTCATAACATGTAACTTGAGTCAAACATTGCAAATAATTTCCAACTCAAAAAAATAAATGTCGATTTCACTGGACTAAGATAACTTCCTATCTTTTCAATTTTTTACGTTATTAATTTCCTTTAATTGTAGGGCCGTAAAAACATAATATTTTATTCTGGAAACCATCATTCCAATAAAAAATTAATTTCTATATTACTTCTTTTCTAAATTCACATTCTCAATTTTTTAAGGAAATTAAGAGAAGAAAAATTGAAAAGATGTGAGTTTCGTTTGGTTCGTGAGAAAATATTTTTTGTCCAAAAATGTCATTTCCTTGTATATTAGTAAAGAAGTGATGTATCACTTATATACTTTGTGAAAAAGATGATATTCAAAATTAAGATAGTAATTTAAGATATTATTTTCGTCAAATTTTTCATATGTTAAATAAATAAAATATTTTTTATCTTAATATTTTATAACTATATTTTTACAAAAATATTGTAAAACAGAGGCATCCATAAAATATTAATTCTTTACTAAGATATGTGTAGTTTTTTCTATCACAGAAAAACGGGTAGTTAGAAAGGCAAAACAAGACTGAAAGCTTGAGACATTAATAATGGGCCTGCCCTGAAGATTTGGGTTTCCATAATTGAGGGATATCTTCTCATTCGGTCACATAATATAGGTCGTTGGGCTCAAATCATTTCGGGAACTGAACTGGGCTCTGATATGTGAGAAAAGTTTATTTAGCTTGAGGATTTCCTTTTCCCTGTCTCGCCCTTTTTGGTCAATCAAATGTTCTCGACAGAAAAATCTAGCATCAACCCCTCTCTCTTTTTACAGTTTGGCGCGAAAGCTAGAGGTGTTGGCGGGCAGTAGGTTACTTAGGTTTCCAGAGGCCATTCATCGATCAACTAGGGGGACAGTGATCCTGTGGAGAGTATATATGGATTCGTTACCTCCGGCGAAACGGCGGCGCCAGCGCGAGGGCGGTGATGATAAAACGACAGTAAGTTCACCAACTGCACTTGGGAAGCTGTCACCGGTGGCGGTCTTGGCTCATGGAGCTGGTGCTCCCTCCTCTTCTGATTGGATGATAAGGTTCCTCTCTTATTTCTCTCTCTAACTCTCTCCCCTTCTGTTTACATATCATGATTTATGAAATCTATTGCCTGATTTGGGGACAGATGGAAGGATATGTTGAGGGAGGCATTGCACCCTGCTGAAGTAGTCACATTTGACTATCCTTGTTAGTTCGTTTCTAACCTAATTTCTTATGTATCTTTTTTTATTTTTATTTTTTAATTTTGATTCGTGGATTCCATTACCATGTATTTATGGTGCCATTATGGGTAATTGAGGCGAGTCTTCTCCTAAGTAATCTACAAGGTTACGTGTTATATGAGATTGATGAGTGCTTGGTATAAAAGCAAAACAAATGGTTTATGCTATGTTTTACACCCATCTAATGGGTTGAACTCTTGCTAGACATTGCTGGTGGCAAAAGAAGGGCTCCTCCTAAGGCAGAAAAGTTAGTGGAGTTTCACTTAGATATTGTCACCAAAACTGCTGCTAAGTATCCTGGTCATCCCCTGATTTTGGCTGGCAAATCCATGGGTTCCCGGTAGCGCTACTTTTTCTGTAAATATAAATATGTTGGGTTCAGATCAGAAAGTCCCACGCACGAAATGTATATGCCACAGATATCTAATGTTTATTTTATCTGATTAGAGTTGGCTGCATGGTGGCTAGCATGAAAGACAATAATGTTTCGGCTGTGGTTTGCTTGGGCTATCCGTTGAAGGTTTGTCGTTGTTTTTGCTAAAGAGCCCTTTATGGATTATAACGGTTTAGTCTTCTGGCTTTCCTTAAAGTGATGGCAGGCATGCCATATTTGAGCTATCACGATAGACACGTGCATGCTCTGGGATGCGTTGGTGAAGCAAAGAATCATTACTACAGAAGAACATAGTAACCTCGCACTTATATTAGTTTTTGTATAATATTCCAGGGCATGAATGGAGCAGTTAGGGATGAAACACTGTTGCAGTTGACAGTTCCTACATTTTTTGTGCAGGTAGTTTTATTCATCATTTTCATTTTACATTGTCTTGTATTGTGGTATATTCCAGGAATCATAATTCTACAGTTATAATGAAGTGTTAGACATTAATGTCATATTCTATCTCTGGCATTTTGATATTTGATTTTCGATACTTAATTTTACTTAACTCGTAAACATGATATTTTCCTATGCAGGGCAGCAAAGATGCTCTCTGTCCACTTGATAAGTTGGAAGTCACTCGGAGGAAGATCAAAGCTCCCAGCGAGCTGCACGTCGTTGATGGCGGTGACCACTCCTTCAAGATTTCCAAGAAACATCTGCAAGCAAAAGGGTGGACCCAACATGAGGCTGAAGATGCTGCTGTGCGGGCCATTGCAACTTTCATTTCCAGGTGTCTTCAGGTTCAGGAGTGATTATTAGCCCCACACCTTTTTGTTTTTGTTGTGTGTCAATTGTTGTATATACTTCGTTTTATGTTTATCTTATCCATGGCAATCGTCCTCTCTCTCCAAAACGGGCCGTAATTATATTTTTGGTCTCGATGTTTTTCTCTGATTATCCATGTGCCGTTAACGGACAGATATCTTATGTCCTGTTTACAAATTTCGATATTAATACAATTCAGGTTGCTTCTTTGTTCTCTACATAATTGATTTTAAAATGGATTTATCACAAACCCATTACAGCTTCGCCCTTCAAAATTCACGTGCCAAGTTTCGAATATCTACCACCAGGCAATAAACTTTATTTAAGTTGCAACTTTGGGCATGATAGCCGTTGCCATTATTGATCAACATTTGCATATTGAATTCGGGGCCAAGAATTGTTTCTATTTATTTTATTCATTCATTTTTAAGTATTGTTTAAGATTTAAGAAAAATAATAAATAATTTTAATTTTAGGAGAATTGAGTAGCAATTTATCGATATATTCTCTATTAAAAATTAATCATTAAGTAAAGTTATTGAATATTTATTAAATAATAGGGATAATATTTGAAATATATATATAATCTTAATTTTTTAAAATAGTAAATAAATAACAATAGTTTTTTTACAGATATTTAAAAAGGAATGAATGGGATAAAATTTTTTCCCACTATTGGAGCTTAGATTTTTTTTTTTTCGGTTGCCGAGGAAGAAAATTGGGGTGGGGAGGGGGAGGGGGAGGGGGAGGGGGAAGGGGAGGGAAGTTAAGTGCTTCCAGAAGCCGTTTATGTTCGGAAGTTATGTGAACCAACAAGCGTCATATTTCTAATTTTCTATCAAGCAATTTAATTTTTCTGGTGCATGATATCAACTAAAGAAATGACCAACGAAACTTCTAGCACACGGAAGAATGTGACTTTAGATTTGACTTAAATAATAATTCTATAACTTCACTGGAAGTTAGCCTCTTTTAGTATATGTAGTATTAGTAAGACTTGCATAGCAGGCAGATTTGTGCTTCTATTATTCGCCATAAGTAGGCAGATACTATCCTGCTCTTTATTGGATAACAGCATACCATAGCCAAGTGAGATTGTCCATTTTTTCCTATTTTGAAGAGAAAGAAAACTTGAGATCACATCACACGGCTAGCTAGTAGTTCAAATAAGTATCTCTTATTTCCATTCATCACACACAAGGTGCGCAGTATGGCCTTGGAACCTGTTCATCAGTTCTGCAGTCAAAATAACACGGGTGAAAAGTTAAAAGTATTCATGAATGAGAGTAGTAGGGTTTGTTATAAACCAAAGTGGGTATAAAACAAAAGGAAAAATCATCATGAAGCTGGGGAATGTAAGAGTATGCACTTACCTTCCTCTTTGAACACTTGTCGTCATCGCTGTCGCTCTCACTGCTGCTGCTGGTGCCCCCGTCAGTGGTGCGGCGTGATATGCCACCCTTGATCCTTCTGAACAAATTCCGTTCCTTGTTATTATTGTGCTCTCCCCTCTTACCATGATTCCCGAAGCATGTTGTCGTTGTACCATTAGCAGCATGGTGAGGAATGTGGTTCTCATGGGTGATCTGAGCTTGAACCACAGAGACTGTAATTTGGGTTTTCGCAATGCTCCCATGCTCCTTTTGGTTTCGGGTCTGAGTTTGTTGGCTATAGCAGTGAGTCTCCGTTTTGGAGCAACCGTGGTGGCCCTGAGCTTGGTTGTAGCATTGAATTTGGTTTTGGCTCTTGCCATGGCGTCCATGGTGGTGGCCTTTGAACTTGCTAGTCATCTCAGAAATTTTCTGTCCCAATGAACTGTGTTGGCTTTTCGGATGGCTGATTTCAATGCAGGTGTTGGGTTTCTGACACTGAGCAGAAGCCATGACAATTAGTGATGTAGTGTTATGTTGCTCTATTTGCTCTGTTTTCTTGGGAGTGTAAGGAAGGGAGTCAAGGCCTTATATTGGCACTGGCTTCGTGGGGTTTCCTTCACTCGCGTTACCATTTACCAATTAAATACTACTCTGAATCTCTGCTTTTCAAATATGGACTACGTAAAGTTAGTTTTATCAGCATAAAGACAATAGAACCAATTCTCTTGGTCCTTGCAAAAATATTTATATAAAAATTCAATAGCAGGGAAAGGGACCTCATTTCATGGCCACCACATAACTCGCATAGTGAATAAGTACCCAAACCAGCCCATAAACTTACAAAATGAATAAAAAAAACCACTACGGCATATTTTTGTTTTCTTTTTGATGCCATGGTTATATTGAGTGTCCTGTCGGCATCTCTATAAGATTAAATTATTTCAAAAGTATGCCCATTGATCACAAATTTTCAAATCTCTATCTAGCATTGATTGAGAAGTATATTATATATTAAAAAAAGGTCATGCATATATGTGTTGAGTGTCTTTTTTTTTACTTTCTCACCAACAGAAGTTATTTCAAGAGTTGAGTCATTTTTTTATACTTTTAAATTAACACTTAACTTCTTTCATATTTGATGTGGGATAACTCAACAATGTTGTAATAAGGCTCTGTCCCCTTTTACAACTAATGAGAGAAAATCTAACAATCTCTCTCTCACATATTGAGTCATTGATTGAAATTTTAATATTAACTAACTTTTTTATAAATATTTTAATTGAATTTTGATACCAATATTGGGTGTCCTTTTTTAAGATCTTATCAACTATAAAAGTTGGCTCTAGAGTTGAAATTTTTCTTTAACTTATAAACTAACACTTAACCTTTTCTACAATTGATGTGAGATAAATAACCCAACAATATCCTCCTCCTCACATATAGGGATAACGATTAGAACCCTAAAATTATTTGATTCTTTCATGAACTGTTAGATGAAGATATTATAATTGGGTTCTAGCCCTTTTATACATTGGGCTATAGGTCGGAACCCTAATATCAACCCGTTTTTCCATGGAGAGCTGAAAAGAAATGTTGTAAACAGACTCTAATATCATAAGTGGCTTTTTTGGACGTTCTCAACTATAAAAAATAGTTCAAGAGTTAAAGTTTTCCCTCTTACTTTTAAACCAACACTCGGCTTCTCTTACATCCGATATGAGATAACCCAACGACAATGTTGTATGACCTCTTCCACGACCGGTTTGGGAAAATCCAACGAATTTTTCTTCTATCTGGGAAGGGGGGTATGCATGCAGCAAATGGAGAGTGATGAATGCCATAAGAGGAGTTTTTGTTGTTGTCCCTTTTTTTTAAAAAAAATAATTATTGGTGAAACAAAAATGGAAGGTAGATTCAGATTGGTGGATTACATCTTTTGATTTCTGACAAAGAAACATTAACCTTTGACGGGAACTCAGGTATGCCAAGGAGTTTCACAATACATGTATCTGTAATTCATAACAGTAACCTCCGCGAGATGTAATCAGGCTTATTGCTTACAGGCTAACTGAAGTTGTCGATTCAGCTTACTCTTAATCTTGTAATAAATAACATCTACTACTGTAAATATGATGTACTATCATTCTATATTTGCGGTAGCATAGCACTGGTCTATCCTGACTTTCCTGCATTCCTTTTCAGCAGAAAATTAATAGATCCTTCCATCATTCTGTAATGTAAGGGCAAAAAATTCCAGCTGTTCTTGCAATTTTTTAATTGCTTTATAGGTGTTCCTTGATCTATCAAGCAACAAAAATCATGTGTTTTTACTGCTGTATAATTAAACATGCAAGACTAAACAAAAAGTGCGTTCCTCCTTCAACAAAAGATTTCCAATCATCTCTATACAGGAAGCATGGGGAAAGGTGAATGTGACATAATATTGGATTTGGAAGCCTTCAACATGTTCATGCGCGGCTCTACGGTAAATTGAAATAAACCCAATTTATATGCTCTTTTTAAGTGCACTTTGCCAGCTGAATGGCACATTAACGGTTTCAAGCACTATGGAAGATCACTTTTTTTAGTGCTGCTGCTTCTTGCTTGTCTGAAATAATTAAATATCGTTCCCTTTCACGAGTGTAAGGGCACATTTACAAAATATGAATCGCTTGGGTTAGTAAGGATGCTTTTGTTAATTATACTTGGAAACTTGAATTGAATTTTACTTGCCCTTATTTCACAACAACGTAGGGGTTTCAAGGAATTTGAAAGAGATTGACTGCAAAATTAATTAACGTTATAGCTGGTAGACTGAACTTGATATGGTGGGAAAAAAATGCAAAAATTGAAAATAAAATATCATAATACGAAACTGTTTCATTCATAATGATAGAAAGATTATCATACAGGATCGTTTATTTAGTGCCAGAGGTCCCAGCCAAGCTAGGTTGGCATTTTATTTAAAAGGCAATATTTATTTTATTTAACAGAGATGGATAGGTAGCAGCTGCAGGACAGTCATTATGATCGGTTATTACGTTGCCTTCTCCACATTCCTTCAGTTCTGCATATTTATACATAGCATTTATCAGAGGTCAGAGCACATTAATTCATTATATGAGCAAAAGAATGATAATGTTCATAGATTAGGACACTGATTGCTTACCTTGCTCTTTTGACATTTTTCGTTGTCGCTGTCGCTCTCACTGCTGCTGCTGCTGTCACTGCTGTGACCGGATAAGCCATCCTTAATCTTGTCAAATAGAGTCCTCTTGTGCACTTTCTTGGTTTTCCCTTGGCATTTGGTGGCACTGCCATTGGTCTGAGACTGCACATGGCCGCTATGGTGATGATCGTTCCCTTTGAATATCTCAGACACTTTCTGTCCCAATGAGCTGTGCTGCTGCTGGCGTTTCTGTGTCTGTTGGCAGCTTGTTTCGCATGTTTTCTGGCACTGCACGGAGGCCATGCTGTTGCTCTGATCGATCTACTTAATTGCTTTCTGCAAGTTTTGGTTTGCTGGATAGCTGATAATCAAGTGCAGAGATTGAGCTCTTTATATAGGGATTGAGCAGCTAGTGAAATCGAATGGACTTCCTTCACTTACAAACTAGCGCTATGTCTGTTAACCTTTGAATCTCCTTTTTCGTGATGGGCTGACTGAAAAACCACAAAATTCTTTTTCCATAATGTCATGTCATCTACTTTTTTTAATGCAAATTTCCCACCGAATATATACTAAATCAGCTGCGTAAGGAAAAATAATAATTGAAGGAACAAAGATTACATGCGGAGTAGATCAATTTCTATGGTCAATAATTCTTGTGATATTAATAGCAGAAAGTATTTGAAGGGGCACTAAAATTGCTGGAGATGAGAGTATCGCAGCTTCTAGCATATTTTACTTTTCTTGCTTCCGAGGAATTTGAGAAGAAAGGTCGCGAATATTGATCTGTGATGGGCTGTCATCAACTAATTCTGTCACTGCAATATGGCAGCTACCTGCACAAAGCTCCAACTATTCTTTTGCCACGAAAGGGTCCATGGTTCATGAACATTCACAACTATTGCAGCCATCCAAGAATAGATCATGAAGACAGCTAATATTGGAAAAATGACATTCTAATGACCTCAGAGAGTAAGATCTTATCTCAGTGCAAAACTCTAGTGGGCTACCTCTTCATTAAAACAGCTACTCTCATACTTTGTTTAGAAGTTAAAAAGAAGAATAAAAAGTTAAATTTTATATTTTCTTAAGGATACATTTAATTTTGTTATAAGTTATTGATATTTTAAATCTGTGATTAGATGCCCTACTTGAATATATATATATATATATATATATATATTCAGGATAATGCATACATAAATATTTGTCCAATTTCCCTCTCTTGCGTGGAGCTCCCTCCTCTCTTTTTATTTGTCGTTCTTGAATAATAAGAAAGTTACTTTTTTTTTTGTTTATTTTTATTGCACTTTCTAAAATTACCTTTTAATGTAATAATTAAAATTTAATTTATCATTATTCCAACATGCATTTAATGTCAAACAAAAGGGTTAAAAATGGAGAGATGATCATACTATTAGAGAATAACATTCTATTTATAAAATACAATATGATTAAAAATGAAGAGGGAGACATGATAAAGTAAATTAGTTAAGATATTTTAAAATAAATGAATAGAGTAATTAAGCATTTATTCAATGTAAAGAAGGTTAACTTTGAAAAAAAATAATTAATGTTTTATTGAGTTTTTAAGATGATAAATAAAAAGAAAAAAGGATTTTTTTTAAAAATAATAGATAAAAAAGAATAAAAATATCATATAAATTTGAAAAATATTTATATATTTTAATTATAATATGTACTTTTTTATTTTCATCAAATAAAAAAATAATTATAGTTTTCAATACCTTAAAGATTAATAAATATAATTTTTAATATACGTAAATTTCACAAAATTGTTGGGAACTGACATATAAATATCAAAATTGCGTTCCGTTTATTAGAACACACGAAATGACTGAAGTATAAGTTTTTTAATGAATCATCAGGTTTTATATCTTGCTTTCTGTGCAAGATATGGGTTGGACGGAACCTACGAATTCAGCCTTGGATAATTACGTTTGGTCCATGGAGGGAATTAATAAAAACTAGGAAGGGATTTTCTTTAACAATATAATAGTAATAAAAAAAACACACATCACTTGATTTACATAGTATTCTGTGCTTGAACTTAAGACACGGAAGAAGAGAAAGATTAAATGTTATTATACTACTAAGGATCCCAATCACTTTATTAACATACATTAGGATGAAGCTAGAGAGAGAGTATGATTATAGAGGGGTTGAAATAAATATTATTAAAGATTTATGTGAAAGTTTCTTAATTTTTTGAGAGGTTAAATATGAATTTTTCAAAAAATCAAAGAGGAAAAATATTTTAAATTTCCCCGTCACCCCAAGTATAAAAGTAGCTTCCTCCGTACTAATTTTGATTATACAAATTAATTTTAAATTTTGACACGACTTATAACTTATAAATAACTGTATTTAAATTTTTTATAATTCATGTAAATAAAATTATTTGGAGTTAACAAATTTTAGTCACTTTAAAGAGCCTCAGAGGTTATGCAAGCAAAGCGAATTTATTAGTGAGATATAAAATAATTTATTATCCTTCAACAAAGTGATATAAACCTAAATGTTGAGAGATGGACAAAAATGATTTATGTATACATTGTCCAAAATTCCACTTCATACGAAAGAAAATTATGATCATTAATGTATTTGTATAAAAATATTATTTAGTGGATAGAATTTTTTGGAGAGAAAGTTTACTCCCTACCGCATAATAAGCTAGATATATATCTCAACAAGAAAAAGATATAGCAAAGGTAAGGCACAAAGATTAACTAATCTTTGTATTTATCCATAAAAAAATTAAATGATTTGATATATGATATCATAGAGGATGCAACATGCAAGCTTGTGAGAATTTACAAAAGACTTTCTAAGGGGGAAGAGAAAAAGGGAAACTTAAAAAAGGAGGTAGAAAAAAATTAAATTATGAAAGTTTAAATACAGAAAATGTTGGATTTGTTATAAAGATAACATGGAATTGGAGTGGATGCAATCACTATAAGCAAAAATTATTCATGCAGAATAAAAATTTACATAGATAAAAAATATAAAATACATGATTTTAAAAAAATAAATAGCGTACTTGTACTCGCCATAATGAAATATGAATAAATCAATGAACAACGGTTTAATCTTTCCCATTTTCTCTACGAGTTTACAGCTGATGAAAAATCAGAATTCATAAAATATTTTGTAGTTATGAATAGAGCGTAAAGTAGTTAAGACTTAGGAGAACCTAACCTGATTAAATAGAAAATCCTACTGAGCTCACTCATCAAAAACCCAGTTAGTTAAAAGTTTACACTTGCTGCAGAATACATTAGCCTATCAGGAGGCATTTTTAATCCATAAAAGTGATCACAAAAAATTAAACTTAAAATTATAACTCTAGCATCAGACTCAATCCATTTTAATTAAACTAAAATAAAAGACCCAATTAATAGTAGTCTGAAATATTTTTATATTCTTCCACTTGAACAACATTAATTGTAATTAATTTATTTTATAAAATATTTTATCTTAAAAAATAACTCTTAGGCTAAGGACTAATTTTTAAATACATGTGGCCACAATTTTTAAAAATACACCACCCTAAAGATAAATGTCTGAAAATTTGACTAAGCCTATATAGCCAATGATACCGAATCATGGCAGCAATTACATTCTTTAATAATGTAGAACCTTCCATGGTTACAAAATATTATGAACTATACATACCTAGACACTGATATGATAGTGTAGTATGAAAGATGACATTAAAAAATTATGATCAAATCATGCCTATCTTTCATATTAGTCCTCAATGATTTCTCTAATAAATTCACATAATATGAGAAATCAACTGGCAATATACAAAGCCAGATTGTCTCAAAAATCCTAAAATGGTATTGATTTTGAGACAAATAATTAAGCTCAAGAACTAATGACTGACATCGAGTCCTAGCCCTCACAAAAGTTATAACAATATTAGCACATTATAATTAAATGATGCATGTATCAATAAAATAACATAAATTCATAATCAATGTACTAATGAGTATATGTGAAGATATAAGAAAGGAACATATCGAAAATTATATAAAAGATAGTCATAAAAATTAAGACAACTCCTACTAACCAAAGGCATCAAAAGAACTCACAATTCCATGTTTTCAACATGATTTTAAAAAATTATAGGCCTAAATCCTTTAGTCATGGGATCCGCCAGCATAGCATTTGTATGAATGTGCTTTACAACTATATCCTCTTTCTTCACAAGATCTCTAATTGTGAGGAATTTCAACTCTAAATGATTAAATCCACTAGAACTTTTATTATTTTTGGTGAAGAAAATCGCAGCACTATTGTCACAATAAATTTTCAGTATTCTAGTAATAGAATCAATAATTTGTAATCTTGAAATGAAAATTTTCAACCAAATAGCCTATGATGCAGCACCATAATAGGCAACGAATTCTGCTTGTATGATGGAAGAAATTGTCAATGTTTGCTTAGCAATTTTCTAGGATATAGCACCTCTAGCCATCATGAAGATGTAACGTAAAGTAAATTTCATATCATCAGAGCATCCAGCAAAATTCGAGTATGAATACCCAATTATTTCTAGGTTATCAACCTTTCTATAGACAAGCATATAATTCTTGATTTTCCATAAGTATCTTATAACTTTCTTAGTAACACACCAATAATCTCTTCTAGGGTTAGACAAATACCTGCCAAGAACACTAACCACAAAAGTCAAATTTAGTCTAGTGCAAACTTGAGCATACATCAAACTTCTGACGGCAGGAATATTTTACATTAACTATTTCTCTATCTCATTTGTTGGACACTACATGTTGTTAAACTTATCACCTTTCATAACTAGAACATCATTGGGTTTACAATTTTGTATTTCAAATTTTTTAAGAATCCTATCAATATATGCCTTTTGAGACAATTCCAATAAGTTACGAGTTCTGTCCCTATGAATCTAAATACCCAAAATAAATGATGCTTCACCAAGATCCTTTATATCAAAAGCTTTATAGAACATTTGTTTGGTATTATATAGCAAAATTAGACTATTGCTCATCAATAGAATATCATTAACATATAAGACGAGGAAAATAAAGTTGCTCCCACTGACCTTGAGATAAATACACTGGTCAACTTTATTTTTTGTTAAGCCTATAGATGTAATCAACTCATCAAACTTCAAATACCATTGCCAGGATGCCTATTTCAAACCATATATTGATTTTGTAGCTTGCACACTAGATGCTCAAATCCATTTATTTGAAAACCCTCAAGTTATTTCATATATATATCTTCTATAAGCTCACCATTTAGAAAAGCTGTTTTAACGTCCATCTGGTGAAGCTCCAAATTAAAATGTGCAACTAAGGCCATAATAATCCTAAATGAGTCTTTAGCAAATACTAGCGAGATGGTCTTAGAGTAGTTAATTCCTTCTCTCTGAGCGAAATATTTAGCTACTTTAAATTGTTCAATTCTTTCAGTTGAATCTTTCTTAGTCTTATACACCCATTTGAAACTAATTGCCTTATAATTTTACGAAAGCTCAACAAGTTCCCACACTTTATTTTTTATCATAGATTGAATTTTCTCATTTATAGCATTCAACCACAAATCAGACTATTGACTATTCATTGCTTGACTATATGTAGTTGGGTCAACAACATCCCCAATATTATATTCACTCTTACTAAGATAGATATAATAATCATTTGAAATTGTTGCCCTCCTTTATCTTACTGACCTTCTAATTAGGATTTGCTTTATAGGTTGAACAAATTGATGGTTCTTAATGGGAACAGCTGCAACAGGTTCTACATTTTGATCATTTTATGTTTCAACATGAATAGATGAAGGTATAATAGTTTGACTAGTTAAAATTGTTAGGAATTCGGATTATCACATGCAGCGGAATTTTAAATTTTGATCCGAATTCTACCTAGGATCCATGCAAAAAGCATGAGTCAATGATTAGGGTTTTACCTATTGGGCACTCATGTTTCTACTGATCAAAACTTGAGAGCGGATGAATCAAAAGCCGGCCGGAAGGTACAGCGTCTCTACGGTATCCACACGGAGTGAACAACGACCTCTCACCCTCCACGCGTCTGCTAGGATGCGTTTTTTTCTCTCTAAGAATTAGGATTGGATGTTTTTGAGTGATTTAGGGTTTATATGGAAGCTTAAAACGTGATTATTAAGTGCTGCCCTCAAGTCCCTTTTTATAGAACTTAGGCAAGCCATAATCCTAGTCCTACTAGGATAATGCTTCCAAAATCCTAATCACACTTAACAACTCATCTTATCCTTATCCTAGAGATAATGGGAAGAGATAAGACTTATCTATTAATTATCTAATATTAGATAATGATATTATCTCATAATATAAATATCTTAATATTAGATAATTGCATATAGTTATCAAATATCAAAATAATATTATCTCATAATATATTTATCTAATATCTGATAAGATAATTACTTGATATTACTTTAATATCAAATAATATCACATAATATATATATATATATATATATATATATATATATATATATATATATATAAAACGTGAATTTATTATTCTTAATAATATATATGCACGAAAATAAGTCCAATTAATTGGATATTAATATAATTAAAGTCCAATTAATTATTGTCTTATTCCTACTCCTTTTGTGTGACCCTGTAGGTTCTTACTACGTTGACAATGACTTATTATTGAGCCATAGACAGCGAGCGGTATCTAACAATACATCACTGCCACTCAAGTAGTAAGAATGTCTGTGATTCGACATCCACCTAATACATGATCAACGTTTTACATCATGACCCTTTTGTAATAATATCCAAATTGAACTGGAGGCATGGAATGTGTCATCCTCGTCAATGTTCAATTTATATTTCTTGATACTGAGTAGACTTAAAATAAATAATTAATATCACATATTAATTCAACTGAGCATGGCCATGCATTTCTAAGTCTCACTCAATCAAGGGGCCCAAGGATATTTCTCTTTTATACAAGAGTAACAAAATCCCATTTACATCACTCACTTCCCTCTGCATGATTTATGACACACCCAATCAATGCCCTACTTGTCACCTGATTAAAGGTGACATAGGACAATATTAAAGTGAGTAATTTCTCATGTAGGGAACCGTAGTGACTTCAGGTCAAAGGTTTATGTGTAGTTGTGATCATATGAGAATAACTTATGACACGTTTATCCATGCAATATTCTCATAGTGGGTCAGTCCAGTACATTGTTCACTAGCAATGTACTCATGTATTGACTTGATATCACATATCCATGATTCGTAATCATCAGTCACTATACATGCTAGTCTCGATGTATTATTACTATCCTTTTCATAATAATACTTGACTAGGGGCATTTTAGGAATAGCAAAGCTATTCCAAGGATAATTATTATATTAAGTTATAAATTGCGCATAATAATAATAAAAACAAAATATAATAATTAAATTGCCTAAAACATAATACATTGTATATAACTTCAATCATCAATATGATTGGCTCTAGGACATACACCAACAAAAATTAGTGAAATGGTAATAGGAGCTGGCTCATTTTGTATTTCAAGGTGCCTTAGATTTGGTGATAAATTAGCAACATTAAGCGCAAAAAATTTTACAGTCATGGACTTAACTATTTTTGTACCTTTTGTAAGGTAATAGAACTTGTATCCTTTTACATGATCTAGATACCCTATGAAGTAACAACGAATGGATCTTGGATTAAGTTTCTTCATTGATGGATCATAAATTTTCACTTTAGAAGGACAACCCTAAACTTGAAAATGATTAAGGCTAGATTTTCTGCTGGTCCAAAGCTTAAAAGGTGTTTTAAGTACTAACTTGCTAAGAACATGATTAAAAATATACAATGCAATTTTAATAGCCTCACCCTAAAGAAATTCAGATAAATTTATTCCACTTATCATACTCCTTATCATGTCTTTAAGAGTTTGATTGTGCCTTTCAGCAATGCCATTTTGCTTAAAATTACCAGGCATAGTATATTGCGGAATAATTCCATAATCTTGTAAAAACCTGACAAACGGTCCCATGTGTTGCCCAATCACATCTTGTTTGCCATAATATTCAGCTCCTTAGTTAGATCTCACAATCTTGATAACTTTTTCTAGTTGTTTTTCAACCTTAATTTTGAAAATTTTAAATTTCTCAAGTACATCAGATTTTTCTTTTATCAAATAAAGATAACTATATCAAGAAAAATCATCAATGAATGTAACAAAATAATGACAACCACAAATGGTGGAAGAGTATGGTCTAGATATATCACTATGAATTATCTCTAAAAGATTAGAACTAGAAGTAGTGCCCTTCTTTTTAGTCTTAGTTAACTTACCCCTAATATAATTTACATATATGTCCATATCATCAAAATCTAGGAAAGAAATAATATTCTCTTTAATTAACCTCCCCACCTGTTCCTTAGATATATGTTGCAATCTCTTATGCCATAAGACTGATGATGTTTCCTTAACTCTAGGTCTTTTTGAAATCATATTTTCAACATTCAAATAAGCATAAGGACTATTAGAGGCTAATAGTAACCTATATAATCCATTATCAAAAACACCAAAACTAATGGACTCAAAATGCAACAAAATATTAACTTTTCTATTTTCAAAAATAAATCTGTATCCAAGCCTATTCAAAAAAGAAATTGAAATTAAATTACATCTAAAAATGGGAACATAAAAGACATTATTTAATGTAATCTTAAAAGAGTTTTCTAAACGTAAAATAACATCTCCTATGCATTCAACTATAATTTCAAGATTATTTTCTACTCTAAGCTTGGACTCTCTCTTACTTAGTTTCCTCTTGCTTATGAAACCCTGTAAAGTAATTGCAAAATGAGTTGTGGAACCACTATTAAACTACTAAGAATCTATAGGGACATTAACTAAATTTGATTGAAAGCAAGCTAAGGATAGGAGTTTACCATTCTCATTTCCCTTTTTCTTTTCTAACCAATACTTGAATCTATAGCAATAATTCCTCTTATGACCTTTCTTATGATAATGATAGCACTCTATATTCTTATGAATAGAACTTGTGGGACCTCCCACTTGTGGTTTATGATCGATATTACTATTATTACCATGCTGCTGAGCCTCCTAAGATTTAGAAAAATTATTCCTTAGAGTATATGACTTAGGTTTCTTTTTTTTGTATGTTGGGCTTTTGCTGGGTAAAGATTTTGGTTAGGTCAAAAAACTTATTTCTTTCTTTTCTTTCCTTAATTTTTCTACCTCAGCAACACACTTAGTGATAAATTCATTAATGGTCTAGGGTGTATTTAAGGTATTATAGGCTGTCTTGGTTTGACTGAATTCTGGAGATAAAGAATTCAAGGCATGTGGGACAAGAAAAATATCTGCCAATTCAATTTTTAAGCTCTTCAATTGAGTTTAGAGGTGAACCATATTGATAATAAACTCCCTTATACTACTAGTGTTATCATATTTAATAGTCGTCAATTCCTTCATCAGGCATCCAGATTTAGCATTATCAGATACTTGATACCTTTGCCCTATATCATCCATAAATTCTTTGGCCTTGATTGCATTTACCAATCCACTCAAAGAAGATCAAATATTTGTTTATCAATTTATTCATATTTTATTATGACGAGTACAGGTACGCTATCTATTTTTTTAAAATCATGTATTTTATATTCTTGATCCATGTAAATTTTTATCCTACATGAATAATATTTTCTTACATTTGATATCAGAGCTTCTTAATTGCAATGAGGCTGAGCCTATTAGATCTCTCTCATTTTGTATAGTACTCCTTTTGCTCTTGAGTACTTTCAAGAGTGAGTGCTGGTAGTTTTGGCTCGCACAAGGCCAAATCAAGATCCATAATACTAAGAACAAACTCTATATCCTACTTCTACCTCTTATAATTTATACTATTTAACAATTCAATAATTGCAGTGTTATTATTCATTGCAAAAATAATTGTGAAAGAACAATTAGAAATGCAATATGTTAGTTCTAAACATTTGAAATTCATTTATAACCATATTTAGGAGTATATGAAATATTACTACATTATCCTCTTTGGGTAGAGAATGCAATGTGTAAAAGACCCTCCTAAAATTGAAGTTAACCAGGATAATATATTATTATTACAAAATTACCCCTTTTGGATAAGTAAAATTTATAATAATAAAATAAATTCAGAAATAATATTTTCTTCAATAAATTGATTTCTAATCATATAATAACCCTCTTTGGATAAGTCATTATATGAAATAATTAAAAATATTAATAAGCTCATTTTTAATAACAACACATACTTACCTCTTTTGGGCAGGTAATTATGTGAAATAATTAAAAATAAATTCACATATATTTATCAATAGTTTGAAGATTTACAAATTAAAATAAATAATTTCACTTTGGTGATAACTATCCATTTCAACCCATAAGTCTCTCAAAAAAATCAGGATATTTAAAGGTAGCCCAAAACTATAAATTAAAATAAAATATGACCAGTCCATTAAGGAATGTTAAATAATATGCACCAATACTTTTCATAAAAGAAATTATATTGCATCAAAAACGCAATCTCAATATATATATTTGGTACAAATTAAAAGATTTGAATTTTTCTAATTTTTTCTCCTATTTTTTTAAGAGAGTATGAATTTAGGATTATAATTTTGGGAGATTGATACAAATATAAATATGGAAAAATATATATATATTTTTAAAAATTTTATAATTTTCTTTTACTAAAAATATATATTATATATATTTCTTTATATATATAAAATATGATGCGTGGAGCTTACGCGCACTACGTGCACGTAGGTCACGCATGTGTAATGATTGACATTTTCAAACTGAAGATGCAGTCCATCTGAACAACTAAATGCCTTTTCCCTATTTTTTTAAAATTTTAATAAACCCAACCAACTCTTTGCACATCTACCTTATTAATTTGGTCCTATTTGCCAGATTTTAGCTGTATTATTGTCGACAATATTTTTTTTTTGCATAGCGTCACAACAATTTTCGACCAGAGGTCGACGATAAAGCAACACAACGATTTTCCACAGCAAACACAATGAATTTCAGGCAAAAAGAAAAAAATCCAGAAACAGATTAAAAAATATATATTTGCTACTATATTTTGCACATCAATGGTAGATTCAATGTAAACATCAAAATCAAATCAAAAACCACAATATTTAAAATTAAAATCATACAATTTATGATATTCCCATAATAATTTTTCTAGGTAAATAATAATATAGAAAAACAATTATATAAATAATGGATTAAATGAGAATAGATAAAAATTAATTAATTAAATAAATAATAATTTTAATTAATTTGATAAAAGTTATCAGATCAGAATAGATGATAACAATCATCTAAAATATAAATCATACAAAGAAAACATGTATTTTAATTCTAAACTTAATGTAAGTGGCTCTAATATCAAATATAAGCAAAAATTATTCATGCAGGATAAAAACTTATATAAATCAAGAATATAAAATACATGATTTTAAAAAAATAAATAGTGTACATGTATGCGCCATAATGAAATATGAATAAATTAATGAACAAAGATTTGATCTTCTCCGCCTTTTCTATGAGTTTGCAGTTGATGGACACCAAGATTTATAAAATATTTTGTAGTTATGAATAGAGCGTAGAATGGTTAGAGAGACCTAACTTGATTAAATAGAAAATCGTACTAAGCTCACTCATCAAAAGCTCAATTGGTTAAAGGTCTACATTTGTTGCGGAACACATTAGTCCACCAAGTATTTTTAGTCCATAAAAGTGATTACAAAAAACTAGACTTAAAATTATAACTCTAGAATCAGACTCAACCCATTTTAATTAAAATAAAATAAAAGACCCAATTAATAGTAGTTCAAAATATTTTGAAGAGAAAGAGAAAAAGGGGAAACTAAAAAACAAAGAGGTAGAGGAAATGTAAATTATGAAATTTTAAATGCATAAGATGTTGGAGTTGTTAAAGAGGTAACATGGAATATTTTAGTTCATAAAAGAGATAACTTGTTATTTTAAAGAGAAAATAAGATCTTGTAAAACATAAGATTAAAAAATCAATTTAGAGTTGAAATCCAAAAAGAGAAACAGAGTAGGATTTGTCTTCGAGAAAGATGAAAAAGAAATTCTAACTCCTATTAAAGAAGACATATATTTGAAAAAAGAAAACTTAGGAAAGAATATTTTTAGATACAAATATTATGATTTGCTTTGTCTTTTAATTTAGAGTAAAAGTCCAAGTAAAAAAAAAAGAACAATTGACTATAAGATCTATGAAAGGGGTGAATTCACCACTTCTTGTCCTACTCAAGAAGTATTACTTATTTCGCAAGAATGTTATTGATGAGAGGCCTAAACAAATATTAATTCTTGATAAATTATATAAAATTGAAATTGTTGATGTCTATTTGTCAATGACTTGTCTTATCTCCACCAAAGTGATGAGGTAACATAACCATGGTTAATAAGGAAGATAGAGATATAATCGTGACAATCTTAGCAATGAAAAGAGGAATTTTAATTGATCAAAGAAAATGAAAAGGCAAAGTTGGAGCAATATGAAAAGTAATCCTTTGAGCAAAGTTGCAATTAAAGAGACCAATGTCATAAAGAAGGAAAAGATTTGGAAGTATTTAAAGAATAAAAATATTATATATATTAAAAGTGAGATTTGAAATTAAATTCTAAATTTTTTATATTTATAGGATTAAATTTTATAATTTTTTTTATTTTATATTTAATTGACAACTCTTAATTTATATGTAGAAGTCAATTTCAAATTTTTCTTTCAATATATATAATATTGTTATTTTAAGAATTATGACATTATTGAAGTCAAACATGTGTTTAAATTGATTAATTACTTAGCCAATTTTGATTATACAAATTGATTTTCAATTCAGAGATAAGTTATAATTTAAAAGTGAATGAATTTAAATTTGTTTAAAATTCATGTAACTAGAGTAATTTATAATTGTCAAAGTTATTTTGGTTACCTTACATAGCCTATTGTATTCGAGGGGTTATGTAGGCCAAGCAAAGCAAGATTATCAATGAAATATGAAATAATTCATCATTATTCAATAAAATGGTATAAGAGCTTAGTAATTAAATGTTTAGAGATGGACAATAATAATTTATATATTATCCAAAATTTCACTTCTTTCAAGGGAAAGTTATGATCAATTGTACATTTACATCATGAAAATATTATTAGTGAATAAAGCCATTCTACATAATAATGTCACACACACACATATATGTTTGGGCAAAAAGTAAGGCATAAAAATCGACATTTATCATTCAAGAATTGAATGATGTGATATTTGATATCCTAGCACATGCAACCACCACAAAGTAGGTAAATCTACGGAAGGCTTATTAAGGAGGTAGAGAAAAAGGAACTTAATAGAAAAAGAGAAGGTAGAGGGATTTTAAATTACGAAAGTTTGAATGTGGAAAATGTTGAATTTATTAAAGACGTAATCCTGAATTGTTTGGCCCACAAAGAGAGAAGTCATTACTTTGAAGAGAAATAAGAAGGTCTCGTAGTGCATGAGATTAAATAAATAAATAAATAAATTTCAACTTGAAGTTCAAAGATGAAAAAGAAATTCTAAAGAAGATATTATGTTTGAAAAAAATGACTTGGAATGAAAATTTTTAGGTAGAAATATTATAATCTCCTTTGTCCTTCGATTTAGAGTAAAAGACCAAGGCAATAATGAACAATTGACTATGAGAATTTCAAGAGAGATGACTTCACCATTTCTTGTCCTACTCATGAAGTAATGCATATTTCCAAAGAAGGACGTTTAATTGACGAGAGGCCTGGACATATAATAATTCTTGGTGAATTATATAAAACTGAATTTTTTTATGTAAATGGCTTCTATTATCTCTGCAAAGGTGAAGATGTTGTATGAGCACGGTTGATGAAGAAAATAAGGATATAATCATGACAATTGGCAATGCAAAGAGAAAAATTTAGTTGATTAGAGAACATGAAAAGGCAAAAGGGGAGTGGTATGAAAAATAATCTTTTGAGCAAAGTTGCAATTAAAGAGACCAATGTCCTGTATATAGAAGAAATAGATTTGGAAGTATTCTAAGAATTATGACATTATTAGAGCCAAACACTAGTTTAAAATTAAAAGACATTGCTAAAGAAATTGTTAGGGAGCTGTTTAATTTATAGAATCCTATATTATACGGAAAGTGCACATTCTCTTAAAAATGTAATTCTCAAGTATCTAATTTTTTGAAATGTAATATTTTTATATTTGGTTTAATATATATATTTTTACAAATATTTTTTCATATGTTTAAATATATTATATTTTCATATTTGATTCACACTTTATATTCTTAATTTTTTTTTAAAAAATACCTTTATTAATTTTTTGTTATAAATTTTAATAAATTATAAATTTAATTAAAAATATGTGAATAAAGAATTTTGAAGACTTAATAAATTAATTTGAATTCTATTTGATTAAAACATAATAAATAATTTAATATATAAAATATTAAAATTTTTAAGAATTTAAATTTGAATTTTTCATATAATTAATTATATAAGTGAATTAAAAGTAAGTTATATCTAATATCAAGATATTAGTTTTGTATTATTCACACATTTAAATTTTTATTTTTTTACTTTGTAAAGCATTAAAAATTATAATAAAAATTATAAATTGTAATTATAATTTTTATGTAAATTAGACAATTTAAAAAACATATATTACATATGAATATGCAATATTAATTAATATAATCATACAAATCAAAATTTAATATATTAAAGTTATTTTATGAATCTTTTTTTTAATATGTCATGATATTGTATATAAATTAATAGGATTGAAATTTAGAAATTACTTATTTATTTTTTTAATTATTTAATGTAATTATCTTTGTTATTATGAAAAAATTGAAAATAAAAAGTATAAGTCAAAAGTAAAAATTGAAAATGAAAGATTTTCAAAGTAAATTAGGATTGGAATTTAGAAATTACTAATTTATTTAGTGTAAATATACTTGTCTTCATAAAATGAAAATGAGAAATATAAGTTAAAAGTAAAAAATGAAAATAAATATCAATATTCTTATGAGATTAGAATTTGAGATACCCACTTTCCTCTATGAAAATTTTGCCCATGGGAATATTTAGGGGAAAGTTAGATTTTAAAATATTCTTGAGAATGTTATGTTTACAAGTAAATTTTTAAAATTTTAAACAAAATATGAGAATGTAACATTCTCATAAAATATTTTTAAAAATATTAAAATATTCCATAATTTTTACGCCCCTAGATGAAATGTGCAGAAACTCAAAGCTAGGATTGTGATCAAAGGTCATAAGCAAAATATTATTAAGTATGTTTGAAAACATTTTTGAAAAGTTTTGCAAGTTTTAGGTTATAGAAATTTTAAAATTAAAGGGGTGTTGGAATATATAATTTTATAACTTTTGCATATTGATACATCTTATACGATTATATTTTTAGATTTATTGTTATGAATTATAAATATATATTTTAAATGTGAAAGTACATGTATTAACATTTAAATAATTTATATTTGATTAACTAAGATTATTATAATTATTAAAGAATCACTTACATAATTATATATAACATTATAATTAAAGTATAAGGAGACCAAAGTGAGTTTATTAGTGAGAAATAAAATAAGGATAAGTTATATTACTTTCTCTTGAAATTTAATCTAATTCTACTTAACACACTTCATTTTTAAAAGATATATACATTCACCTATTTTCATCATTACGAAACATAATAATATTAAATTTTAAACTACTACTCATTGTTGTCAAACACATATTAATTTGGTCGGTTCAACCGGTCAGATCAACACCAAGAAATGAGAACAGTTCAAAGGAATCTACAAACTTGGATTGGATAACAATTCAACTTAGTCTAGCCAAACCCAATAAAATTTAGTTCAACTGATAACCTAATTCATTTCTTTTTTTATTTTTAATCTAATCTAAAAGCTTAATGATAAAAATGCCAAAATTTTAAGATTTATTATACGTTTAAAGAATAAAGTTGATGAAATTTTTTGAGTTATATTTACTATTATATCATTTGAAACATTTCATGAATATTAATATTACTTAAAATGATCTTTAAATAAGCAATCATAACATATTTTATAACATGACTACCTTTAAATCACTATAGCAAAAAAGAGTTTCAGCAATGACAAATGTCATTAGTGTAAAGTATTTAGTCATCGCTGAATATAAAAATCATTAGAAAAAATATTGTCGATATATGTTTGTAGGTAAAGCCACCAACATTGATAATATTTTATTGTTGATAAAAGTTCAAGTTTCTCTAATGACAAAGTCATCGTAAAAAATATTTTTAAAATTTAAAAATTTTTAAATTTAATTTTTAATAACAACTTTTTGTTGTTACTAAATGTCCAACTTTTAATGATGACTTTGATCAATTTTGAAGAAAGTAATAAAATAACAAAATATTTTTAGTGACGACTTTTGTTGTCATTGAAAGATGTGCTTTTGTCATTGAAAGTCTAACTTTTAGAAAAATAAAATAAACCTTTGTCATAATTAAAAGTCATTTTAATTTTTGAATTTATTTTTAATTTAAAAAAATTATATTTAACATTATTATTTTTATACTAAAATTTTAAAAATATTAAAATAAAAATTTTAAATTAAAGTTATAATTAAATTAATTAAAATAATGTATTATATTTAACAAAATAAATTAAAAAATTCTTTATTTCAATTTAATTGAATTATATTCATCCTTTTTAAATTAATTTTATCTAATGTAAATTATATGAATGGAATAAATCAACAATACTAGTAATAATATACAACATGATCCAATATAAAAAAATGAATACTTATAAAATAACTATATAATTATGTGTACATATAAATAAATTATATTGTATAAATTATATCTTATATTAATCTAACTAAATAATTTGCACATATATCATATTATACAAAATTATAATTCAAGGGTTATATAACAACAACAAAATTTATATTTATAAGTTTAACACTAAAATAAAACTACGTAAACATATTTAATATTTACAATATATAAAACTAAACAAGATTTATTTCATACCAAAATAATTATACCACCAAATTAAATAAAATACAATAAAATAAATTCATTACAAACTATTCGTCTCATAAATTACATATTATAATAAAATATTATAAAATTTAATTCACATATTTCAATGGTAAAAATCTATTAATCAAATATTTTCTAAATGCCCGCCATTAATAATGATGAATAGCAATAATAACTGAAAAATCAAAATCATAAATATAAGAAATTATAATACATAAAAAATATATATAAATAACAAATATATTATATCATAAAAAATTACAAAACTAAATTACCTCAAATCTCTCTTGCACTGTTGCTTCCCTTGTCATCGTGTGAACTGAGAATTGAAAGGAGTTTGGACATATTTATAGGGAGACTTTTCATTGACAATAAAATTTTCAGTCGTTGCTAAAAACTAAAACCTTTCATCGATGACAATGTCGTTGATAAAAATGAATATCTACAAGCAAAATTCCCGGTGCCACCTTCGACGGCGATATTATTGTTATTGAAAATAGCCATGAGAAATTATTCCCATTCTTTAGCGATGACTTTTGTTGTTGCTTTTATTATTGCTAAAAGTTATAAACTTTCAACGACAATAAAAATCGCCATTAAAAATGGCCATAGGAAATTATTCCCACTCTTTAGCAATGACTTCTATCATCGCTAAAAGTCTAAAACTTTTTGTGAAGACATTTATTGTCATTGAAAGTTGTGAACTTTTAGTGATAACAAAAGTTATTGTTGAAAACGGCCATGGAACTCTTCAGTAATGACTTTTGTTGTTGTTAAAAGTTTTGAACTTTCAACAATGACAAAAGTTGTCGTTGAAAACAAATTTTCAATGATGATAATTGTCATCATTGAAACCAAGCACAAGAAATTCTTCCTACTTTTTAGTGATGATAACTATCATTGCTAAAAGTCCAAATTTTTAGTAACCACTTTTATCATCACTAAAAATATTATTTCCTGCCTATTTTTTCTTGTTTATCTTCAGCAATGATAATTGTCTTTAGTAAAACTCTTGCGCCCTTCATGAATGATATTTTTCATTGCTGAAGATTTCATTTTCCTACAAATTTTTTTAGAGTCTTGGAAAATATTACCCTTGTAGATTTTTGGTCATCGCCAATGGCAATGTTGTCATTGATGCTTTTAGTAACGATCGAGATATTGTTATTACTAAAAGTATTGTCACTGTTGCACTTTTTTCTTATAGTAAATTATCTTATTTTATTTTTATTTATGTTTTTCACATTTTGCATGTTGTGACTTTATCATCTATTTATTGCAGTATAAATTACTATTATATTTATCTTATATTAAAATATATATTAGAAGTAATGCTTTGCTAGTATATTGGAATCTACTAAAATACAAATTTCTAACAAATGATGACCTTATAATTTGAATACAACACATTATGTTTTAGTTGTCTTAAAAAATTTTTATATTAATTTCTCTATCAATTATTCTCTCAACTTCTATATTACTCATAATTTCAATAAGAACAATATTTATTTATATTTTAAAAATATAGTAATAAATTTGTACTAATTAAATAAGTTTATTTTTATATACCTATATGTAATATATAATTTATTATATATAAAAATATATCAATTAGTTTAATTACCTAATTTAATCAATTGAACCGGGTTGATTTTGACTTGCTTACCTTGCTAAATCAATAATTAAACCAAGTTTTAAAACATGGTTGCAGTCCCTCAATGTTGTTCCTCGTTATGAGAAGATTATTTACTTATATAATGTATAACGGTGCTCTTTTTTTAAAAAACAAAAATATTCTATTTTTTTAATATATAACTATCAATATTGGTATATAAAAATATAAGAAAATAACTCTCCAATAAGAGATGATATTGAAAAAGAAATTGCAATTAAAAAATTATAATATAGTTACATTTTATAATAATGAAGATCCTTTGAAAGGGTAAAAGTGCACAATTCTTTAAAGAGAGAGAGAGATTAAGCGTAATTGAGTCCAACCTAATGCAAAGTCAACGTAATTTGCACAAAAAAATAAGTGATCTTCCTCTTGGCAAATACAACCGAGTCACTCATGTGGACGCTTCCATGAAAGCAGCAGAAGGGCGTAAGAGGGTGGGGGGTCCTCTAAAACCTGAATAGATTCAAGTTTAAGGTCTTACTGACTTCAACTTTCTAGATCTTTGATTTCTTCCAAACCATTCAAGTTCAATGTATAAAAAAACAATTAGATGAAATATATGTTTATCTACCATTCAATATCCGCAGATCAGAATCACTTTTCTTTCAATTAGCAAATTACTTGTAATGTGTGGGGGCTCTCTACCAATTTGCCTTCGTCATTTAAAAACACTAAAAAAAAAACCTAGTGGCTGGGTGGTGGGCAATGGTGGAATAGTAATCAAATGATATGATAAGACTCTCTAGAAGGTCAACGTCCGTTTGACTGACCAAAATAAGCTCCGGGAGACGTCATATATCTTGCGGGAAGGGTGGGCTTTTTCTCTGAATTAAAAAATGGACAAGTACAAGCGTCCCCAAAAGCAGGCAAAGATCACCAAAAACGCGACAACTGATGAAGGTTTTTATGAATTACTGTGGTTTATTGTGTGATGTTATATTGTTGGCTGTTTTCTCTCCAGCAAGCTATGCATACATATATTAATGTTGTTTTTGATGATGGACGCAGAAGAAGTGAGCAGTGCGGAGTGGGAAGTGGTAGAGATGAGTGAGCAGGAGGAGGATCTCATTTACAGGCTTTACAGGCTGGTGGGCGACAGGTACGTGCGCACACACATCTAGCTAGCTATTAATGTGCAATGAAGTGGATGAATAATTGATTAATCTCATCGAAACGAACAGGTGGGATTTGATAGCAGGTCGCATTCCGGGTCGTAAGGCAGAAGAAATAGAGAGATTTTGGATCATGAGACACGGCCTGGCTTTTTCTCATGCAACTTGTTAGTTCTCAATACTAATAATTTCACAGCTCTTCCCTTTGGCATTTCTCATGTATCAAAATAGAAAGGAAATAGAGGAGAGGTCACTGCCATCGACTTAATTCAATTCTAACATTTTTAGGACTACACTCATAGGATTTGATGCGAATTCATCAAATGCAATTCAACGCACTAACCAGTAACCACCACTAGAACCATTGTTGGGCCCAAAAGAAAATAGACTTGGGCTAAATATACACGGTCATGACTCTTCATTCCATTCAAAATATTTCAATTTTCTATGCAAGAATTATCGGATGCAGAAAAGGTGTGAAAGAAGACACGTTTGCCTCTTGGTGGGGTAGGACCCCCATGCTTTTAATGTATTCACGCACCAGGCAGGGATATGCAGCTGAACTTGCAATAGAAAAGTTGCTCAAATTAAATAAACAACCTAACCCTGCCCCCGTACTCATAAAACCAATCCATCATCCAGGCATAGCTTCACACAATTCCGTCCTTTTAATACATGAGACACACAAGATTCATACGGTCATTCACATGATTTAAACTTCTATTTAACCGAAAGAATCACAGCCACTGAGCCTTTTTGAGCGTGGCAAAATCATAAAAATTTATAAGAAATTTTCAATGATTTTGAATTTCACAGACAAAATTTATACATAGCTCTCCAATATTTTAGACGTTTTCATTAAATTAAAATCTTCAATAAATTACATTCTATTCCTTCCAGAACTTGAATTTACAACGTTGAATTTGAATTTACAACAATAACGAATGTATGCATAAGGTTAGCTGCATTAATCTCGTAAAAAAAAGAAAAGAAGAAAGTATCAAATTGATCTCCATCGCACCCATTAGAAAATTCTTATACGGATAATAAATAATAAATTTTTTCTATAAGAAAACGTTAATATAAAAATGAGGTTGATTTTATATCCCACACCTCCTTTTTGCTTTTTTTTTTAATTTTTTAATAAGATAAGATAAACAAATTTCTTATCCACCCAAGAATTTTTTATTATCGAATTAAATCACGTAGGGCTCACTTAAGACACAATAAATAATTTGTAACCAATGGGATAGCATGGTAATACTTAGGGCTGAAATCTAGGTCCTTCTCGTGGGTGGTGCCGGTTGTTGCATGGGATTCCGGCCAGTCCTATCCTCCTTCCCCATTTCATGTACTAATTTCCACTCTTTTTAAAGACAAATAAAAAAAAAAGAGCACACAAAAAATTTTCCGAGAGAGTGTTTTTGAAAGTTGAAAAACTATATTCATGACATGAGGAAGAGGTCATACCTGATCTTAATTTCACTATCTTATTCATACAAGTCACACAATGGTCAAAGTTGCATGATCTGGAATTCACTATGAGATAGAACGACGGAAGAAAATAACATTGATCTGAATAATCAGACTAGGAGGTTTGAAACAGAAATCTAGCACGATATAAGTGATAACAGAATATGAAATACATCTAAGATTATGGAGCGGCTCCTGCTAAGCGCAAGAAATACCAATTGCAGTGGCTGCAAACCTCTCAGAAGCTGATCTTCCCACCAGAGAAGTAATATGGGGCGAAAGTCCACCAATCTCGGACTCTGGATGTTCCGGGATGGTAGAGAGCACGGGCCCCGACTTGTTCTCGTAAAATCGGCGTGCGGAATTCTCGGGCGCATGGAAGAAGGGAGTACTGCCGCCGTAAACGGTGGATTTGTTGTTATTTGACTTGAAAACAGACCTAATAAGTTTCTGAAGAGAGCGAGAAATCCTGAAGGACTTCTTGGGCGAAGAAGAGGGTGCTGCACGTTGGCGATCGGGCAGGTGAGGCATGGAGAGGGTTCTGGCTATGGCGGAGTCCAGTTGACGTTTGAAGCAGTTGAGCTCGAAGGAGTCGTACAGAGTGCTCCCGCAGTCCCACATGTCATTCATGGGCAAAGCCTGTTCTGCTCTCGATCTCTCCATATATTTTTGTTTTGTAATGGTTGGTGAGGGATGAAAGGTTAGTTATGACTTTGTGAGCTAATAAAGGGCACCTGATATCGTGCGGGGGAAGGCGAATCTTTGGCATTTGCTGCAAAATACACGTCTCTTCTTCAATCCCCTGTATGTGGGAGAAAGTGGGGACGCCACATGGATATGTGCAATGCCATATATAGTTATGGAGATGTTTGTAGAATCTCAATAATAATTTGATTCGACATGTTTAGCGCCGTACTATACATGCAAGGCAAATTCAGACACCGTTTTACCAAAATCTTCACGGTTTAATATCACATGGGAGGATCATAGTTTCCCTTCTCTCTTCCTAAGAGGGCTTTCGATTCCCGGAAACGGTTAAACTTTTCCATGTGAATTTTCTGAAATGTATATAAAGTTACTTGATTAAAATTGAGGAAGTGATGTTTTTTCAAAAAAATTTATATTTTATTTGATTTAGTTTTAATTTTTTTTAAGAATTGTTAATAAAATAATTAGTATAACCTCAATATCATTATAATATATATTGATAAATTTTTTTTGTTTTTAATTATTTTTTTTAAATCATTTATGTAATATTTATTCTATCATAATTAATTTATATTTTTTTATAAAAAATTAAGTTAATTTATATAATTTTATATTTTTTAATCCTAAAGAATTATATTATTTAAAAAAATATATATCACTTATCTATCTAATCTTTTCATTCATTCACATGCAAAATTATATCCATTATATAGTTTAATATCAATCATATTTTTATAAAAAAAATTATCAATTACCCCATTAAAATTGTTTGCTTCCTATTAAAATACTAGATATTAACTTTATAAAAAAAACACTTTTCACTAAAAAAATTGGATATGATTAAATAGTATAAGTAAAAATAAGAGTATAGAATTTGGCTGCAACTCTCGCAACTGCAAGAGGCTACAAGATGGCTCCGTTGGACGCCACCCGGATTACCTTTTTTTTTTTATTATTATTAAACATTTTAGGTTATTAAGACTTGATATCAGGGCCATGTATTTTACTGCTCTTTTATTTTATTTTTAACCGGATTTTTTTTATAATAAACTAGTAACTATTAGTTTCTTTTGTTTTTAAATTTTAAACAAATATTATCTTTTTGTGTAGGAATTATAAATATATGTTGTCTTTTATACTGTAAAGTTAATAATTTTTAAATAAACATATTAAAATTATTAAATAGTATACTTTTGTATTTAGAAATTTTGCAGCAGTCGGTATAATAATTTTTAAATTTTAAGGTACGTATTGAAGAAAAAGTATCTTATATACACTATAATCGTCAAAAGTTAAATAGAATAAATTGTTAAGAATTTATTAGTGGTTAGTAAAAGATATAGTTGTTATTAATTAAATTTAGTAGGGATTATTATATATATATATATATATATATATATATATATATATATATATATATATATATATATATATATATATATATATATATATAAAGAATATAAGAAGTAAAACTTATATAAAAAGATAAGTGTAAGCAATTTTTCATATTTTATGAAAAGTATAACTTTTTAATTAAATGAAATCTTATTCTCCTAATTTTTTAGATAATAAACAATCAAACAATTTATTTTTTTCTAATGTTCTAAAAGTTAGAATCTATCATATTGTTGCTGCCAATCAAATGAGTCCTAAAAAGATTAAAGATATATATTATCATAAATATTTAGATTTACTATGAAACTTCAATTAGTGTTGCTCTAATTACCATTGGACTACAGATCAAGAAGGAAAATGCAAAGCCATCTTATAAATGCAATGCTCATGAAATCAAAATTCGGAATTAGATTTTGAACGTAAATTAAAAATTATCAATGAATATAAAGGGGACAAATTTATAAAAACGAATTTAATGAATATAAAAAATTCATAATTCAAATTCAAATTTCATTTATTTATTTTATTATGTATAGCATTTTAGAGCTTATAAACAATGATTAAGATTGCAAATGGAAGTGACTAGCTTCTACACAATCAAATATAGCTGCTTACTTAATAAGCGGTGGAATAATACCCTTCCTCAAATTATGTCCAAGTGGCAACCTGTCTTACAATAATCTGAACGAAAATTTCTTGCAAAAACTTATTCAAAACTAGGTGAATATAAACTACTTTTATAAATAAATCCAATCTATCTTATAATTAATTTATTTAAATATTAACTAAGAATTAGTTTTGAACCAAGTTTTACTATTAAATTGTTATAGTTCTAATTTAAATTTTAGTTAATTATTGAACTAGAATGAGAAAAAAAAAAAGAGAAGTATAAGAAAATACACTACAACAAAAAGGGCAACACCAACATGCAACTTTAATGACAACAAAAACTTGATCGTCAGTGATGGTTTTACCAATGACATTATCGTCGGTGAAAACTAAAATAAAATGGCATTAAATTTTTTTAGTAAAAAAAATTAGATGGAAAAAAAGCAATCTTCAGTGATGACATTTGTCATTAGCGAAGGTTCTAGACCTTTACTGACAACATTAGTCATCGCTGAATATTAAATAAAAAAATAGGCAGGAAACAAAGTTTTCAACGATGACAAACTTTCATCGGTGAAAGTCGAAGAATTTCATCGATGCTAATTATTGTCGCTAAAAGTGACACCTTATTTCCTATGCTACTCTTCAGTGATAATAATTAGTCATCGTTAAAGAGTTTTAGTTTTACCGAACGACTCTTTAGTGATAATTGAGAAACTTCTCATCGCTAAAAGAGTCTAGTTATAAATATGCCCTAACTGCCTCCCAAGTCTCATTTCGCAGTAGTGACGAGGGAATAGTAAAGAGAAACAAAAGATCTGAGGATAAGTTTTTACTTAATTTTTTATTCTTTCTTAATTTTTATTTTATTATTTTTATTTAATGTATTATAATTTTTTATTTGTATAATTTGATTTATTAGCTTATTATTGTTGTTCATTACTGCTTGTGGTAGGCATTTCGAGTCTATTTGCTTAGTAGATATTTTTCCATTAAGGTATGTAGATTAAAATTTATACAATTTATTATAATATATAATTTATGAGATAAATAGCCTTGAAATAAATTTATTTATTTCGAATGGTGTGATTATTTTAGTGTGAAATAAATTTTGATTAGTTTTATATGTTATAAATGTTGAATATATTTTTATAGTTTTGTTTAAATGTGAAAGTTATAAATATACTTTTTGTTGTTGTTCTATAACCCTTGAATTGTAATTTTGTATAATGCAATATGTGTGTAAATTATTTAGCTAGATTAATATGAGATGGGATTGTTATGACATTTTGTTTATAAATTTTACAATTTAAGAGTTATTTAGGAGAATGAAATTCTTAATTACAAAATTCTTAGTTTAGATGTAATTTTGCATAATAAACTAATTAAGAATTTAATATAAAATATGTAATTAAGTAATATAAAATAGAGAAAATAAAATTTAAAATATTATAAAATATATTTAATATAAGATATATCATAATTTTAAATAAAAAACTTCAAAAAAGGGTCAAAATATTTGTACAAATGAAAACCTTATACTTATTTAGGAATATAAAATAAAGATCAGAACTTAAGGTTTAAAAAGCAATAAAATTTATGAAATAAAAGTCAAATTTTATATTTTTAATAAAATTTAATATCTGAAGATCATTGATTCATCTAAAAGTGATGCATTTTAAGTCATTATTATAATTTTATTTTACTATATAAAAAATAAAAATATTTCACACAAATATTTACCAATCAAATATTAAAGCCTTAGTATTTATATTTTAGATACTTATGTGAAAAGATAATATAAATATAACATAATATATTTAATTTTATAGTAAATTATATTTTTTATATTTTAAAATTTTAATATTCAAAGTATTAATCAAAATAATTAATTACATATTTTATTATTTAATAAAAATTACATAAATTAAAATTTATTTATTAATTCATCTAAAATTTATCAATCTCTATTTAAAGTTTAAATATATTTCAATTGTGATTTTTTAGGGATATGTTTTAACTCTTCTGAAACTTTTTTTTATGATCTCTTATAATATCTATAATTCAAATGTTAATATTATTAAGTTGTATATTATAATATGATATAATATATTTTATGCTTACAGTGAACATATACTTAATAAGTTAGACATTTAATTACATATTTTATATTAAACTCATGTATTAATCTCCAACTCACTTATTATTTTTCTTCTTTTTATTTCAAAATGATTTGTAATATTTTATAAAAAAAGATCAAAATTTTATATAAAATAAAATTAATACTATAATAAATAATATAATGTAATTTAAAATTATTTAAAATATTAAATATGTTTAATAAATAATATTCTCTAACATAGATTATTTGTCAGTAAAATAATTGAAGAGAGTATAATACTTTGTAAACTAATGAAAAGCTTTACAAGTAAGGCATAATTAATGACCTCACATAAATTAAATTTTGTACAAAAGCAATAAGATTTTGGATATTATGAAACCAATTCAAATTTAATTTGAACAAAAAACGCAACAAGTATACCAATCTCAATGCTCTGTATTATACTATCCCAAAACTAATATCTGTCATAAAGTAAATATCGAAAACACGTAACTTTGTAACTATACTTTAATAAAAATGTATAAATAGAAAAAATTAAATCTTACAATTGTATTTAATGAAGACTTTACGATGACATGGATAGGAATTTCAAAAAGATTGCAAGAATTTAAATTTTACATTGTTGAAATTTCTTGTATAAAATATAATCCATAACAATACTTATAAAATGCACATCTCATCAAAAGAGTTAAACTGTACATCTAATAAATATAGTAGATTAAGTTACACAACTAAATTTCTAATTTGAAAATGTTAAACATAACATTTTATGTGATTAGTTAACAAATTCAACAATGTAAAAAATAATACAACTTGAATAATGATACTTATAAAATATTGCAATGTAAATTTAAAATTATTACAAATATATTTTTATAACAATTTTAAATAAAATTGTATTTGTATTTGCATTATAAGTTTAGACCTATTCAAGGGTTGGTTGAGCTATATACATCAACCAACCCTTGAATTATCGCATAAAGTTAGGATAGTTTAGGATATGTGCTTGTAATTATAATTGACAATTTATCTGGGTTTCATTTGACATTGTAGAAATTTCTTAGCATTCTAATTGTTCTCCAGGTGTGCCAATATATAGTTTATACACTTAGAAAACTATAGGGGAAATGCTACCGAAATTTCTGCGATCAAGAAATGAAGAGTGTGAATAAATTGATGAAATTACAACTATAGAAATATCTCAAATGAGATAGGATCCTACTCCTTAGGATTGGAGTGATATAGTATATTTAAGGCATATGATAAACATTAATCATAACACTTAATTTCATAAGAAGTTATCTTCTTCCTATTCAATGGTAGGATGTCTGTAGATAAAAGCTAAATCCATATATGAAATCACTTTATCATACTGAGTATTAGAATGGTGCGATGGCAGTTTGTTGAGAAAGCTAAGAACTTTATTGATGAAAGAGGTTTTGGTGAGATGCCCATGCAAGAAATGCATGAATCTATTATTTCCAACATTAGGGACATTGGATGCACATATTATAGATAATGAATTTCATCTGTTATACATAAATTGGGTTCACCATAATGATGCGGATGTTTCAACTTTTAAGAGGACAAAAGAGATATCTCTTGATGATAAGGATGAAATGGTGGATATCATACATGATTTCATTAGCCCTCATGTAACTGAAAATGTAGTTTGCAATGAAAGGGCAGAGAATGAGGATACATCTAAGGGGGAAATGAGATCAAACTACAATAGTTATGATGACCTATTCGAACAAGTGGAAACTGAACTATACTCAATGATGCATATCATTTTCAGCTTTGAACTTTCTAGTAAAACTCATGCACTTGAAAGTGCTACATAAGTGAACTAACAAGTGCTTCAATAATCTTTTGAAGTTATTGAAAAAGACACTTCCAAAAGACAATAAATTGCCCAAATCACATTATGGTACAAGAAATGGCTCAATAAGTTAGGGTTAGGATATGAGTCAATCCATGTGTGCAAGCATAACTGTGCACTTTTTTGGAAAGAACATAATTTGAGGGATAATTATCCAATCTACGGTAAGAGCTGATGGATTAATAAAAATACGAAAGGAAAAAAGGTGGCTCAAAAAATAGTTTAATATTTTCCACTAACTCTTCGAGTAAAATGATTGTATGGGTTGAGGCATACCGTAAAGGATATGATATGACATCATACTAAAGGTCAACAGAGGATAAGGTAATGCAACATTCGGTTGATGGAAAAATTTGGCAAGAATTCAATAGGAAACATCCTGATTTTTCTACCAACCCATGAAACGTTAAGCTAGGCTTAAGTACGGATATATTTAATCCTTTTTATGATAGGAACTTATCATATATCATATGACTAGTGGTTATGACTACCTACAACTTACCTCTATGAATTTGCATGAATCGATCCTTTTTCATGTTAGCCCTGTTAATACAAGGGCCACATTCGCTAGGTAAGGATATCAATATCTTCTTAAGACCAGTTGTAAAAGAGTTAAGACATCTTTGAGAGGGGGTTGAGACTTAGGATGCTAACACAAATATGATGTTTAACATGCGAGCAGCTTCGTTATGGACTATAAATGATTTTTATGCTCGAAGTAATCTCTATAGATAGAGTGGACAAGGTTATAAAGCATGTCATGTGTATAATGATGATACTCCATTAGTTCGAGTAGCAGCAAAAATAGCTTATATTAGTCATCGTCATTAGTTTCCAAAGAGTTACACATGGAGAAATAGAAAAGAGTTCAATAGGAGGCTAGAGAGAAGAGCCCCCTCTTGTCTTTTTACGAATAAAATTATCATGGACTAACTGGGTAAGGTGTGTCACGACCCATCCTAATCATAACCGGTGTGGACCCCATTACCGATTTCCACAAGTCTTAATAATTTTTACTTTCTTTTTTTTCTTTTTTTTACATTTCTCAAATGTCACACGCTCTATAATTCAAGCTTGTGCTATTTTTCAAATACGATAATAATCACACATACACACAATACAACATAAGTTTAATTTTACACACATACAATAAATTAACACTATATAAATTAATAATTTCTATTTCTAACTATCAAATCTTTCAAATGAGGTGGTCTTGATGCTCCATGGATGTAGTAAACTCAAGTCTTAACTTGAAATATTTAAAATACAATAAAATAAGTTACAAGAACTCAGTGAACATATAACTACCACTATTTTGCAAGTGATCAACTTAGATATATAAAAAGGTAATAGCAAACTATTTTCTGGATTCTTGAAATATATAAAACCATTTCCATCAAAATTTAAAATTGTATACTACTTATTCCGGGTAGGCATTATACACAAACAACCATTAAAGTTCAAATACAAATAGATTATTACAATCACATCATTAATACAAGTTAATCACAAATAGACACATGATGTTACATATTCAAATACAATAAACATACATATAATTATTCTATGATATTAAGTTCGATCTTCTTCTTTTCTCAACTGTTTGTCGAGAATTTCTCATCTGACTTTCATATCAATTATGTATTATTCATAATGATTTACCAAGAATTTTCTATCTAGCTTTTACACTATCCATTACCATTCACAATTTTCCAACACCTCAAAAAACTCAATTCATGATGTAGTAAATGTTGGGATCAGCAGCCATACAAGTGTAGCGGAATAAATCGATCCTAGCCAACAAATCCATGCAAAATGTTAAATCAGAATAAGGATTCATTCAATGCCTTAATGATGACTTCCAGAACTCAATCGTTGATCACCTCTTCAGCTTTCTTTTTGACTGAAGATTCCAAGGTATCCACACGACCCTGCAAATCATCGATGAACGTCCATACGAACACCAGTTGGAATTGTTCTCCTTTGCCTCGTAGTGCTAGCTACACTTCTTTAAGAATTTTTTATCAAGGAGAGGTGCTAGATTTTTTTATGCTTGGGATGCGTGAATAATCATCTTTATTATTAGCCAACAAATCTATTTAAATAGATGCATAAAAAATCCTAACTATTTGGACTTTATTTCATATATAATTATGGGATTATTATTGAGCCTTATAATTATAATATGGAATTCTCAAATATTAGGCCCAATCAATTTAGTCTATTAATTCAAAATCCATTAGGCTCTAAGTGTACGACCCTACAAGCTCTCATCACGTTGGTAATGATCATTAATCATATTAATGATCATAAATAATAAGTGGTATCTAGCAATACATCATTGTCACCCAAGTAATGAGAAAGTCAGTGATTTGACTAAATCTTTACATGTGATCGTCATCTATGTCCTTTTGTCCTAAATATCTAAATCAAGCACGAGACATGGATTGTGTTATTCCCGTATAGCCTAATCTTGAAGTTTCTTGATCCCTAAGTAAGTTGACTGAAACAAATATAATTGACATCCCATGTCAATTCATCTGAGCATGGCTATGCATTTCCTCAGCTTTACTTAATCAAAGGGCCTATAGATGTTACTCCTGTTATATAGGAGGGATAAATTCTATCTTGATCATACAAATCTCTCCGCATGATATGTGACATATCCAATGACTACCCTTGTATTCACTTAACCATGAGTGACATAGAATAGTATCAAAATATGAAACTCATATGTAGGAAATCTTGGTGATCTCATGTCAAAGAACCATATTAATAATGATCACTAAGAATTACTCATGACATTCATATAACGATCCATGTAGTATTCTTAGAATGGGTCAGTCCAATATATAAGTTCTCTAACTTGTACTCATGTGTAAACTTAATATCCCATATAAGTCATCACACATGCTAGTCTTAACATATCAAAGTAACCTAATCCACAATGATATATGACTAGGGACATTTAAGAATATAATTATTCTAAGATTATTATCATAATTAAATATATTATACAGATAATATATATAAATATAATAATTAAAATTATCATTAAAATAACATGATTCAAAATTATAATCACCAATATGATTGATTTTAGGGCATATATACTAACAATAAATTCATTAGAATTTTATTCTAATCACATCACTAGTTCTAATACAAGCTCACATGGACAATTACAGGTAAATAAAATATATAATACAATCATAACATGATCTATTATAATCAATCAACTAACTAATCAATATCTAATATCCATAAGAGAGCTCAACTCTCATATTATAATGATCCACAAGAATTTCAATACAAGATCATTAATCTATCGTTGAATAATATTAAGCTTAGTGCAGCGCACTATTAATATTATAACATGTAAGCGTTATAGATATTGAATCACAATTATGCTTTTGTTATGCACTTTGATCCATTAACTTTTATTCAAGCTCTATCAATAATCATGACTGCCATAATCATACTTTCCAAGCATAAGCTATTATATTCACACAAATGAACATTTATATTTATATAACAAATGATCATTCCTTGCTAGTCATGTCTAATAATGGAAGAAATTTAATCCTAATTTATCAGTAAAAAGAATATAGCTCATAATATTTAAATTATTATTTTTATTTAAATATAATAGTGGTGAAATATATATTCACCTGATTGGGGCACGTTCATCGGAAAAGCTTAAAATATTTCTTTCTTATCTCTTTTTTACCATTCTTTCATCGAAAAATATCACTAGCAAAGATACTTTTGTCAGATTTGCTAAAAAGTTTGAAGCTTTATTGCTACCGCAGCTCTCTTATGTAACAGTAGCTTATAGTAGCCATGGGTGGATGAAGGACACTAAAATGAATGTGTGAGCCTGCCAGCAACTCCCTTACTCCGTCATTATTTACAGCTTCAACAGGCCAAGATGCAACTTTTTTCGCCAGTAGAAGCTACTATCCCAAGCAACAACTTAGACATAAGGAGATGATGCTATGGTGGAACATGATTGAAAGCATATGGCTGTCGTAGGTGCCAAAAAGAAAAGAAGAAAAGGAAAGAAGTAGAAATCATGGAAAAGAAGCGAGAGAGAACTGTTGTACCAAAAATGAGAGGGAAAGGGTGATATCCAGCTTAAAGAAAGAGAAATAGAACTCCCTGTGAAAGAGAAAAAGCTGGCTTTTATTTAAAAAAAATGAAAGTTGGTGAAGACTAGTCAAAGAAAGGGAAAATTCCTAAAGAAAATTGAGGAGAAGGGACTTAGCCAATAGTAAAAATAAAAAGGAAAGTTGAGCTATACTGTACCATAAGAAAGAGAGCTATGCACCCAAAATGAGAAGGAGAAGCGATGGGATTAAAAAATAAAATAAAATAGAATTAATGCAAGTTACAGATAAGCACCCGCACAAAGCCCAAAAAAGGAAAAATTAAAGAAAAATGTTCCAAGAAGCAACTTAAATGAAGAGGACATGCATGAAACCTAATGGAGAATGGGGGCTGTTTGAAAATCTTTTAAAAAAAAGAATAGAAAAATATAAAATGAGCTTAGGGATATACTTCTATGTTTTCCCAGTCAACCTAAGCCCATTTCTCTTCATAAATCTTAACCTTTCACTTTACTAAATTCAATCTCAATCACTCATTTATTTTACTAAGCCAATCTTATTAAAAACTAATTTTATTTAAAATTTCAACTTAACTTCTTTATTTTTTTTCCATTTCCCCTCAATATAATAAAAATATACTTGTAATAATTTGAAATTAGTATTGTCCAAATAAATAATTCATCCAAAATTCTTGAAATTATACAAATTTTATATTTAACCCAGGATATTACAAGGTGACATAAAGGCTTCCTAGAAAACATGTTCAATTTGGTAGTTTGAAGCTTAAAAAAGGTGTTAATGAATTTAATTTGAGTAAGAGAAGCATATTTTTTTAACTTTTGTATTGGCCAACAATGAACTTAAGGCATAATATTGATGTGATGCATATTAAGAAGAATATATGTGATAGTATTTTGAGTACATTATTAGATATTGAGCACAAAATAAAAGACACAGATAATACGAGATGAGATCTAATGGATATGAAGATAAGACCAGACTTGCACCTGTATGAAGAGAGGGACTAGTTTTTCAAACCATATGCTGTATATACCTTTAACCAAGAAGAACGGAGATAATTTTGCTAATTTATAAAGAATGTGAAATTTCCTAACGAGTTTACTGGAAGTCTAAGTAAGAATGTGACTGATCGGGATATGAAGTTGAAGAAGTTGAAATTATATGACTATCATGTTATCATATAAAAATCGTTAGGGCCCTCAGTTTAAGTATTTTTGCTGAAGAAATTATCATATTTAATTATTGAGTTACACAACTTCTTCAACCAAATATGCACTAGAACTCTTCATAGGAAGGATGTTCTGCAAGCCAAACAAGATATTGTTATCATTTTATGCAAGCTTGTAAGGATATACCCTCCAATATTCTTTAATATAATGGTTCCCCTGGTGATATACTTACCTCATGAAGCATTAGAGGGAAGTCCTGCTATTTTCAGTAGATATACCTATATGAGAGATATATAAAAAAGTTAAAGGATTATGTCAAAAATTATGCTCGGCCTGAGGGTTCAATTGCAAAAGAATATGTTGTTGATGAGGTGTTGACATTTTACTTCATGTACTTGGAAGGAGTGGAGACTACATTTAATTAGCCTGACCAAAACTAAGATGTTACATCCAAACATATAAAAAAGGCATTGTTAGTGTTCAAATCTCAATGTCGATCACTAGAAAAAAAGATCATATCCCACTTTGATAGGAAGGATTGAGATGTTGCCATATAGTATATCTTGAACAAATATATCGAGATTGAAAAGTATCTCTGGTAAGTTTCTATAATTAGTCGTGCTTTTCTTCTAATTAATTATAACGAACTAACATACATATATTGTGTAGTGAGCATCAATAAGAGCTCGAATGAAATGATGATGAAAATATAGATAAGTTACAAATAACAAAATTTTGCACGTGATTTTACTTTAAGGTAAAAATTTATTTTTTCCCAATTGTGGTATACCAATCATGCAAATGTCATCCCTTACTCATACTTTTCACTAATTTAACTCTTCATAATAATACTATATTTATAAATGTACTATTTATATAGGAATAGTTCTCCAAAAGCTAAGCCATTGAAGAGTTACTATCATTAGCTTCCAGTCTTAGTTTTACTATCACGGTATACTTAACATGTATTATAAATGGAATGCACTTTATGGTTGAATTTTGAGATACAAAGTATAGAACACAAAATAGTGGCATTTTCATTCTGGGAACTAACGGTAATATGTTTTATAGTGTGTCGAGGATATTATAGAGTTAACTTATTTAAATAAATATAATATGACACTATTCTAATGCAAGTAGTATGACATGGATCTTAGAAAGAAGAAAATATACATTAACAAGAATATTACAAGTATATCTATCGGTGGATAATGGTACAAAGACAACCTTTACATACTTGTAGTCTAAGCAAAACAAGTTTTCTGTCTCGAGGATCTTCTTAATGGGTCAAGTTGGAGGGTTGTCCATAATATAGCGTATCGCGACATATGAGATCTACTTGACGATGATATTAGCATACAAGGCATGTCATTCCTATAGGAAAGTAACTCCTCTAATTTCAACCTTACAGTTGATCTTGAAAAATTTCACTTAATTAACTTGAGGGATCAAAGAAATAATCCTTTAATCATTTTACCTTCCAGGAATACTAGATCTGCTCTAGAAAGAGTAGACGTCTTCATCAATGATGAAGATAATTTTGAAAACAAAATGATTGAAGATTACATAAGGGAGGAACTTTCATAATTTAATGATGATGAAGAAATTGATAATTGTGAGGATGAGTTCGTTAAGGTTACCGATACTGATTCAGATTAGGAAAATTATTTTTTTACATTACAACTCATAATTGCATAAGAGCTACTATAATTTCATTATATAAATATAGTAATTTATCTCTGGTCATCATTTGATTCAATTGTAGACCATTCTCTTAAATATTTATAAAATGTGTACTATCCCAATTATGGCAGACATCAAGGCACAATACCACAAAGGTGATGTTAAAGAGGACCTTCCATGTCAACCTACCCACCTTTTATAACAGTGCTAGGCATTAGGTATCTTTTCTTATTATGCACACTTAAGTTGTTTAGTTATTAAATTTGAATTTATAATATTGATATTTTTTATTATCCATTAAAGTTGTAACTTCGAGAAAAAAAAGACTTGAATAGGTCCCTTAGGTTGCATGAGAAGATGGAGAAGAGCGGGGGGCAACCAGTGCCTGTCTAGTTTGATACGAATGCTACATAGCATGCGGTAGGTGAGAATATTAGCTATCTCCCCATGATATAGGTCGCATTATTCGAGTACATGTACTGCCTTATTATAAATCATAGCTTTCGGTGCCTCAATAGCTGTGGGATAAAGCCATATAAGAGGTTTATGTAAGCATCCATCTCTTCCCTATCTTTACTTAGTTATATTTGATTTTGACATTTTTGGATATAGTATTCACTAATTTGTTAAATATTTTCTAATGTAGTCTTATTTCGACTCTAGGGCATCTTCGACGTTGAGCAAGATAGAATGCTCAATGCTTTGATGAGGAGTGTTGTTGACATGTACAGAGATTGGAAGTACAAGTTGAATAGATATTTTCTTCAGCACAGAAGCGATCGAGATCAAGATTTTAACTTAGACCGTGTTAGGTACTGGTGCTTTGTGTTATAATCTGTCTCACCCTATACATGACAGATATGTGTAAACTTCTTCAATAATGATGATTACAGGGTAAATATGATATTTAATAAAGTTACGTCATTATTTCATATAGCTAAATTATAAATGTAACTATATCATATGTTCATTTTTTTATTATAGGAGCTATCTATGAGGAATGTATATAACAAGGCGAAGAAGGTAGTAAATGATCGGCATGGGTTAAAATCTATTGCCACACATTGTTATAATAAGGTAATTCAACTTATTATTCATGTTTTAAATGTGTAATTTTTTTTAAACGCAATAATCATACTTATCCCCTTTTTTTCTTGTAAAATGTGAACAGAGAAATAGGAAAACAGGTGAGTTGCAGTTGATCTCAAAGAATTTTATAGATCGACACACATATAGGACTAAGGAGTGGGTGCATCTGATCCCCGAGGAATGGTATGTAAGTTAGCTAAACCTTATATTTTAAATAAAATTTTATGAATATATCTTATACTTTTTATAATTGATTTTTATTTTAATAACTTAAGACGAAGATGACTAAGTTGGCGACTCAACACCTGCAGTTCAGTGTGTTATCCACTAGCTCGCCTAACATTCTTGTACAGGTTAACGAGGCTGCCATTGTCAATGAGGTATTTGGTACTCGTCAAGGGTATAGGAAGGTAGTCGGTCATGTGTTGGCTAGCTAGACATATCATTCGGCAAGCACCTCCAATTCCGGGATGAGTTCTCAGTGCGTGTCCTTAAGTGAGTGAGCTATAGGAGCAGCTGCAGTAGAATTGACAACAATTGGAGCAAAGCTAAAAGTAGCTTCAGCAATTAATTTAGGAGCAGTAGTAACAGATATAGCAGTAGTTTAGGACATACCTGACGGAGCTCATGTCTCTACTTAAATAGTATGGTCTTGTACTGCCTACACTTCTATTTACTATAGCATAACCTGAGCTGAGCATACTTACGAATGCTCGCCCCACCCAGCCACCCAGTCCCTCCTATCTACCATCTTCGATGTATCATTCTCATCATCAAGATGATGATGATGATGATAGTCAAGATACGAATGATGATGCATTGGGTTATCTAAATCTTTCCTCCCCCTAGATTATTTTATATATATAGGATTTTTTCTTTTCATGTATAGACACTTATATTGGCCATGTACATATAATTTTTACCTATGTATAAATAAATATATAGTTATAAATATAATTCTTTATTTTTATATAAATTATGTTACACATTATTATTATTATTGTTATTGGTGTATTTTACTTGTACAATTTAAATTAGATAAAATTAAATTAAAGAATATCAAATTAATTTAATTGAATTGAAGTAAAAATAATTTTATATTATATAATTAGATATAATATATTTATTTAATTATATCTAATTCTAATTTTAATTTAAATTATTTTTTTATACTTTTAAAATTTTTAGTGATGACATTATCGTCTCAAAAATGTTATTATTTTTTATTTTGAACCAATAGCGACGACGATAATTGTCGTCGCTAAAAATTTAAAATTAAAAAAAATTGAATTTTGAAAGAATTTTTTGGGACGACAATGTTCAACTTTTACTAATAACTATTTAGTCATCGGTGTTTCCTCCTTCATCAACAAACCTATACCGATGATGTTTTCGTCAATGACTCCTACTTTCAGTGACGATTGAGATTTCTATAATGATGACAACTATCATCACTAAAAGTCCTTTTTATTTTAGTGATATTTTGACTAAATTATGATCAGATCAAATAAAAATCAACTTTAAATGAGATTTTTTTTTCAAACTAATCTTCATTGAAAAATATATTAAATAAAAATTGACTTTTGAATTTGTAAAGCTAATCAAACATATAAAAGTGGGTTTAAATTTAATGTACTATTAGTGTAAAATTATATTTTACAATATCAATGAAAAAAATTGCACCTAATTAAAAAATAATGGTAATAAAAAAATTTTACTAGCAATTATAAAATTTTAATTGGTTTTTATTAATGTGATAACATAAAGATTAGTGATAATATAAAATTGGTTTAATCAATAGCGGATGAAATTTAAATTTTATGAAAATAAAAAATCAATTTCACTGTATTTAATTGGCTGATCATTTAGTTTTCATAAACACTCCCTTTGTTAAGGATAGGGCTATTAATTTGAATAAAAAATTTTGCTCATTAATATATTATTTCTTAATAATGATGTGTTTTTCTATTAATTTAGTGCACACAAACTTATACATCAAGAATACTTTAAAATTTCTATGAATTTATTGTAAAATTTTACATTTAAATTATAATAAATAGATTAATTACTAGTATTAATATATATAATTTTATTAAAATCCTTATGACAAAGCAACCTTATTTTAACCTTTGTTATTTGGGCAAGTGAATGTGAGACTTTTGAAAGATTTTTTTTGTTGAAAAAAATAATATTCCAGTTACTTGTTTAATACAAATCCAAATCTTCATGCCACGTATGGGATATATTGTTCACTAGGTTTGAGTTTGACACCAAATTTAAAATCAATCATTTATCAATGTACATATCGAATAAAATTCTTATGGAAAAAGAAACTTGTTCAACTTTTGTCATTTAGGCAGGTGAATACAAGGTTTTTGAATGATTTTTTTCTTTTTCATAAGAAAAATATTATGTTTTAGTTACTAATTTGACACGGATCCAATTCCACACCACATATGGGATGTGCTATTGGTTAAGTTTGAGTTTGACTCCAAAATTAAAATCAATCATTCATTAATATACACTTCATAATTTAAATAAAATTCTTATAGCAAAGGAATTTTATTTAACTTCTGTCATTTAGGTAGATGAATGTGAAATTTTTGAACCATTTTTTTTTCAAATCATGTTTTAATTACTAGTTTGACACAAATTCAAATCCGCACACCATGTACAAAATGTGCTGCCATTTAGATTTGAGTTTGGCGCCAAAATTAAAATCAATTATTCATTCCCTCCTAAAAGTTTCTCAACGTGACAACCTATAAGAGCTTTACTAGGCCACAACAAAAGCAGCTAGTGCAGCCTATTGTATGGAAGACGTCCTTAGCCAATGTAGTCCAGATTTTCTTTATCAATTCTTATAAATCCATACACAATGATGTTACTTGTCCTAAGAATTATTCTAGCAACCGGATTTCTTTTGCAGAATAATCCCTACCACGCATACACCAGTTGATTTTGTCTTCGTTCACTTGGGAATAAAATTATGATAAGGTAAGTTAGCACATACAAGATTGTTAATTTATGCCAAACATGCAAATTAAGTGTAGAGCTACATTTACTCTAGTGGAGATATATGCCTCCACTGATTTTTTTTTAATTGTATATAAAATTATGTATATCATTTAAAATATTTCTACTAATTAATAAATTTTATTCTATTAAAAAATTAAAATACATTTATTCTTAGACTCTAAAGTTTTGATTATTCCATCGATGCAAATTCGGAACCTCGTTTACATACTCGGTCAATGGCTAAAAGTTGAATGAGAACAAAGATGACGACAAGGCATTGAAGCCAAACAAAGTGCATCATTTAACATTAAATTATCAAGAAAGTTAGCATGGCTTTGTTTCCTAGCACACTTAGTATCCAAACATAGTTACTAATTTAACTAAACCTATTCTACTAAGTAAATAAGTTGAGTTCAAATCAAATCCATAGGATTAGATGATCAAAAAATGGTAATAAATAGAAAACATTGGAATTTTTATAAAAACAATTAAACAGAATCAAATAAAATGATTAAATATAGAATTAAAAGAGAGAAAGTTGCAATAAATAGAATTCAATTGACATATCTTAAACAACTTCTACAAAATTATTCTAATTTAATTAATTAGCTTAAGAATATCCTAGTAGCACTTCCAATATTACTTAGCTAATTAACCTAAGCCTAGCACCTGAATTAATTTTTTATTGTTCAAAACCAATGTTGAAACAATAGCAGTAAAATTTAAGAAATGGCTAAAATCAAACTAACAATCCAACCCAATATTGACTCATCAATTTAGATCCTAATTCTCAATGATGATTAATTTAACCTAACATCAAACAACCAATACCTTATTGCTACTCAAACAATGATTAATTATAACCTAATATCATAATCAATTATTTAGTAGTAGATCACAATTAGAAAATCGAATAATGGATCCAAATTAGCAAATCATTCAAAGCAATTATAAGCTCAAAAGAATAGAGAATTAAAGGGTAATTAAATCAAAAGTAAAAGTAAAAGATTAATTCTCAATGTCAAACTGAATTACGATAAAAAATCCCTTGAACTAACTAAAGAAATTTAGTCACTTATGATGGAATAAAAAAAAATTAAAAGAAGAGTTATTGTCTAGAATGTGTGTAAAAGGTCTTGGAGACACAAATTGTTATACCTCTTAAGAAATTAAGAGTTTATTTTATTTTATCTTAATCTTTATTTGTATTCATATGTAAGAAAAAAATTACTTGAATGTTGTGCATGCATTTAGGATAAATTTTTATTTGAGAAAAATATGATTTTATGATATGAATAAGAGGAAATAAGTTATATATAAGTTACAATATAATTAGATTCAAGAAAGTGTGTACAAAAGAAATTTAACAACCATTTTTCTTAATTTACCCTTAAGAATATGTGAAATATTGAACTTATCTCCAAAAAAAATATCTAACCCCTCTTTATATCTCCTAAATATCTAACCTATTTTGTTAGGAGAAAGTAGCTCATTACCCCTTCTTTTATCTCCCTCCTCGAGCTTCTCTCCTTTCATTCTTTCAATTTTTAGCAAATATGAGTTAAGGAACTTTAAGAAATTCATTACTTTTTTCTTTTAATCAAGGTAGTTTATTGTTAGCTTAAGGTTTTAGGTTAAAAATCTTCTTGGATTTTATTATGAAAAAGTGTTTAGGGATTTTAGCTAAAATTTTCTTGATTTTGTGTTATTAGGGCAAGTTAGATCTTTTTCTAGATTCTATCCACCTCTTCTATACTATTGTAGATAAACAATTTACTTAAATCTTTTTTGAATCCTTGATTTAATAAAATTTCATGTTATAATATGTTAATGCTAGAAACAAAGGATTTTGATAATGTTTGATGTAATAATCGATAAAAATGATTTTGGTAAGGTGTTAAAAGCTTGTATTCATGATTTTATAAAGTTTGGATGAGAACTTAAAGCATTAAAAGCTTAATATAGATGAAAAATGGTGTTTTTCGAAGAGATTTTTATAAAACCCAAGCTATTAGTTGATCGTTAAACTTAGTGGTTGATTAATAGTCTGCGAAATCCAATTTTTAAACTTTGCAGTTTGCAATAGTCAACCAATGTACCTATTAGTCAATAAAATATACCCCTACTTCAACAACATTAGGGGACCATTGTATCTATTGGTCCACTAATGCTCATCAACACATAGGCCACAAGTACATAAGCATTAAATTTAGAATTGATTAAGTAGTACATGTTTTATATTAAAATTAAAATGTAAACATATTAAGTAAAACTTTACTTTCCCTAAGTATATGTGTGTAGTTAGTAAGCCTTGAAGTAAAAGAACATTTATTTGAAATATTATTTTATGTACTTTTTATATATTCCTTTTATGTGTGCATGTGTGTATATAAGTAACATACTTATATTGTTATCCTTAGTATATTGAGTACAAAATTCTATAATTGTGATTATTAGCTAATATTTCAATTATTATAATGTTTAATGAAGTCCTTTACGAATTAATGTTAAATTTTTTTATAGCTTTATAATGAAAACATAGCATTATCATTATCATTGGATTATGTCATGTTTGCTTATATAATTTGTAAAAAACATTGAATAGATGACTTGTAGCCAAAAGTGAGAAGTATGGAGTTATTTATTTATGTTGAGATTATGTTGACAAATACTTTATGAATTATGATATAATGCAAAAATGTCATTGGGCATGTTTGATATAATAAGGCAGGCTGATGATGATTATATAATTAATATTGGATATGGGAAAAATTTATAGGGTTAAAGCGGGGATAACTAGGAGGAATAAGGAGATTTATTTATTTTCTTAATGTTAATAATTATTTTAATTATTTTTTGGATACCTTTTTTTAATTGTGATATCTATTCAATATATAATTTACTTTATAATACATAATATGAGACATGAGTAAATAGGTATTGTTATCATGGAATGTGAATATGAATTTATGATATATTGTTATAAATAATTATAGAAACCATAATAAGAATATTTTTGGAAAAATGAATTTAAGGAACTAATATGGAAATATGGTTGGATAATATTAGAATTGATAAATGGTTTGAAAATGGCTAAGGTGATTTACTTGTTGTTTGAGCTCTTGAATTAAATATTCTCATCATTATTATTATTATTATTATTATTATTATTATTATTATTATTATTATTATTATTATTATTATTTGTTTCCTATTAAACTAATTGATTAGCGTGAATGATATTGTTCGTGTGAGTTGAATTGACATAAAAGATCAGGTTTTTTGATATTAAATTATACCTAATTCTTATTCTAACCTTTCTAAGCAAATTGTTTACTTGTTAAGTTAATGACTCATTTTTTAGTTATTTTCTTCTTTCAAATGCACCTACAAAAGCTCCTCCAACTTCTCCTATGGCTTAAAAGTTAAACTTCCTTGAAGTTATAAGTAATGTAGTCATATTTCTAATAGTTTTTAGTTAAAAATATGTTAGATCTTGTGAATATTTTTGAATATGTTATAATATATATTATTTTAAAATATTTTGAACATTGTTTAACAAGAATGTATTACTTTGGAACTAATGTGGATGATATTAATCTTAAGATCAGCTTATGTTGATGGAAATTGATTAATAGATTCTATATCGATTATGGCCTAGCAGATCGTGATGTAAACCCTTTTTATATATGATTTTCTAAGTTAGAAAAATTATTAGGCAAAGTAAATATACCTTTTAGGGTTATAAAGAATGGGGACCTTGCCTAATTTGAAAGCCTATGTCCTAATTTTAAAATCAAGCTACTAATGATATTTTATTATAGTAATTTTTCAATTATTTACAGCTCAAGTTTAACATCTAAAATGGCATTGTTTTGTAAAACTTCAAATTTAAAAGTTGTTAGGCAAAGACTTAGTTAACTTTAGGTGCCAAGTTTGCCTTAATTGGAAATTTGGAACTTCAAATATAACCTGAAAATTAAGACTGGTTCAGGGTGAATAAAAATAGAGCATCAATTTAATGATCAATTTTGACATTTCAAACATCTTAAATGAGCTTTTGACTAAAACTTAAAAGTTTTAAAACTTCTTTTAAGTTTTCCAATGATGCAATTTTAACATTTAGAAACTCAAGTTATAATTAAAAATATAAAATAATGTAAAAATTTAGCATTAATCAAATAATCTAAAAATATTACAAAATCATCACCCAATCATATAATAAGATCAATTCCCTAAAATTAAGCATATGAATCACTTTAAAGGCTCATTATAATATAATAAAATAGGAGAAAATAAAATTGAGATTGCTTAAGTGTGAACAAAAATAAAGCATCAATTTCATGACTACTTCTAACCTTTCAAACATCTTAAATGAGTTTTGACTAAAACTTAAAAGTTTTAAAACTTCTTTTAAGCTTTCTAATGATGCAAAGATCACCAAATTTTAATGTTTAGAACTCAAGTTATAATTGAAAACATGAAATAATGTAAAAATTCAACATTAATCGAATAATTTAAAAATATTGCAAAATCATCACCCAATCATATAACAAGACCAATTCCTTAAAATTAAGCATATGAATCACTCTAAGGGCTTATTATAATATAGATAAAATAAGAGGAAAATAATATAAATAAAATTTTGCATATCATTACATAACACATTATAAAGGCTTATTATAACAGAATTACCCTTCAACGTTAGCTTGTCGACAATAGTAATGGAGAAAATTAACGTATATAACGGCATAATAACATTTTTTACAATTTTGAGCAATTATTAATATTGGTTCTAATAAAAAAGCCAATACGATAAATTGGTATGATGGTATTTTAATAAATATGAATAACTTATCATGTCGGTTGGAATAAAAGATTGACATAGGTAGTCAAATATTGATAAATTAAGACATCTGTTTCTTATAAATGTCATCTAAAAAGGTATTCAAATCATCTTAGAGACATAAAATATTTATATGACGATTCTTTTTACATAACCAATATCTATTTTCAAACTTCAAATTCTTTTTCACTTTATTTTTCATTTAAGTTTTCATTTTATGGTTTCCTTTTTACTTTATTTTTTATTTGGGTAGCATAAGATGATAATATATATTCAATGCTGTTTAATTATTAATTACTGAAATACAAGTTGTTATTCCTGAGCTATCATCCTCTCATACCTATAATATGTATAAAGTTATCATTTTAAAATAGATAAAAATAACCTTATTTCTTTTTTATTTTGCTAACTCAATGAAGCCAATTGAGAGTACAAGCAACAATGAGCATGCAATTCTATAAGGGTTCATTAATAATGACTTTAAGAATTAAAATAGTTGTCATAGACATAAAAGTGATGAATTATTTCAAGGATACTATGAAGATAATTACTATTAACTTTTTGTTTTAAAAAAAACTTTAAGATTGCTGTACAATGTTTATACACTTCATTAATCAACATACAAGTTCTACAATATGTAGTCAAAGTAGTTGTGTATGTAAAAATTATTTCTATCTTATAATGCATTTTAATAAATATGAATAACTTATCATGTTAGTTAGAATAAAAGATTGACATAGAAAGTCAAATGTTGATAAATTAAGACATTTTTTTTATAACTGTCATCGAAAAGGTATTTGAATCATCTTAGAGACATAAAATGTTTATATGATGATTCTTTTTAAATAACTAATGTTTATTTTTAATCTTCCTATAAGTTTTTCTTTCATTCTATTTTTCATTTAGGTTTTCACTTTGTGGTTTCCTCTTTACTTCATTTTTTTATTTGGGTAGCATAAGATGATAATATATGTTCAATATTGCTTAATTTTTAATTATTGAGATACAAGTCACTATTTTTGAGCTATTATCCTCTTGCACCCATCATCTATGTAAAGTTACCATTTCAAAATAGATAAAGATAGCCTTATTTCTGTTTTATATTACTAACTCAATAAAGCAAATATGAGGGTACAAGTAACAATTAGCATGCAATTCTACAAAGGTTCATTGATAATGACTTTAAGAATTAAAATAGTTGTCATGGACATAAAAGTGATGAATTACTTCAAGGATACTATGAAGATAATCACCATTACCTTTTTTTTAAAAAAAAACTTTAAGATTACTATACAATGTTTGTCTGCTTCATTAATGAACACACAGATTCTACAATATGTTTTCAAAGTAGTTGTGTATGTAAACATTATATCTCTCCAAGTATCAATGATAAAATGTTTATTCTTTAAGATAAAAATATACAACATTGATGAGTATGTTGATAACCTAGTATAATTTTTATATAGATCATTATTAAAAAAATGTCAGGATGTATAAATTATATTTTTTAAAAAATTATAGCTAAATAACATCAATTATTTATCAAAACTAACATACTTTTACAAAATTAGATTTAAAAGAAGATATCACATTGATTTTTAATCATAACTTATGTGTAAATGTATACAAATAGCCAGTTAACATGTAATAAATATTTATCGATACACTGATAATGACATTTATAAGGTGCATTATATTGGAAGATGAAAATTCAATATATAAATACTAAGCATTTACTAGTAATAGGTATAAAAAAATCATATAAAAATTACAACATTTTAAGATATATCAATAGTTAAATTTTATGATGTAAAATATATGTAATACATCGATTTTAGTTAATGATCGATATCTAAATCTTTACATAATAATAATAAATTTGATTCTTATTCTCCATTTGAAACATCTAAGAAACGCCTTATTAATAATATGTAAATTGATAAAAAATTATAGCATGAAAGAATAATATAACCATTCTTGCATTGAAAAGCTTGATCTTTTAAGTTCATCACAAGATTGATTATACTACTCCTTCTCATCATAGTTTATTATTAGTATGCAATCATCACACCCTCTAAAACTATCTTTATTAGTCATATTCTATCTCAAAAAGCACAATTAAGGAGAAAATACAAAAAAAATTAATAAAAAATTTTAATGAGAAGAAGTAATATAGTTATTTTTGTACAAGGAGGCTTGAGTTCATTACAAAAATAATTATATTAGTTCTTTTTATCATAATTTATCATTAGTTTCCATATCTATACCCTTTAACTTTAGAAGCCCTCAAGCAATATTAAGGAATTACAAGAAAATGTATCTCAGTTATGCCTTTTTGTGTAAAATTTTTTTAAGTAAAAATTTGTAGTTTATAGTTTCTCATTAACCTTAAATGAAACATTATATTTATTGTAAATTATAGTTTTTTATTTGTTAGATTATTCATTTTGTTGTTGTTTGTATTTATTTAATTGTATAAGAAAAATATATAATATAAAAATAATTTTAATACTATCAACTTGAAAAATTATAAAATTTTTGCTTAAAATATAATAGAAAAGAAAAATATTTTATTTTGTGATATTGGTTGTTATTATTTTAATAACCAACATTTGAAAATTTATAGTTGAACGATGTTATTTTATCATACATGTCAGTTTTTTCTTACTAATTGATGTGTGAACTTAAAACATTGTGAAAATTGAAACACGAGATCAAAATAGAAAAAATGAAGTCATTTGTAAATTTCATTACTAAGTTTTTTCAACCTTAAAATGATTATCTCTCTAATAGGGTATACTTTCTTTCCAATCTTAAGATAATTCTTTTCAGTTTTATATTTGTATTCACTAATTATGTTGTAAGATTGAAGTTACATTAGTTTGTCTCTAAATATGTGAATTTTAGCATTCACTAAAAAATATAAAATATAAATGTAAGAATTTATTTTATATTTTGTGTTTGTTTATGCGATTTAGTTTATAATTTCATAATCAATCATTTTTTTTATCTTTCACTATGATGTAGCTTTTACAGGTTTGTATAGATAAGAAACTTGATTTCATTTATTTTGTTTAGCCTTCAATGTAATATTATATATGAAATTTAAATAAATATTACTCATTGCATTTATAAGTATTAGATGTGTTTTTCTAAGTAATAATATACCATATTGGTTATTTTTGCCAATGGAAGTGATTTACGAAATATAATGTCAATTGTTTATAACAATCAATGTTATTTTATAATAAAAATTCTTTGTATAATATCCTACAAAGTAACAATGCTTTATATACATAGAAACCAATATTATTTTACTTTTCTAATGAAATTGTCTAATATATAATATCACCTATATATATATGTTAGGCAAAGACAAATATTAAATCTATTAAACAATTAACATTAAAAAGTATTTCTATGGTAATGGCTTTCAAATACATATTCCTTATGGTAAATGGGACTAGAGTTACATGTCATCATTCATTATAGGTTGTCTGATTATATGTGTTAGGAAAAATATCCCCTTTCTAAATAAACAAACATTAGGCAATTAAGTTAATTAGAATAACACAATTAAACACATGAACAATTTAACACACAAAATCACAAACTTTAATATTTTGTTTGGCATAGTTAAAAATAAAATTTTATTTCATTTTTTAATAAATTTCTTTTTAAAATGATATTTGAGTTTAAATAAAAAGAAATTTTATTTTAATTATATTTACATCATTATGAAATCTAATAAATTTAGTAAATATTGCATTAAAATTCACTTCATTTTACCTAAAACACATATTATATAAAAAATTTATTCTCTCTTTTTAACATTATTTTTACCACGATATAATTAAAATTTATTTTTAATTGAATATCATACATTTTTCAATACATTCTAAATAAAATAATTCATTTATAAATAAATTAAATATTTTTTATTAAAATAAAATCAACTTTAAGAAAATTTTATGTTAAACGAACCCTAAGGAAAAAACTTAATAATACTACAAATTGACCCTTATTCTGTTGCGTGAAGTACCACACAATTAATCACTAGGTCATTTTGATTCTTTAGCTATATAAGTATAGCTTTGATATATTATAATATTATAACTTCTCTTCAATAATAAATAATTATCTAACTTTCTCCTTATTAAATTTACATAATATAATTAATAGTTTAACAAAAAATGATAATATGTTCAATTATTTAATTTTACTATATAATTATTTAATGAATTTAAATTCTTTCATATTACAAGTATGGTTCAAATGAGTTGATCCAGCTTTGGATGGTTTTAGCCAGTCTGACTCGAGCTAATTGCTACAACAAGTCTATGTTATGAACCAAATTGGAACTAGGCTCGATTTTCGATCGGATTAGGCGATTTGATCAGGCGATTTGATCCAATTTTGCAAACACTACGTATGCATCTTTCTTTAAGCTTAGATAAAAAATAATTTAAGTGAGTAAGCATTAACAATTGAAAGTAATGTTTTAATCAATCATTGAATAAAAAATGAAAGCAGTTTAAATTTGATAGTTCAATTGGGGTTAAATTATAATGTTATTTTTGTAAATAATAATTTTTTTAAAAAATAATCAATTGAATTGTAAAAATCATAATTGATTCAAATAATTTGATTGATTTATCATTGATTTACTAATTTTCTAAATTTTAAGGATTAATTGAATCCATTGTATAATTGATTAATAATTTTTTCAATTGAATTGGTTGGTCCATTTTAATTTTTAAGATAGTAATTGAGTATACGTAGGTAAATTTTAATATCTAAAATAATATATAAACCAAATGAAAATTTACAAAATGGTTTAAAACAATCATCAAAGGTACACGGAGGTAAATTTTAATATTTGAAATAAAACATAAGTTAAATAAAAGATTACAAAATCACTTGAGGTAAAATTGATAGAGTGTAATTTACTCTTCAAAGCTTACCTTTTGAAATGCTATTTTTCAAAATAAAAAAAATTCACGTATGATATAAAATTCACTCCTTTTGTTATGACGTGAAACTCGCCTTTTGAAATGTTATTTCTCAAAAAAAAAAAAAAGAATATTATAAAAAGAAAAAGATGATAAACTACAATTTGGATGAGATAATAGGGTGTAGAAGTATTTTTATTGATGCTAATAAGGATATATTTCTTTTTCTTTTCCATCATATTGTAAGGAATGAAAAGGTGGTTTATTTATTCGTATTTTTAAATTCTAAATTCAGGAAGACAACGAGATTTCTTGGAGGTGAAAGATTCCCTGACTCGTGAATAATCGCGTAAAATAGAAAAGCAATTCAAAATTGAAGAGCAGAACTAGGAACAGGATCAGAAACAGGGATTTTATGCGGTCTGATCGAACCCAATTATGCGGGATGGCCCTAGCGCCGTTATCTTCATGATGCTGCTGCGTTTGTGCAAGCTGATTCCAGAGGTCCTCCTGCTTGCAGCTTGCTTAATTTCCCTTTAAGCCTTCCTTCGGTTTCTTCTTGCTAAGTTAATTTTGAACTGACTGCAGTTTTACTTTCATCCCGGTAAGTTATTTTCTCTTCACAACTGCCATTCCATTCACTATTTTTTCTATTCACAGCGCAGAACAAGCACCGCTGTTTTATTTTCCCCTCTCTACGGCTGCCTTAATAGTACTAAGTTTTATGGCAATCCCTTCGAACAAACGTATACTGTTTTTGAAATGAAATTTTGTGGTTAACCTTTCGTTTGCCGATCAATATCTGCTACTTCTAATTTCTATAGCATTCAAATGCTCTGGAGGGATGCCGTTTTGTTACTCGTAAGTATGTTTCATTCTACAATTACAAATCCTTTTCCCACAGATTTTAATGATTTTTTTTTTTTTGTAATTATAATCATAATTTTAAGGGTGTATATTACTACTATTTCATTCTTCAAACGTGTGAATAAACACTATTAAAACTATTTGCCTTTGATTGCATTTGCAATGGGAATATCTAATTGATTAAATAGTCCAATTCTTTTTTAAGGCTCTTTATCTGGCAGAGCATGAGTTGCTTTGAGGAAATATAGCTGTAGCATATCAATAGTTTGTGGTGCTTTCTGCTGTTCTCTATGGACAATTATTGATCGGAGGAAGTCAGTTTTGACATCATGGATGAAGAAGTGAATGGTGAGGCAACACCATTGGAGTTGGCTGAGGGCCGGCAACACCATAGCATAGAAGATGAGTATTTGCTGAGACCTGAAAGCTGCAAAATGTTAAAGCCCCAAGAAATTCTTTTGCCTTCTGAGGATGAATACTCCCAGTTGCCACCTCGGGAATACAATGGTACTCAACAGGGTGAAGATGTAGTTGAAGACATCAGTCGGATAAATACATTTGAACATCCTCGTCCTAGCATTTTTGTGGATGATGCTAGTGTCATGGTTGAAGAATTAACCGTGAAAAGTTACAATGGTTCAAGCTTAGATATTGGTACATCAGATAATCGAGAAAGAATGTGCCTTAGGCAGAACACATGGAGGCATCATTATCAGCTAGCTAGTGATTCTGGAGGGGGGAATTCACCAAGTGATACTGGTGGATACAGATACAATGGTCAAGCTACACCTACTGGCAGGGAGGATATTGGGTCCACGTCTTTACCTGAGTTAGTTAAAAAATCACTCCGTGATGATCAAAGTAATGTGATGGAACACTTCAAAGACACAGAAAATAAAGTTGCTCCATTAGATGTTCATGGAGGAATACGGACAAAAATTTTATCCAAGTCAGGATTTTCTGATTTTTTTATTAAACGTTACATTGAAGGGTAAGGGTATTGTATGTAAGGGTCCATCTTCTGATGGCTTGCAGATTGAGTCTAGAGATCAAAGTCAGATGAAAGTTGGCATTGATACTGAGCGAGAATTGAATGTATCATTGAACTTAGGTTCAAAAACTTCAAAATCATCTTTTCATAGTACTGTTGTGCCAAGACCTAGTGGGTCTTATAGCGATGGTGTGACTTTGAGAGAATGGTTGAAATATAAGCACCATAAAGTAAGCAAAGCTGAGTGCTTATATATATTTAGAAAGATTGTTGATCTAGTGGATACCTTTCATCCTCAGGAACTTCCCTTGCACAATCTGTCTCCATCTTATATTAAATTGTTGCCATCAAATCAGGTCCTCTACCTTGGCTTACCTATTCAGAAACAGATGAAAGATAATGCTGTATATGCTGAAGTTATTCACTTAGATAATTCTCTGATTAGAAAAAGGCTGTCAGAGCCGGTGATATTTCCCTCTGCTGGTATGTGGTCAAAGAAACAAAAATTTAACGAGGATGGGAGAGCTGCTGGGTGGTCGGCCCCAGTTGCTTTCAAAATCTGGTTTATATAATCAGACTGCTACTAATAGTAAAGCCAGTGTTGGATCTCAAGATTATTGCAAAGAACATGAGGAGGATTTTGAACCTTCTAAACATGGTATTCAGAGAATGTCCAGCTTCCCTAACATATCCAATGCAGGCCAACTACAATTGACTTCTGTAAGTGATAGATTGGAGGATAAGTGGTATACCAGTCCTGAGGGAGGTTGCACAACATCATCAAATATATACTGTTTGGGTGTCCTTCTTTTTGAGGTGTGTGACTAGTTGATGAATGTCCTTTTTTTTTTTCCATATTCAATGATGGGATAAGACTTAGTTGTTGTAGTATGCATATTCCATTTCATCTTTTAAAATGTAGACTTGTTAACCTTGAGATATATTTCAGAATATGAAATACATGGATTAGAAACATGCTTCTGCTTAATATGTGAGGCCCTGTTATGCCTCTATTGCTTTACGTTTATTTGCAAAACTTATGAGAAGTCAATCCTTTGGTTAATTAGTTTTTCTGTTTTGATTTTTAGTTAGTGTAAATTGATCTGGGATTGTGTTCTGTTCTCTTTGTCTAAAAAAGAGTGCAGGTGCCACTGGCTGTATATTTTGTTTGCCATTATAATTGATTTCAACTTTGAAATTAATATATCCAATGGAATACTTAGGTTGTTCAGCCTAGTTAGTAGCGAAACACATTTCTCTAGGCATATTTAACTAGAAATCACGAGACAATTGATGTATATTTGGGAGCAAGTTTTGTCGGAAGGAATGAAATCGAAATAGAAAAGGAAATGGTTAAAAAGTATGTTTGATTGACATTGTGGAATTGGAATATCCATTCCCGAGGGCATAGTCATTTCATCAAATGATGGAATTTCTATTTCATTAACAAATCAATGAAATGGCCTTTTACACTTTTGTCCCTTACATGTTTCATATATTTTAAGACTATCCTTATATTAATAAATAATAAAACAATATTAGTTTTTAACACTTTTCACTATAAAAATGTTTTGGTAATTATATTTTCACAATAGAATTTTTGTATGATTTACAATATAAATATTATTTATTGCACAAGACTATTTAATATAAAATGAAAATGAATGAATTAGAATTTATTATTCTCTTATAGAAAAAATTATATTAATTATAATTCTGATAATAGAATTCAATATGATATTTTTGTTATTTACCAATAAATTTATTTTCATTATATTAAGTTATATAATAAAATATTCAATTTAAATTTTGAAACTGAATAGATATTTATTATTTTTTATAAGGATATTATTGTTATTAATTACTTTTTTTTTCCATTCTGTTCTTTCATTATTTTCTATACCGCATATAAAAATGGAATGGAATAATCATTCAATTCCTAACGACACTAAACAAAATTGTAGAAGGATCATTTCAATCCCATTCCCATTCCCTCTCCCTTTTCTATTCCATTCCTTTTTATTCCATTCAATCCAAATGAATTGTTAGTGTTTCCTTGGTTATCTTCAAACTCTTTCTTGCAAATGTTCGATTGTGTACCTAATCAACTGTCAAAATCCATCCATATATTTTTCAAGGTTTGAGATTTGCTTGGACAAGTGTGTTTGGATTTTGTTTGCACTTAAGTGAAGCAACTATATAATTTTCCTGTTCTATACATCTATTCTGCATTATTGTTGTCTAGTACTCAATCTTGCACAGAAGACACCAAAAAATAAAATAAAAGAAGTTGACACTATTATTTTGGAATTTCAAAGAAAAAGATGGTACACCTACATCCATCATATAACAGCTTTGATTCCAACTAACAATTTATATTCATACTCATAGGCTTGTCTGACTCTTATCCTGATTTTACCATTCATTTTATGTGGTTTCCTTGGTATTTCAATTCTGTTTTTTGTTTGCTTCTACATATATTACCAAGGATGCTGGACATACTGATTTATTTGATATATTCTTAAATAATTTTGATTGCTTACTGAAGTGGTTACAGATAGAATAGAAAAGACAATATATTCAAATCTTGCAAGCCTATAGCATTAAATACTGCTATAACCTAATGTAACTTGATCCATTATATGATTTGACAGGCATTTGAATCATATTATACTTCTGTAATTAAATACTAATTTCTGATGGATTCTTGTTAAGTCATTTTAATATCCTCTATGAGCATCAAGCCATCAACAGATTAATTTAGTTATTTCTTTCAGTTACTTGGCCATTTTGACTCTGAAAGAGTGCATATTGGAGCGATGTCAGATCTTCGGCATAGGATTCTTCCTCCAGTATTCTTATCTGAAAATCCTAGGGAAGCTGGCTTTTGTCTTTGGCTGCTGCATCCTGAACCATCATCACGTCCAACAACAAGGTAATACTGAAATCTGATCTATCTTTGTTGATCAGATTCACTTCAGTATATGTGGCTATAAATCTGCAAACATCTGATATAGAGGCCTCCTGGAAGAAAAAACTTGTGCTGAATTCATGACAGTTGACATGCCAAATATTTTCTCTTTCTGCCTTGGCTGACTTCAAAAGAGAAGATTCTGAGGTTTGCTTTGGGCAGTAAATGGTGCCAAAGGGTAATTACTTAATTTGGAGAGAAGAGAGGTAGAGATGGCAGGGAAAGTGGATGAAGAAGCGTTAAAACTGAAAAAAGGACCTTTTAGATGTGAAAACTGAAAACATAGCTGTAACAGATAATATCTTTTGTTTAAGTGGTGGGAGTGAATCTAAGGAAGGATTGCTAATTAGTGCAGTCTGTAATTCATTGTGGGATAGGGGTTTAATGGGAGTTTTATGATTTTTTGTTTAGTTTTATTAAATTTCTTTTTGATGATGCCATAAGGAGTCTTTCCTTAGGTAGTATACAGTATACACAAACATGGAGTTCTTTTTGTTTGTCTTATTGTTTTCTTGCTTTGATATTACTTACTGGGTTCAATTAACATGGTGTTCTTATCTGTATTCTCAAAGATCCATTCTGGTAAGGCCAAACTTGGTATGAGTAAAAATGCATAGGTGCAAAGTGACATATTTTTTTCCCATGCAATGAGCTTAAATACATTGTCATTTCGTTTGACTGCATCATCCACCTACCCACTCTCTCTCATACCAAACATAACCTAAGATACAGACGGTTGCTTTGATGGTTAAGTGAATTTTTCATTTTTTTGGTGATAGAAAGTTAAGTGAAATTTAGGCTTAGTTTATATTTTGGAAGACATTTTCCATAAGAAAATCTTATTTGTTTTTATATAAATGAATGAGTGACATATTGTTTCCATATTTTGTTATTAAAAAAAAAATGATACATAAAACTCATGGTAATAAAGGAAAACAACTTTCTCCTTGAAAAAAAAGTTGTTTTTCACCAGATTCTCTACATTTAACATTAAATATATACAATATTTTCTTCTATCTTACTAATTTTTACTAATTTATAACTATATTCCTATTGAAAATATTTTCCACTAAAACAAACGGTGCCTTAAATTTTTGTTTTTCTCTGTCCTTAAAGAAAGTTCTAATTAAGTTTGCTGCTAGTCCTTAACTTGTAGGCCACAAATCTTTAGTTGTATGCTAATATGATTTTCTAAGTTATAATTTCTGTTGTACAACAGGGAAATCCTACAATCTGAAGTGATTAATGGATTGCAGGAGGCCTGTAGTCAGGAACTGTCATCAAGTATTGATCAAGATGATGCAGAATCAGAGTTACTACTGCATTTTCTCATCTCATTACAGGAGCAGAAGCAGAGAGATGCCTCCAAATTGGTAGAAGAAATAAGATGCTTGGAATTGGATATTGAAGAGGTGGAGAGAAGACATGGTAGCTCAAGAAAATCCTTGGTTTCCTCTGGTTTGCAGAATGCCCCCTGTTATAAAAAAGAGAGTGCATCTCTTAGTCCAGAACTTTTGCGTTCAGAAAAGCTACCCCTGGTATTCCCAGTATCTAATGCAAACGAACAGACATTGAAGAGAAATATAGGTCAGCTTGAAAGTGCCTACTTTTCAATGAGATCCAAAATACAGCTTCCTGAAACAGGATCTACAACTCTCCCGGATGAAGAGGTACTAAGAAATCTTGAGAATGTATATTTGACTCAAAAGTACGAGGTAAAACAAAAATCAGTGGATCCTTTAGGATTGTTCTTTGATGGTTTGTGCAAGTATGCTCGTTATAGCAAGTTTGAAGTGCGGGGTGTATTAAGAAATTCAGATTTTAACAATCCTGCAAATGTGATCTGCTCTCTAAGCTTTGATCGGGATGAAGACTACTTTGCTGCTGCTGGAGTATCAAAGAAAATAAAGATTTTTGAATTTAATGCACTTTTCAATGACACTGTTGATATCCATTATCCAGTAGTTGAGATGTCAAACAAGTCAAAGCTCAGCTGTGTTTGCTGGAATAACTACATAAGGAACTATCTAGCTTCCACAGACTACGATGGTGCAGTTAAGGTTTGTTATTCTTGCACAATAGGCATTTTGTGGAGTATTCCAGTGTTATGATTCAGATACATGAAGTCAGGAAGTGGCCATGTTATGATACAAAGGCTTGAATAGAACAATTCCTCATAATATATATACCATGATATGAAGGATTCATGAAAAATTAAAATTTTGGGGTAATAAGAAAAACTATATACCCAAGCAGCCAAGCCTTAAGAGTACTGACCTGTACTACATGTGCTTCATTGATAGTGAGATGACAGTTTAAAATTTTGGCAGTTGATGATCTTTGTTTACTTAAAGACATGAACAGCATTAATTCGCATAATTGTACTGTATATATTGATTTTTAGCATTACTGATACTATTGAATACTTGGATGCTCTTACAGTTATGGGATGCTAGTACTGGTCAAGATTTTTCTGAATTCACTGAGCATGTAAAGAGGGCTTGGTCGGTTGATTTCTCTCCAGTTTACCCTACAAAATTTGCCAGTGGAAGTGATGATTGTTCTGTCAAGTTGTGGAGCATCAGTGAGGCAAGCTCGCTCTCTCTCTCTCTCTCTCTGTCACACACACACACACACAACACAGACACAGACACACAAACATGCAGGTAAGCACATTACTCTTGTGATTTGATCAAGAGCTAATGCATTGTAAAATCTCTTGCAGAAAAACTGTTTAGGCACCATAAAAAATGCTGCGAATGTCTGCTGTGTTCAGTTCTCTGCTCACTCCTCCCATTTGCTGGCCTTTGGATCTGCAGATTACACAATTTACTGCTATGATCTTCGAAATTTTAGAACTCCATGGTGCGTGTTGGTGGGTCATGATAAAGCTGTGAGCTATGTCAAGTTCTTAGACTCTGAAACACTTGTTTCTGCATCTACGGATAATACATTAAAGATTTGGGATCTCAATAAAGCCTCCCCTGTGGGTCCATCCGCTAGTGCTTGCAGCTTAACCCTTTCGGGACATACTAACGAGAAGGTTAGTTCTAAATTTTATTACACTGGCTAGAATCAACATCCTAAATCATAGGGCCTCTTTGTCACTGCTTTATTGAATGCATTTGAGAACAAAATAGTTACTATTTTGGGTGTTTAGTAGTTCATTAGAATTTACGGAGTCCATATTGCCACCACTCAATTTTTATTTTTCATTTAATTGTCCAATAATCATTTTGTTTACAGTTTGGATGAATGATTTCCTAGTAGTTATTTAAGAAATTCGACACTCTTCTATTATTAGGCTGGTACACTTAGCTTTTTGTTTGCTTAAATCTGTTGGTTGAAATCTTGCTTTTCTTGCTTCTGCAGAATTTTGTTGGTTTGTCAGTTGCTGATGGATACATAGCATGTGGTTCAGAAACGAATGAGGTATATATCAATTCCATTATAACATTTGTTATATGGGCAGTAACTTACCTAAAACAGAAGTGTTCATTCCTTGAGCAACTTTGCTTATAGCACAAACCTGCTAGAAATGAGAGCAGATCCTGTCCCTAACCATGTGACTTTTATTGCACAAATTTGTGATAATATGATATCTGAAACTCAATTTTATGATCTGTTGAATTGAAAAGAAAATTCTGAGGAGGATTATTACCAAGATGAAAACGAGAGCAATATGGAGAGTATCTTGCATTTAGTTCTTATTACATCTATATATTTAGTCTTAAATTCATAATATATTGTTTTTCCTTTAGGTTTATGCCTACTACAGATCTCTTCCCATGCCAATCACTTCGCACAAGTTTGGGTCCATTGATCCCATCTCTGGGAAAGAGACTGATGATGACAATGGACAATTTGTTTCTAGTGTGTGCTGGAGAGGGAAATCAGACATGGTTCTCGCTGCCAATTCAAGTGGGTGTATAAAAGTGTTGCAGATGGTTTGAAGGAAACATAGTCCCAGATGATGGCTCCCATAGATCCTGCAGTTTTGATCTTGGCATTCAAGCTAAACCAATCTATTCGCTTGGCATACAATTTCTAATGCTATCTTGAGCTCTAGCTAATTATTTGATGTAGAGGGCTTGGTTCTGCCATGCAAGTTTGGGTTCAGAATCCGATCTAATTTGAAGATTGGATTAAGCATGAGAAAGCTCAGGCCTTTAGGGAGCATGTGCCGAGACGACCTGTTGTAGAAAATGTCTCGAGGATCAATTTAAAATCAGGATCAGATTCAAAATGAAACAGAATTAGGACTTCAGAATGGAGTGGCACATACGAAGTTGCTTCCGAGGCTCCAAGTCCAATGGTGTTTCCTGAATCTCTGCGAGTGCTTGTTTGAGTCAACATGACATTTATTGCAGTCCTAAGTTGTATCTGCGTGAAGGATTTGCAATTGTAGGCTTGGGGAGAGCGCTGCTTGTCTTGGCAAGCGTAAAGCGTAAAGCAGCACCGTTGTCATAGAACAAGTCTCAGAAGTTCCCATTGTAATTTTTTCTCAAGATTTGTACATATAAAATCGGTACTATAGTATGATAATGTTGCAATTATTTTGTTGCTATATAAATGGCATTGGAGTGGCACCGGGTTTTTTTAAATTCAATGTTGTACGGAAAAGGTCCAAGAGACTGGGAGAGGACACCCGATCCTCCGCATGGCTGAAGGTCAGACCTAAACTGTATTTTGTTTGACATGAAGGCTTCACGTTTGTTTCCAAAAAAAAAAAATGTATTTTGTAAAATATAATTATAAAATATTAAAATAAAAATATTTTATTTATTTAATATTAAATATAAAAATTTGAGAAAAAATTTTTATTTTAAAAAAATTATTGTTTTAATTATTATATTTTTAAATATTATTTTTTAATCATTAATATAACTAATATATTATTTCTTTATTACTATATACATATATCGAAAATTTTCCATGAAAATGATGCGTAATCCAGGCCAATTTGTCTGTCTTCTTCCTTCTTCAGTTACCGCTCCTCGAGATAACAAGAGCTTCCCCATCATCAGCAAACATTTCAAATTTTGACAAAAAAGGGACGGCCCAGAAAAATAAGTAAAGGGATGCAACCTCAAATTAAATGGTGATTATTATGATACTTCAATGATTTTAAAATTTAAAATAACGTTATAAATTTTAAAATTATTAGATTGAAATTATTTAATTATAATTATTATTTTTATAGAAATGTTGTCAAATAATTTTAATTTATCAATTTATAAGATTGTTACATCATACAAAGTTGGACACTATAGAAATCACTTAAAATTCAGCTAATGAGAAAAATATTTTAGTGAAGTTATAGACACAACACACGAAAAATTACTTAAAAAAAAAAAAGTGCACGTTTCGAATGTCGGCGGAAGTCTGCATGTCGGAAAATATCCCAAGGACTAGTATTAATCCGAGACATGGCCGCATGTTCTTCTAACATAAGGGCTCATAGGGCTCAATGCCATTGGTGACAAGCTCCCTCTTCTCAAACTGCCCCCATAACCTGATGCGGGGCCGCATGTTGTTCTTGCTGCATATGGGCTTAAAGGGCTCATTGCCAAAGGTGAATTTCTCCCTCTGATTATCTTTACACTGCCATCAAAATCCAAGCCATGACCATATCTTCTCGGGCCTCTGCTCAAGGGGCTAATCAACGAAAACGGTGACATGTTCCCCTTATCAGTAGTGGCCCTTCTCAGAGAGCTCATAGTTAATGGGGTCCGATTCCCCTTTTTCATCTTTAAACTGCTTTTAGAAGTTGAGACATGGCCACAAGATCTTGCCAATGGAGTCTGACTGCCATTTTTAAACTTGACACTGCTCTTGGAATCCGAGACACATCTCTTGCTCCTTGAAGGACTGGACATTGTTATTGGTGCTTGGCCCTTGTCATTGTTCTTTTTCAAATTGCGCTCAGAAACAGAGACATGGCTTGATCTTCCATTACATGGGCTGACAGGGTTGGTTGCTGATTGCAACTGAATTCCATTATTCATCCTTGAACTGCGACTAGGTGTAATGATCGGTGTAGGTTTAGTTAGTCGTAATTTTGTTGTCCCTGTGTTACCAATTCAATATGATTTAGTTTACTGCAATTATGTTAAAAGGATGGGTAGCAGTATTCTGCAATAGAGACATTCTATATCAAAATTTGAGATGTTATGGTAAACAGTAAACTTAGCCATGTTTCTGTGAGTACAATAAAATTAAGGCAGAGACAATGAGGACAGTGAATTTATATCAAGTAGACAGTGAACCCGACTGACCTTGGTCTTTCTTTGCCTTCATTTCTGTTGGTTTCTTCATTGTTACTGTTTTCTTCTCTGGAGCCTTAGAACCAACTGATTTTGTATCAGAGTGAAATGAATCTGTAACAGTTGATGCTGGTGGGAGTGGATCTTCCACTATGGATGAATCCTCTTCTCCACCAACTTTCTTTTGGTAGTCAATTTCGTCCCTAGTTACTGCGGCATATCCCTGTGGTGATTCTCCCTTGGTTGACTCTAAGCTTTTATCTTTAATGTAACTAGTCTTCTCTTTCTCTGCAACTCTATAAGCAAACATTTCATGTGGTATATTTGATATGGAAGACACATCAGATGCCTTCTCCGCTGGAAAGTTCTTTAGAAACATGGCTTCCATGTCACAATAATCCACAGGAGGGGACTGCAATTCAAGCTGATTGAGTTCAGGGTCAACGGCAAGAAACTCGGTGTTAATGGCCAGAAACTTTTTAGTGTAGCGTAAAATTCTACAAATAGAAGAGAAACTTGGACGCTGAGCAGCATCAGTCTGCCAACACTTTTTGATCAAGCCCACAAGATACTTTGGCGAAGGGTATGGGAAAAGAGGTCTCTCGCCTGCTCTGACATTTCGGTTTGTTCTTTCTCCTTGAAAATGATTATCTTCAAGGGACAATTTCCCTGTCAATAGCTCAAAGCAAATCATAGCAAAGCTATAGACGTCAGCTTTCTCTGTGTACCTGGAGGTTGATGCACTTCCCGTTTGTTCTAAATCTGCCAAAACTTCAGGCGCACACCAATATAGAGGATGGATATCTTCGTTTCTGGGACTCCGGATTGGTGAGGTTGGCGAATTGCCAATATTCTTCACTGATGGCAAACCAAAGCCTGAAACTTTTACTTGAAAGTAACCATCTTGGGAGTTCCTGACTTTGAGGAAGATATTAGAAGGGTTAAGTTCTCCATGATAAACGTTTCTAGAATGGAGGTACTCCATGCCTCTTGCAATCTGAAGCAAGAGATCAACCAAAACAGGAATAGAGAACAAAATCTGTCTCCTTGGTCCATAATTCTCCTTCATATAAGTCCACAAATCCTTGTTTATCAGTTCCATCACAAGAAAAAACTCATTATTCTTATCGTCGTAAAACCCGCAAAAGTAGGGCAATATGTTAGGGTGAGAAAGCGACAACAAAGTGGAAATCTCAGAATCTAATTTATGGTTTTCCACGTGAAAACATCTCAATGCAAAGCCGTGTCCAAGCCATTGGATTTCCTTGAAATCACTTCCCCTTCCCAAGCGTCTTCTCACCTGGTAATCTTTTGCGGATAGCAGAATTGTGCTAGGGAAGAATTTCTTATTCAATTTGTCCGAACCATTTAGCAGTTTCTTAAGTAGCATATCGGCAAGTTGCTGCTCATTTTTTGTAAAAGTGATTTTTGAAGAATTTTTCTTCTCCATGAGCGCTTCTATGAGCCTCCATCTATCTTCTCTCCAAGCATTCTCCAACTGCTTGCAGATTTCTTGAGGGACCAAATACTGCTTTCCGAATTTCCATTGAAAAAGTTTGGGGTCATTCCATTCCATGTCATATTTTCTTCTTAGCATTAGTTTCTTCTTTTCCTTCTCATCCTTATCAACTCCTGAGATTTCCCCAGCATTCTCAATAGCTTCAATAACAGCCGGGAAGTAACAGAACAAGTTATGTATATGAAATTCAACGGAGTCCCTGTTGAGAGATAGGATGATTGCTTTTCCCCACCAATCCTTGGAATCCAAGCAATACTTGATGTAAAGCTCAGCGTCTCTGAAAACCCTGCAGAGTTCTCTGAGAGGATTCTCAAGGGCTTTCCATTTGGCATTCCTTTCTTCTAGTTTAAGGTTCTGCCTCATCTCTTCCCCAATTGTGTCAAATGCCAGGTTGAATACATCGGCTATCAAACGGCACTGACGTTGATTAATTTGAATATCATCGTGCAAGACCATTAGAGCTTTCAAGCTTCCTAGAACCTCCCCAATATGCCGGAACTGTTCCATTCCAGCTTGGGAAGGTCAATTAAAACTAGCTCGCCGAAGATGAAACTCTTGAAATCAACAAGAGATTGGACAAGAGCAAGCCACCGCCCTGCAGCAACAAAAAATTTAAAACATCAAATTTCAAACCATCTGATGGGTAGATATCACAAGATGTTTGATATAATGAATTAGAATAAAAAAAATATAGAAACTAAACAGGAATTAATGAATCGTATAGTACCTGCCTCCGGAATTGTTTGTGAGCGATTCCGGAGGAATGTCCAACACTTGATGATTTCAATGAAGTTTTTACGAATGCCGAAGAGACTCGAGCATCTGAAGGAGGAACAAAAGGAAAAACTAAGACAGATGTGAGATGGTTATTTTGCGTTGGGTCAAGATGGAGAATGCAACAGGACGGTTATGGCCGTTGTATGCCCCCGTCTTCTTTGCCTTCCCGCGTCTTCTTGTAACCCCCCCCCCCTATTTATTAAGAGCAAAATTTATTTTAATTAATTAGTTCAATTCTGTGATATTTTTCTTATTTATTAGACAAAAATATTATTTTAGTCCCTTCTAGATACACTTTTTATCAATGTAGTACTTATTTAATTTAGGTTATCAATTTCATCATCTACCAATCTAATTGAACCTAATGTGATCCTTGAATCCAATTTTCATTTAATCAGTTAAAAAATTGGCTAACGTATACTATCATCTAATGAGTTGGCACTATATGTACCAGCATGGATGATGAATTAACACATTGTGTGCCCACTTGGATGAAGAGTGGTTCCCTTTTTACCAAAACAACATGATTTTGGCCTTAATAATTTTAGATTGCCAAATACAAGCCTCAGGCATCTCTTTTTCTCACTTTGAAGAAAATTGTTTCGTCTTTTGATTTTTTCTAACAAAACCCTTGCGGAAGCAAGACGGAAGCCATAGTTAATCAAAGAAGCTCTTTGGGGGGAAGAAATATTGTGTGTTTCAAATGTTAATTTCTCTGTAAAAGGTATGAGTTGTTTTCTTAATCTCCTTTTTTTGATCTATTAGAAGACAATTTTTTAGTTGCAAAGATAGTGTATTATGTGTAAACAAATATGCATTGCATTTAAACTATATAGCACAAGTTAGCTATGTTATGTGTAGACAAATATGCCTTCGGTTTGTTTGTTATTTTTTTCTTTTTACATTTTCTTAAGAGAATATAGAATGCTGCCATTACTTCTTCAGCTGTATGTGCTACCACTAATAGTTACCTATAAAAATTCAAAGATGTAAATTTTTATAAGAAAATTAAAGTTAAAACTTTTATAACCTTTATAAAAAATTGAAAAAAATATCTCAACATGTACCAAAGCATTACCAAGTTGTGAATTATATATTACCAAGTCAGTTCACTTGTATGTCTACTTTTTTGTTAAGGAAAGATGTTCACTGAGAATGGGAGAAAGTTTAAGGCTATAATCTCTAAACATTTAGGCATTGAATTCTTTTAAATTCCTAGAGGTAAACTTTAGCCTTGCAATTTTCCTTTGTCATAAAAATCATATAAGTTTCACACTCTTATGCATTATTTTGTTTTGTATAGGATGGAGAATTTGTTCAATTTGGGAATACATCATGGTGGACATTTTAAGAAAACTTTTGCTCGTAGTTCAACATTAACATATGTTAGGGAAAAACTAATTGGTGGGACAATGTAGACCTAGATAGACTTTCATTGCTTGTAATTTGAAAGTTGCTAGAACAAATAGATTATATAATGTACAAAGATTGTTACTATCTTATCCTTAGGATGAGTTTAGAACAAGGGTTAAGAAGTTTAAAAATAAATAATGATTGTTTAAATATGATAAATACAGTGAAGGGTCATAAGGAAATTAGGTTATATATTAAGCATGTTATCAACTAAGCTAATGAATTACCAATGCTTAAGGACATTAAAGATATTGGGTTAATGAGGGAAAAGAGTATTGTGCAAAATGCAATTAAAAAAGAGTAAGAGACACCTACTGAAGTGATGGTTGAGCAAAATTACTTTGAAGAATTAGATAATGTGAAATAGGATGAAATAAAAATTAAGAAAATTAGTATAGATGGCTCAAACTTAAATAAAGTATGTACTAGTGGTCAAAAAACAAAGAGTGCAGCAATTGACTATATAAACAATGAGGTATCAGGGGAAAAGAAGTCATAGAATGATGATTCAAATTACTATGACAGTGTAGAAGATGAAGCATATAAATGCAACTTAAAAGACCTTTCAAATGATGATGATTTCACATTTGAAAGGCATACTAAGGAAAAGTAGTCATTAATAAAGAAACTAAGAAAAAAAGTAACTTAATGCACAAAATAAACAAGGTGAAAGCAATAATGTTCCATCACAACTAGCTAAAAGCCATAGTATTCCATTAAAGCCTTTAACAATCAAAATTGAGGTTGCATATCAACCTAAAGATAACAAGGATTATTATTACCATTGTGAATCTAAAGAGGTGCACAATGTAGATGAGTCTTTAGAGGATGAAGATGAATGTGAAGACGTAAGTGAAAAAAATAGTAAGAGTTTAATGAAAAGATGATATATGGAAGGGTGAATTTTGAAATAGATCAAATCTTCCCAAATATATATACATTTAACGAAGCTACCAAGGACTATGCTATGTTTGAAGGAAAACCTATCTACCTAAAGAAGAACAATGCTATTAAATGTAGGGAAAAGTGTAAAGAAAGCTATCTTTTTGTAATTCTTTGTTTTTAGACTAAGGACATTCAGTCTTTCCAAGTGAAAAGCTTAACACTTGAGCAAACTTGTTGCAAAATCACAAGAGTTAAGCAAGCTACTTCCAAGTAGTTATCTAAGAAACTAGTGGCTTTTCTAAGGATGAACTTGAAATCCACAGTTGCTAATATTGAAAACCATTTTAAAGAAAAATTTAATTTACTTGTACCTAATGCCAAAACATATAAAGTATGGAACATGGTTAGAGTTATAATGGAAGGAGATGAAAGGCAATAATTTGCACAAATTTGGAATTACTATGAGGAATTGAGGAGCTCAAATAAAGGAACTACAGTTCAGCTCGGAGTTAAGAGGTTTAATCTAAGTTATCCTCCTCAGTTTAATAAACTATATATTTGTCTTGATGCTCTTAAAAAAGAGTTTGTGATAGGTTATAGGCTTTTAATTGGATTAGATGGATGCCATCTTAAAGGCTATTATAGAGGAATTTTATTAGTTGCTATAAACCAAGATGGAAATCCAAGGTTTTTTTTCTTATTGCTGTGGTAGTGGTTGATAAGGAAATAAAGGAAACTTGGAAATGGTTCTTAATAAGGTTAATAAAATATTTATAATAATTAACAAATAGGACTTTCAACTTCATCAATGACCAACAAAAGTTAAGATATAGTTAATTATTTTAATTAATTTTAATATAAATGCTTTAAATTTTTGCATCTTTACACTTATGGCTATTGAGGTTTACTTCCTGCTATGAATAAGTGGTGTCCTAGTGCTCAACATAGATTTTGTGTAAGATATATCTTAACCAATTACGTAAAGAAATTCAAAGGAGCATAGTTAAGAGACCATTTATTAGGTTATGTAAAGGTTTACAACATGGTGGAGTTCAATGCTAGAATGCAAAGATTGAAGGAATATAATGAGAAGGTTTAAGAGCATTTGGCTAAGTTCAATCCAGAACAATGGACTAGAGTAGTATTTAGCATATACATAAGAAGTGCTACCCTCACTAATAACATATATGAACAATTTAATAGTAAAATTGTGAAGTGTAAGGGCAAGTGAATCATAACAATGCTTAAGGAAATTAGATTGTATATTATAAGGAAATGACTACTAATAAACATGTTGCTTTTAAAACTAAAGGTCTTCTTTGTGCAAAATTGAATAACAAACTTGAAAAGGCTAAAATAGAAAGTGGGAGATGGCTGCCTATTTGAATAAACAACTTGGATGAAAGCATTTTTTAGGTGGAGTGTAAGCTTTCAAAGTATAAAGTGAGTTTGAAAGAATAGACCTGCTCATGCAAGGAGTGGGATCTTATAGGGGTGCTTTGTATTTACATTGTATCTGTTATTGGATGGAAGAATATAAGACCTGAAGAATGTGTACATGAATATATAAGGATAGAAAAATTGGTTAAAGCATATGAACTATTGATACAGCTATTGAATGGTTCCAATATGTGGCCAAATATAGGAAAAGAGCTTATACAACCTCTGTTGGTGTGTGTCCTAGAACCAATCATATAAGATGATTAGAGTTATACACAATGTATTATATTTTATTTTAGGCAATTTAATTATTATATTTTATTTTTATTATTATTATGCGTAATTTATAACTTAATATAATAATTATCCTTGGAATAGCTTTGCTATTCCTAAAATGCCCCTAGTCAAGTATTATTATGAAAAAGGATAGTAATAATACATCGAGATTAGCATGTATAGTGACTGATGATTACGAATCATGGATATGTGATATCAAGTCAATACATGAGTACATTGCTAGTGAACAATGTACTGGACTGACCCACTATGAGAATATTGCATGGATAAACGTGTCATAAGTTATTCTCATATGATCATAACTACGCATAAACCTTTGACCTGAAGTCATTACGGTTCCCTACATGAGGAATTACTCACTTTAATATTGTCCTATGTCACCTTTAATCAGGTGACAAGTAGGGCATTAATTGGGTGTGTCATAAATCATGCAGAGGGAAGTGAGTGATGTAAATGGGATTTTGTTACTCTTGTATAAAAGAGAAATATCCTTGGGCCCCTTGATTGAGTGAGACTTAGAAATGCATGGCCATGCTCAGTTGAATTAATATGTGATATTAATTATTTATTTTAAGTCTACTCAGTATCAAGAAATATAAATTGTACATTGACGAGGATGACACATTCCATACCTCCAGTTCAATTTGGATATTATTACAAAAGGGTTATGATGTAAAACGTTGATCATGTATTAGGTGGATGTCGAATCACAGACATTCTTACTACTTGAGTGGCAGTGATGTATTGCTAGATATCGCTCGCTGTCTATGGCTCAATAATAAGTCATTGTCAACATAGTAAGAACCTACAGGGTCACACAAAAGGAGTAGGAATAAGACAATAATTAATTGGACTTTAATTATATTAATATCCAATTAATTGAACTTATTTTTGTGCATATATATTATTAAGAATAATAAATTCATGTTTTATATATATATATTATGTGATATTATTTGATATTAAAGTAATATCAAGTAATTATCTTATCAGATATTAAATAAATATATTATGAGATAATATTATTTTGATATTTGATAACTATATGCAATTATCTAATATTAAGATATTTATATTATGAGATAATATCATTATCTAATATTAGATAATTAATAGATAAGTCCTATCTCTTCCCATTATCTCTAGGATAAGGATAAGATGAGTTGTTAAGTGTGATTAGGATTTTGGAAGCATTATCCTAGTAGGACTAGGATTATGGCTTGCCTAAGTTATATAAAAGGGGACTTGAGGGCAGCACTTAATAATCACGTTTTAAGCTTCCATATAAACCCTAAATCACTCAAAAAACATCCAATCCTAATTCTTAGAGAGAAAACGCATCCTAGCAGACACGTGGAGGGTGAGAGGTCGGTGTTCACTCCGTGTGGATACCGTAGAGACGCTGTACCTTCCGACCGGCGTTTGATTCATCCACTCTCAAGTTTTGATCAATAGAAACACGAGTGCCCAATAGGTAAAACCCTAATCATTGACTTATGCTTTTTTGCATGGATCCTAGGTAGAATTCGGATCAAAAGATTAAAATTTCGCCGCATGTGATAATCCGAATTCCTAACAACCTCCACCTATAAAAAGGCTAGCAGGTAAACCTAAAACATGAAGAAAGAAGGATGTAGTAGAAACTAAGCTATAAAGGCATGATCCTCTTAAGGCAAAGAGAAGGTTGGTTCTAACTTATAGCAAATGTAAGGAACAAGGCCACAATTTAAGTAGTTACAAAGGCCTATCATTTACAAGCTAAGCTACTATAAGCTATACTAGTGGCATGCAGATTGTTATTACAAGGCAAACTAATACAAGATGATGAAGAAACTCTACACCTAAGGTTAAAGAGAATGGTGTAATTGGCACAAAAATAAAGGTTAAAAAGAAGACAAAGGCATATTAATTTTAATAGAAAATTAATTTACTTTATTTTTAGCATGTTGGCCAAAGTCTATTTGTTTTTTTTTTTTTGTATACATTGGCCAAAGTAGTCATATGACTTTTATTATTTTCATAGGGGACTAGTACATCTTGCATTCCATATGCTAGTGTCTAACTCAGCAAATAGGCTAAGATGGAGAATCAAGCCATACAACTAACAAATCTAATCTACCAACTAGAATTCAGCTTAAGTAAAACATATAAAGGGGTTAATCATGCATCAGCAAAAAGACATTAAAAGTAGCTAGAAATCAAATTAAACCAAGGCTTGGAAATTTCATTCAAAGGTTACAAGAATCAGTTAAAAGCAACCCTATAGCTATTGTAGAGAGAAAAAAAGAATTTAAAAATTGCTAATTATTTTTAAGTACTTTTTTTTCTTAATGATAGAATTATATTAGTTGATAGGTATAGTTTCTCAATGGTAGAATTATATAAACTACTATGAGCTATACTAGAAGCATGCAGATTGTTATTTCAAGGCAAACTAATACAAGATGAGGAAGAAACTCTGCATCTAGGGTTGGAGAAGATGTTGTAATCAACATAAAAGTAAAGGTTAAAAAGAAGACAAAGGCATATTAATTTTAATAGAAATTTAGTTTACTTTATTTTTAGCATGTTGGCTAAAGTCGATTTATTTTATTTTTGTATACATTGGCCAAAGTAGTTATGTGACTTTTATTATTTTCATAGGAGACTAGTACAACTTGGATTCCATATGCTAGTTGTCCAACTCAGCAAATAGGCCAAAATGGAGAATCAAGTCATATGACTAGCAAATCGAATCTACCAACTAGAATTCAACCTCAGGAAAACATATGGAGGGGCTAACCATGCATCAATAAAGAGACATTAAAAGTAGCCAGTAACCAAATTAAATCAAGGCTTGGAAATTTCATTCAAAGGTTATAAGAATCAGTTAAAAATAACGCTACAACTATTGTAGAGAGATAGAAAGAATTTAAAATTTTCTAATTATTTTTAGCTACCTTTTTTTCTTAATGGTAGAATTATATTAGTTAATAGGCATAGGTTCTAGAAAATTTAAAGAGTGACAACTTAATACTTTTTAGGTAGTTGTTAAAGCTATTTGACATGGTTGAATTTATTGTAAATTGCCAAACTTTTTAGCTAGGTTCTATTGATGATTACTTGCTATGTTATTAACTATTTTATGATGTTAAATTCATTTTGAATGAAATTTTATTTAGCTTTTATAGGTCAATTTGTGGTTAACTCCCTTTATATTGATAGAGTTTTATGTTTCTAAAACTTCATTGTACTAATGAAATTGCATTGACAATATCTTTTTGAATTTTTTGCAATCCAAATTTTAACTTGTTTCTTATTATGTAAATTTTAACTTAAATTGGTAAGGACATTTAATCAATATTTAGTACTTGATTGCATATAATTTGAAGTCTCATAATGAAGGCAAGTTAAGTGCTTGATTAGGTAATGTGTTAGCTATTTTATTCTAAAAGTTAACAAGTATGTGCTTTTAACATTGACAATGGGTTTGCAAGGGGAACAAATGGTGATAACTCATCCATTTTTATAGGCAATCATGGACCATTAGGAAGAAACTTAATGAATCCTATCTTTATTGCAAATATACTAAAAATATTATTTTTTGTATTACTAAACTACATATTAGGAAGAACTTTGCTAGGAGATGATGCTCTTTTATTGATGAATGCTATTCATTATGCAATGCAAGCTGTTTTATCAAAAATTAATCCCACGTTTTTGTTTTTATAAATTTCAAACTAGTTTGTAATTTTAAAGGGCTCATTCTTCACCAATGTAAATTAAGGCTAGAAATTTAATAAATTACTATAGTTCATTTTTCAATAAATTCGATCTTTCATTTTATTAAAATATATTTTAATACATTTTAGTAAATAGTCATTAGAACCCTCAAGTATAGAAACCTTTTATTTTCATAAAATCCTTTTACTTAGAAAATTCTCACCTTCACATACATAAACTCCATTAAATTTTATTGCAAAATTAAGCTACTTCAAAACCATGAAAATCTAAAAAAAAAGCCAAAGAATAAATAATAGTCCTACTAATGCCTAAATCCAAAGCCTCATTTTTTTTGCAATTTTCACAATCAATCTAGATGAAGAAATCACATTTTTCATCCCTTTTCCTATACTTTTGGCATCTAAGAAATCTTTTCCTAAGATTTTTTTAAGTTTTAGACATAAGTAACACTACTCCTAGTCCATAATAGCATGTCGTTGTCTCTATAAAATAACTTGAAGAAGAAGAAATTGAAGGTGACCCTCATATATATGACTTTCATCGCTATAACTGCCTATCTCATCTTTTTCCATTAACTTACAAAGTAGAACCTTAGTAAACAAAGGTAAGTGACACAAAAAAGGTAGATTACACAAGCAGGTTAGATTAAAGCATTTTGTTTTATAAAATATAGCCAAAACTACATCATTTTGGTAAAAAAAAAAAAGAGGCCTTCTTAATCCAAGTTAGCACAAATAGTGTCAATTCACCATCCACACTCGTACAAATAGTACCAACTCATTAGATGACAGTATATGTCAACTAATTTCTTAATAAACCAAATACATATTAGGCTCAAGGATCATATTAAGCCTAATTGGATTGGTAGAGGATGAAATTGATAGTCTAAATTAAATAAGGACTACATTAATAAAGAGTGTATTTGTCAGGGACTAAAATAATATTTTTCTATTTATTATACAGAGTTTTACATTAAACATTAAATTAAATTTAAATTTGAACAAGTGTTTACGACAAGAGATAGCATGGCTATCTACCTAAGTAGTTATAGTGCCATAAACCTTCAGGATAAAGATAAAGCTTATCTTTATTTATAATCTCTACTAAATTAAATTACATCATACTTACAATTATACATGTAACATTTTATCCTGTTTGTTTCAATGTTATGTTATTCATCTAAAATGGCTTTGTGAATGTTATTGGGATCTCATTAAATAGATTATTAATCAATTTCAATGTCTTTAACTTATATATGTTAGTTTGACATTTAATCAATGCTCACAACTTTAATTCAATCATAACTGCCAAAAATTCAAAAGAATGAACAAGTAAAATGCCTAAAACATGAAAAACTATTTGGATTCTATGATTGATGTTTTCTACTATTAAGAACAACATTTGTCACAAGAGAGCAAATATTCATTCTTCAAGAACAGTTAATCTTGGGATAACATCATTCTAATAGATTTACTTTAAATTTAATGCAATAATTTAATTAACAAGTTTAAGATGTTAAAATGTTATAATATAAATAAAATAATTATTAAATTAGGTCAAAAGATAGTAATTGAATTGACTAAATGTAGCAATAATGGTATAGGTTATATCAAAAAGGTAACCCTCACAAATGATATCCTTTTTCCATTCACACCATAACATATAAAAATTATATGTAATTTTCTTTATCTTTTACCTTTATCTCAAATGTTACAAAATCATAATACTATGAATTTATTATTGATCACATGAAAAATGATTATTGATTTAAATTAAATAATATAAAATATTTTAAGTATTTTTTTATCATACATATATTTTATTTAAGCTTGAATGGCTAAAAAGATATTACAATTACATTAAAATATAATTTTTTATCAGTTAAATTTTAGTTATTTGAACATAAAATAAAATACTTAGAATATCCAATAATGTTAAATTTGAAATTTATAGTTATCTTTTCTTTCACGATTTCATAATGAAAATTTCAAATTTAAGTTGAACGGTAATATTATTTTTTTATCTCAATAAAGATCTATATATATTTTGAAACTAGAAGAAAAGTTTGTATAATTTTACTAAAACTTACAAGAGGTTAAAATGTTTTTCTCGAATAAATATTATCTTTTTTTTTATCATGAATAATACATAAAAAAATATGAATATAACTAAGGATAGAGTTACACATATAGAATGGTTGAGGTCTATTGTCACATCTTTTAAGGTAATTTGTATCATCCATGAGGGTTCTAATTCTTTCATCATGATACAATAACTACATCTATTTGTTGTTTAGTCTCTCAATTTCAACGCAAAATAAGTGAAAAAAGTTCTACACTCCTAAGCATTTTTATCTCTATCTAAACAACAAATAAGTGGTATTTAGTTCATGAAATTATATATTCCTAGAAATCTCAAAATTTTCAAGAATATGATTCCTATGGAAGTTATATTACCATATTTGAGTCAATTAAATTGATTCCCTAAAATATTGCATTATTGTATTTAATTAATTTATATATTTTTATAAATATAGCCACATTATCTAGAATATTCTCATTAGAAATTAAGTAGTCAACATTGGAAAGTTACTTGAACAATTCTTAGGACCCATTTCCAATTACAACTAGCATAAAATCATTAAACATAATCCTACCAACCTTTCCTAAAATTAACACTAATATGCAACATATCGAAAATGGTAAAAGATTTAAGTACTATAATTAAGTATGAAATGAAAGTAAAAATTTTATATTCATTTATATTAAATCTAAATCTTCTAAGTTACATAAGGGCTGCTAAAAAAAAATTAGACTAACTTATAAACTTATCTCTATACCAAAAATAAGTTAGCCTAACTAAGCCTAAATCAAACATTTTCTATAAAGATTTATGTTAACCAAATATTATGTTCTTTTAACTATGACCATGACCCTCTATTGAAGAGTCTAAGAAATATCCATAGTTACAAATAACTAAAGTGTCCTTATAACGTAGTTAAAAATAATAGGGATCCCTTAGGGAGGAGAACCCACTTATCATGATAGAGGTAGTACTTCAACTTAAGCATTTAAAAAATAAACCACGAAAAGAGTAAGTCTAGAGGCTGAGTAAGGTAATATTTAACTTAAACAATTAAATCCACAGGATAGTAATTTAACACACATGGTTAATTTAATCATAAAATAATTACACTCTTGTATAAACTTATTAAGAGATAACTAAACAATATTATTGACAAGGATAACATAAGAAGCATAATTCAATTGTTAGCTGTGATATCAGTCCTTGCAAAACAATATTAACATGAAATTCTCACAAAATCTCATTCAACAAGTATATAAAAAATTAATAAACATCTTTATAACTTACACTCATCCTTATCCCTTCTTAAATTTAATCTTATCCCTCTAAGATTAAACTTATCCTTTCATAAACAAACATGTGGATCTAATGTGCAAGTATTAATATAAGCATAGTTCACCCTATCTATTCTAATTTCACAAATCAAAGCTCATACAAAGCAAAATTTAATAATTCTTAGTGAAACTGATTTCACAAAGGATACTAAGTCCATATGATATTCATTTAATCCATAATAAGATCATTTATTCTCATATATAGCTTTTATGGAGAAGTATAATGTACATAAGATTCTTAAAATATGTAAAATTTCAAAGAAGATTTGGGTGAATCAATTAAGGAATTAGTTCAAGCAATACAAAGAACATTTTATCCTAACTAAATCAATTCATGAATCAATTTAAACTATATAGAGATGCTATAACTCTTCCTTAGGCACATGATTGGCATAAAGAATTGCTAAATACAACCACTTATAAGTCTTATCTATACATACTTAATATAAAATAATTTGTACAATGGTATAGAACTTTAGCAAATGTTATGATCATGTCTAATGTATGGGAATTATATTTAGGCATGTATGCAATGAATAATATTGATACATATCTAGACCAATTGTCCAAAAACTTACTTGAACATTGATACTTTCATGTAGGTTCACTTTTAATTCTTTCAATTGCAGTTGAGCACCTAAAGGAATAATTTCCTAAGAAAAGAAGAAAAGAAAAAGAAATAGACTAAGTTTTCTTAGAAACTCAATTAGTAAACATGTAATGTGAATTAGAATTAAACCTAAATAAATCTTTAATGTAAAACATCTAACTACTTTCTTTATAAGTGTAATACCTTGATTTAAAATTTAAAATTCATTCAATCTTAAATGGTACCAAGTATTTACTTTAATGGATAAGGATAATTGCATTACATTTTGTAGGCTAAGGTTTTGCTCTAAGATTTATTTGAATAATTAACATAGCAATGTTTTCACAAGTTATAAAGATTTTACAAATTTTGGATATGAAAAATTTTAAAGGAAATACATATTTAGGATTTAATAAAATGATTTGTTTTTCTAACATTTATGAGCTATTGAAGTATTCAAATGGGGATTTAAAATAAAGTTGGAAAGAAAGGGAGTTTCATGGAAATATATATATTATGGAAGGGTAGGATTAATTGATATAGGAAATGGAAGGCCAAGATTTAAGGGAGAGAAAGGGAGTTTCAAATAGGGATTAACTGAAATAGGAAATGGAAGGCCAATATTTATGAGCTATTAAAGTATTCAAATGGGGATTTAAAATCAAGTTGGAAAAAAAGGGAGTTTCGTGGAATATATATATATATATATATATATATATTATGGAAGGGTAGGACTAATTGATATAGGAGGGAGAAATGAGCTCATGTGGTGCGAGAAACACCAAATCAAAATCTAAGGCTTTTTTTCCTCTCTCTCTCTCTTTTTCTTTAATTTCTTATCACTCCCTCTCTCCTTATTTTTCTCACTCTTCTCCTCTTCCTTTCTTTTTACTAGCAATTTGGAGTAATGGTTGCACCATTACCTTACTACTGTCAACCTTTATCATTCACAATTAGGAATTATTATTAGTGATGTTTAGGAGTCGTGTAAGAAATGATGAAATAGTTTATGTATGATATGATAATAATATTATATTTGAATGGATAATTGAGATTACTGAAATTTATGATGTAAAATATAAAACCTAAGTTATATACAGGTGAACACTTAATCGAAGACTTGATTTTGTATATTTTAGAAATCTAGGAAGCTTGGATTGCAATGATTATTTTTCTACTTAAATACTTAATTAGTATTCAACCATTTTATAAAATTGAATTAACATTTAACAATGGTAGATATATGCTCATTAAGTTCTCATATCTCATTTTATTTTATTTTCATTATTTTTAAGTTAAATTGAATGCTTTCAAGCTTTATTGCATCTATAAAGAATCAAGATCACCTTGCTAGAAAATTTTGATAGCTAGATTAAGTTATTGATAAAGACTTTGTTGATCTAACATTTGATGTATTAGATTATTTATTTATGTATGAGTTTTGAGTTCATATGGTATGGGATGTATTCTATGTTACTATCATATCTATAATAATTATAAGTTTTATAATTTAAGACATATGGCCTCAAGAAGTGTCCAAAAATAAGGAAAATTTTATCTGTTTTCCTATAAAATTTTAAATGGACTAGTTTCCATGAAAATAGAAAAAATTTCATTAGGTAGAATTAAAATAATCGGTACTGAGGCCGGTGAAAATTAGGATTCATGCCAATCATAATTAGGTTTGGGTTATGATAAAAATGGTGTTAGAATATGGTCTAAGTTCTTAGTGGCAAATTGGCTAGAACAATCCAACTGCTAAATTTGAGTAGACAAGTTTAGCTTATGTTCTTGTGGTTAGCAACATTAATTGTGAGTAAAAGTATATTTGAATATACTTTAAGGTGTATCTTTGAAATCTCCCTCGATTTCTTGCTATATGTATTGGGCATTGTTTGTTAATCTGTTAAATCTCTTTATAGCTTATCTTTCAAGATAAATTATTTCAGTGGTAAATTATTTTTGGTTTGAATATTGAAAAATATGTGATGATTTGAATTGTGTGGAATGAACTTGAGTTATGATTTATAATTAATACTGACAAGGGTAGCATTCTTTCTTAGTTGACTAGGAAAAATGGATGTGATTAAGATTGTATGATGAATTAGGCATTTCATTAGTGTTAAAGTCTTTTTAATTAGTTTATGAGAGCCATGTTCTTTTATTGCATTTTAAAGGATAGGGCCGATTTGCCCTTTGGATTGATTGAACGCTAAATTATGTTTAGAATACGTGTATATGTGTAACTTGTTTAAGTGCATTCAATGTGTGCTGAATGTGTTAACTTAAGTCTATTGAATTATCAAGAAATTATTAACTCATATGGTATTATGAGTTATGTGTTAAGCTTTTGGCATAATTGAAATTTTTTTTTGAGAAATCAAGTGCACACTCAATTCCAACTGCTCATAGGCTAATATAGAGCTGAGGAACCAATTGCACAATCGATTCCTTATTTTTTCAAAAAAACTCATATCCAAATCAAAGGTGTAATTGATTTTACTGGATTAAAGGTGAATTCTAAGCAAAAGAATCAATTGTCTAATTGACTCCCAATGTCTTGCTATGAATTTTAGCTTTATGATTAATCTAAAAGCCTTTTTAATATGACCTTAATCATAATTGTACTTGATGGATATCATGCAAGGAATTCATACCTCTTTATAATTACATACAGCTATTATCTTTTAGATTATATAAAGATAAACATGCTATTTAATTTTCATTATTATTAAAACCTAATCTTGATGAGAAATTATTAAGAAATTTATGCCCTTTGTAATCACCATAGAATTAGAATATCATAATTGATGATATAGTGAGTATTGGATATTTGGTATTATCATTAGCTTGAAATGAAAGACCAAGTGAGGTAAGTTGAGAAACTTGATTTGGAACTCAAGAATAATTAGTCAATTAATAATAGTAAGCTTTTGTCTTAGTATGGTACCCTTAGAATTTAAGGATGAATTCTTGTAAGGGGAGAAAATTGTAATACCCTGATTTAAAATTTAAATTTATTCAATCTTAAATACTACCAAGTATTTACTTTAATGGATAAGGATAATTATATTACATTCTATAGGCTAAGAGCAGTATTTTCAAATTTTACAAATTTTGAACGTGAAGAATTTTGAAGAAAATACATGTTTAGGATTTAATAAAATGATTTATTTTTCTAATATTTATAAGCCATTGAAGTATTCAAACAAGAATTTAAAATAAAGTTAGGAAAAAAAGGAGTTTCATGGAATATATATATCTCATGAAAGGATAAAATTAATTGAAATTGGAAATGGAGGGCTAAGATTTAAAGGAGAAATGAGCTCATATGGTGCAAGAAAGACCAAATTAAAACCCAAGGCTTTTTTTCTCTCTCCCTATTTTCTTGCCACTCTTTTTCTCTTTCTTTCTCTCTTTTTCCTCTTCTCTTCCTCTTTTCTTTTCACTAGTGATTTGGAGTAATGGTCATGTTATTGCCTTATTGTTGTTAACCTCTACCATTGGTAGCTGGGAACTATTACTAGTGGTGTTTGGGAGTCACCCAAGAAGCGATAACATGTTAAGACCTTTTTTCGATGGCTACTATCCCTGTGTTTAAAGCCTTTCGCAATTAGCATCAGTTTCATTAGCATGATAGCTAGTCCTCGTAGAGTTTTTTAACTCGTTAAGGCATGGAAAATCCACTGCCTAAGCCGAAGATCAAGTAGGCATGACAATTTCTAGATTTACCTTTTCTGACCACTACGCATAACCATGCAGGGTGCTTGGACTCTAACTCGAAAGCTTCACGACATGGGAGTTATTAATCAAGTGAGGATTGCAAGATAAAGCTTTTTCTTTTTTCGATGAAACTAGGTTGAACTTTTATGTCAATAAGCCACTAGCAGCCTTTTAAGGTTGTGGTAGGTATTTTTATATAAAAAAACTCTTATTTTTATAATAATTTAAAACCCATTTTTGCATATCTTGAGAAATATGATAATGACCTTGAAAAATGGAAATTTTATTTTATAAAATAATGAGATATCGTGTTCGTAGCATTTGTAAAATGTTACACTTTAAGATTTTTGATGATTTAAAATTGATTTAGAAAATTCATTTATAAGTATTTTGACATACATGATAATATATATGAAGAACGTGATTTTTATGATGTGGAATGCCAAAATAGTATAGTTAAAGGAATTATGGAGTGCTACTTTCTAATATTATGAAAGATTTATGCATAACCTAAGAAACCTCTAAATGGGTAAAATAGGAATTGGTGATAGTATTGAAATAAAACTAAGGATATTAGAAACCAAATATACAATTTTACAGGATGAAATAAATATAGCACTCTTGTAGCATAAGGTTTTAATAATTTAATTATTTTATGCCTAACTTAGGAAATCTCTTTTTCTTTTGTCATTATCATCTTATTTAAGTAGCTTACATAATATTGATAAAATACAGATCTAAGGTTCTAGAATGTTAGATTAGCACGCTTAAAGCACTTCTCTATCATAAAAAAATTCTAATATTTTAGTGTATAAAGTTGATTTAAATAAAACCTTGAAATGTGATAATTTTAATCTTATAAGTTCACATTAGAAAATATAAGAAGTAAATGATCTTGAATGTTAATGCAATTTTGAAATAAATTTAAAATGGTATAAATGGAATAATTTTATATCATCAAGTTCTAACATTTTATTTGTATGGTTTTGATTTGAGAATCTTCATATTACAATATATTCTTGATTTCTTGTGATTAACCTAAGAGAAGATAAGATAGTTGAAATATAGGAGGTCAAAATATCAGGAATAGAACTTGAAGTAGTAAACTTGGAAAAGAAATAAATGATATCGATATTTATGGTTATAATTTATCATTATAATTTTTTTAATAGAAAAAAAGTGGAAATGAACTATTTCGAGTTCTACAATGGATGCTCACCACCAAGTAAGTATATATCCTACTCTAAGTTAATGTATTAATAATAATTTATTTAAATATTAAAATTTACAATTATGGATCATATGTTTGTTCATTTGTGAATATTTAACAATATAACTACAAATCATAGTGTATTATTGAATATCCTTGTAGCTATATGTGAGAAGCATATAAACAATATCTATGATAAGTTAGTGATTGCTAGTTAATTAGATATTGATTGACTATACTTAGAAAGCATGGTAGTGCTATAATTAACTGTTGATAGATTATGAATGAATTCACATTGTTACTTATATGTTATAGAACATAGTATGAATTATACTAGAATGTGAATGATTATTATGGCTATGGAAAAAGGCTTAGAGGCATTGTTATACACACACACACACACACACACACACATATTATCATGTGTTTAGATATTGCCCTATGGTGATGGAATAGTTATTTTATGTTAATATTGCATTAAATCTTATGATATGTAAAACTAAGCTTTAGTGAATTTATTACATTATAAATTATGCTATGAATGACATTTGAAATAAGAAATGTGACAAGGGTGATGATGTGGAAGTTGGATAGGAAATTCCTGACAAATAGCTTGTGGAAGGTATATAGTAGACTTTGGAAGGATAAGGATGAACAACTTATGGAAGGCATAAGGTTGACTCAAGAGATAAAAGGTGGATGTATGTGCATTTATTATACATTTTGATGCATTATGATGTGATTTTGAATCTTGACTTATTCAAATACTTTTACTTGATGTGATTTTGTAAAGGCTTGATTGTGATTAAGTTTTACTAGCTATTTGTGAATGTAGTGACCACCCATAACAGGTTATGTATGATATGATAATAATATTATATGCTAATGGATAGTTGAGATTAATGTGACTTATGATGTGAAATATAGAATTCAAGTTATGTGCAATTAAACACTCAATTAGAGATTTAGTTTTGTATATTTCAAAAATTCAAGGAGCTCAAATTCTAATGATTATTTTTCTAATCAAATACTTAATCAACATTTGACCATTTTATATAATTGAATCAATATTTGATAATGATATATATATATATATATATATATATATATATATACTTACTAAATTCTTGTAACTCACTTTATTTTATTTTCCTTATTTTTAGGTTAAATTTAGTGCTTTCAAGCTTTGCTATATCTATAAAAAATTAAGATCACCTCATTAGAAAATTTTAACAATTGGATTAGAATTAGGTTATAGATAAAGACTTTGTCAACATTAAATATGTTGAATTGTTTAACTGTATTTGAGTTTTGAGGCCGTGTAGTATAAGATGTATTCTATGTTACTATTGTATTTATAATATTTATAGGTTTCATGATTTAGGGTGTGTAACCCTTGAGAAGTATCCGAAAATAGAAAAAATTCTATTTGTTTTCTCATAAAATTTTGAATGGATTTTAAGTTCCTACAAAAATAGGAAAATTTCTATTAAATAGAATTAGAATAATTAGTGTTAAGGTTATGGGTATCGAGATCCATGTTGATCATGATCGAGTTTAGGTCGTAACAATAAGGGTCATCGAGGCTTTACTTAAAAGAATAAATAGGCACACATACCTTAGTTGTAGGAATGTACAACTTGAAGTTATGTCTTAACTTTCAAGAAGCAAATACAAACATACACAAATCCCTAAAATGTAGTCACCATTATTCCATGTGTAAAGGAGATTTATCCGCACAATTAACTTAATCATTTCCAAGTTTCATAATTTAATCAAAGTAACTTAATAATAAGCATAAAAGGAAAACTATAAGATTAAAAAATATATAAATCTTTTTGTGACTCCTAGTTATTTTTATCATTTCACAAACATAATCTTGTTTCTTTAAAATCTACCTTATCCTTTCACAAATAAGGCACTCAAATTTGATGTATAAGCTATACTAAATATATCATCTTTCTTATCCTCATCAAAACTTAATCAATATATAATCATTCACATTAAGACAAATGCCTTAACTAGCCTTTTAACCTTTTTACCATAATATTCAACATCATATAATGATTATAAAATAAACAAGTAGGTTATGGAAATAATAATAACTCATTTATCACCTCAATTTCAATTTTACAATGCTAATATTTACATTATATACTTATGTACATATATATACATATATAAACTTATAAATAACTCATCAACATGAATATAAAGCTATAATCTAACATATTTAGGCTCTACTCAATTAAATAAGATCAAATATTACTTATTACTCTTCTTTTCATAACCACAAATATATCCATACATTTATTTTAAACTTAGGCATTCTTTCAAGGATTATCTAACCTTACTTCACACATGCATAAAGGCAAGGTATCATTAAATTTCAATAACAATACAAACATATAACAAAATAAAGCAATGGTTTATATAATCGATTATAAGTGCTTATAAGTAAATTTTGATAACTACAGTTAATTATATAGTCAATTATAAGGGTTCAAAGTATGACTCTACCAAACATAGTCTACTATGTTTATTCAAAAGGCAATTCTAATGGTTATAATTGACTATGTTAGTCTAGATAGCAACTCTACTGGACATAGTTAGTCCAAAGAGCACTTTGCTAAACATAGTTAACTGTAACATCTTGATTTGTAGAGTTTTCTACAAAATTACTATTTTTTTATCATTTTCGACCCTCAAATCTTTTATTACTCATGTATTATCATTATCTAGCCTTCATTTCTCATAACTACATTTATCAAATAGCAATAACTTATTAACTTGACTTCAATATTGAAATATTTCAAACTTAATCATAAAAAAAACCTAGAAATACCAATTTTAGAATAAAATGATGGATTCAAGTCTAAATTTAGACAAAATGCTACTCATCTTTTTATAGAGGAGTTACTAGATGAAACATATTATAGATAGCTTATTCTTTTCTCAATTTGAAAAAAATTAAAGAATGGAAATGATTTATGTCAAAGAAAGCCATAGTTAAATAAAGAAAAAGGAGGAAGAAGAAAAGGAGAAGGACTTTAGGGGTTTGGTGTAGGAAATATGAGAAAATTGCTGAAGAATAAGGAATAAAAAGGGTTAGGCCAGGGGTAAAAGCAAAAAAATATCCTAAATCTCCCCTATATTCACATATTCACCTCTGTCATACATAACTCTTAAATATTTCATTTTAGTCATTCATTCTCATATACTCAATCTAAAATTCCTATTTCTAACTTCTTTGAAATGATAAATTATTTTCCTTTATAAGGCTTTATCCCATATTTCTCATATCTAAACACGCTTAATTTTTAAATCGTTCATTTCTCTTATTTCATCATAATAATAGAATAGCTCGCACTTATAATTTCATTTTAGATATAATCATAATAATTAATTAATTATCTTTTACATAACATTTTAAATCTTTAAAGGGTTATAACAAGAGAGTAACTCAACTTCGATGAATCAATTCCCTTAATAATTCTAAGGTAAATCAATTTATAAATCATTTTAGGCTATATAGAAACACCTCTAGGCCTAATGAATTAATTAATGAATTGATTCACCTATGAATTTTTGTAAATTCTTGTGATTTTTCTAGAGCCATTGAAATGGGTCAAAGCCCGTAGGCTGATCCATTAGCCCGCGCGCTTTAAAGGACTTGAGCCTAAATTTTGGAAGCCTTAAAAATCAAGAGCCTTAACCAGCCTAATCCATAAAAGTTTGCAATCCCTACAAGCCAATCCATAAATGAGCCGGACAACTCATAAAAAATTTTCCTATTTTTTTACATTTTTTATTCTAAATTTTATATAGGGTTATATTTTTAATTCATGCAAAATTACAATTCTATTTTTCATTTTTGATTATGTAGAATGGTGTTATAAATAATATTTTTATTTTGTAGGTATTTTACGACTTATATATTATATATAATATTTTTATAATTATATATAAATTTAAAATATATTATGACTAGTTTATGAATAAATTTATGGTACTTTTTAATAATTTTAATTTTTTATTATTTAAAAATTAGAAGTTTTATTTCTAAAAAATTAAAAAAAAGTCCACAAACCTAGCCTGGGTCTATAAAGACTGAACTAAGGCCACCATATTAGAGGCCTACTAAAAAATCAGATGGGTTTGATCTAACCCATTTAACTGTTAACTCGTGTGAGTCAGTCCAACCTGTTTGTTCCCCAACTTTAGATTTTTCATTGTTCATCTAATGTATTTATCTACCAATCTCATTCATAACCTTAAATATCTCGATCAAACGATCATAATTCATAAACAATATGTAACAACAATATTCATCATAAAAATCATAATTTTCAAGCAAAAAATACAAAATCATACTAAATACCTTTAAAACCCTATATTACACAAAATATAAGGAATCAAATGAAATCAAGTCAAAGTTTAAGTAGAATATTACTCACTAGTTAAAGGTGAAAAGTTAGTGTGGATTTTGTGATGGATTGAGTTGCGACACATCAAAAAGAATGATTTCTCAAGTTAGGACACAAACTCTTTCATATACAATTTTATCCTTAATCAACTAAATCCATAGAAATTCATTTATGAAATCAAATGGGGTTCCATAATAAAGCTTCTTAAGATTGAAAAGATTAAGAAATTCTTACCTTATAAATTGATGAAAAAGAAGAAAATGAAATTGAGGAAAATGAATGGAGAGACCTTTGGGAGTAAGTGGCAATTTTGGGTAAGGAAAGTTAAAAAAGGAAGAAAGGCAATGAGGTTATGTTATAAGGGGGTAGTAGCAGAGGTAAAATAAAAAATGGTATAATAAAGCTCCTCTAAACTCTCTCTTATTCAACTTATCCTATAACAAAAGGCTATACATAACTTTAATAAATCATCATCACATATTTTCTATATTATTAAGTCATGCTTGAGGGAATTTAATTGATCACAATGGTCCAATTATAAATTTACACATTCATAGTTCACCAGCAATATAATTAAGTTCTAAAAAATTTAATTATTTCTAACACTATAATTATATGTACCTTCACTCTAAAATGCTTAAATATATATCTAATTTACAATTTACTAATCCTAATACTACTGGGTGTAACATTAATATTAGTAAGCAATGATCAACTATGAGAGTAGTGATAAGCATTGGTCAACAACATTGGCTGATAATTAGTAGAAATCAACAGTAATGAATGATAATCAATAATGGTAAATGGTAACAAATGATGATCAATGAAGGTGGATATCAACAAGTGATGGTAAATGAAAGTGGATGATATCAAATGGTAGACAAGGGTGATAAATGGTTATAGATGATGATTAATAATGGTTGATAGTAATAAGTAACGGTCAATAGCAGTAGGCAATGGTAAATGACAATAAATCGTAACGGATAATGATAAAAAATAATAGGATAGATATGATATGATGGTTGTCAATGGCATTAGGTAGTGATGAGCAATAAGTGATGGTAAACATTGACTAACAATTATTAATGAAGGTGAGTAATGGTTAACATGCAACATCAATGAGTGAAAGTAGATAATGGCCCATGGTGGTAGGTAATGGTGATTAATAATAATAAGTAGTGGTGGATTAAAGTATAATGGTTGTAAAATTTTAATAAAGAAGAAAATAAAATAATTTTTATATATTACTAAAATATTTTTATATTATAAGAATATAAAATACCCATCTCCTCTTATATGAATAAATATTTTAAACGATTATTGGATTAAAAATATTCTTAAGTACATGAATATTCTATAAAATATTCTTAATTTTTAGCCAAATATAAATATTTAACATTTTCTTAAAACGTCACTGAAAAACATTTTCTTAAAAATGTATGAGAGAAAAAAATATTTTCATATTATCAAAATGTTAGATACTTATATTTTCTCATAAGAATATCTTCAAAGAATATTACATTAAAATTTTTTTCAAAAAATGTGCACATTAACAACTCTTTTATTTCTTAACCAAATATAAGTAACTAATATTTCTTCAAAATATTATTAAAAGAAAAAGGAAGAGGATTTTGGGAACCAAACTTTCAGTTCATCTCGTATTTTCTCCCAAAACATTGTCCATGGACTTGTACAGCAACAAAGGATATAGCTAGGCTCTAGATCTTACACTCGCCAATACCATCAAAGCATGTAGACATAAGGCGTAGGAATGCTAGGTGAAAAAAACTAAGAATAGCATAGAAATAAGAAGCAATTGTCCATTAACAAGCCCCCTGTGGATAGTATATTGATTGATGGTTGCAAAGGAATAAGGCTGTTGCACATCAATCCTTTCTTTCATCATTTTAACTTCAGTAATTTTGCTACATGGAAAATCTTCAAACAGATCAAGAAAAGTTTCTTGGATTCTTTGTTGGCACTTGCTGGCATGTTATGAGACTACACTTCTCTCCTGAATCTCATAGCTACAAACATAAACGACAAGCACCGCTGATTCCATTGTAACGTGAACTATTGGCATAGCCAGTATCAAACTCCTAAATCACAGATATCTTCAATTTTCAAAAGGGAATATAGGAAGGAGGAGGAAATGATGCAGCCTCAGGGTACTCAACTGAAAAGAAAAAGGAAGAAGAAACAAGTGGGACTGCGGGAGTGGGGAAGGAGCAGATGGCGCCAAGACAATCACGTGGGTTACAGCCTCTCACCGGAACATGCGGTTGGACCCCACACTTTCACATTTCCTTTACAGCTTCTCTCTCCCCCCACCGCTTTTGCCTCCCCAACACAAAATAAAAATACACAATACCACCTTTCCCTTGAAAGGCCCTCAACGCCGTCCTCATTACTTCTGTCCACAGTCCGTCCCATCATCGTTCATATTCAATTTTGAGCTTGGGGTCTTCGCTTTCTTCTTCTCACTCTCTCTCTCTCTCTCTCTTTCTCTCTCTGCGTGGCTCTCAGACAGAATTTTTCTCTGGTTTCAATTTTCCATTTGAGAGACTTCGCAGAGAGAGAACCAACCTTTTCTCGTTCGTAAATTAATTCTGCAAACCAGCTTGGAGGCAAATGACGTTTTCCAGATTTTCTTTCGGTGTGATGGCCATTGTTGCCAACATCATCATTGCTCTTGTTATGCCGGCCGCTGTTCATGCTCAATCCGCTGCTCCAGCACCTGCCCCCACCAGCGACGGTAAATGATTCTCTATTTTTCTACAAGACGCACATACACACCTGCACTCACAGCTTCTGTTGTAGATCTAAAATCAAACTGCTGCGTTTCGATTGGGATGTTTCTCCGACGGCGTACTTTATAGTTGAAATCCGGATGTTCAATGGCAGTCTATTTGTCTTCCATTTTGATTCTCCGAGGATCTATGGTGTATTCTGGAAATTTCAAATCTACATAAGGATTCTGCAAATGTTCTTGTGCAGATGCATAAATGTGGCAATGGTGTGTGACAGTGATCAGTTTCTCGTTTCAGGGAATTCCATTGATCAAGGGATCGCATGTGCGTTGATGCTGTTGGCTCTGTTACTCACATACCTCATCCACTCGGCCGACCTATCATCCAGCTTCTAAATTTGACGTAGAAATGTTTGGGATAGAAAGGATGTTTAGTTTAGAATGTAGTTGAAAGGTAAGTCTTGGTGCGGATTTTTCTAAGGGATTTGAATAGCAATAGTTTCCCGTAAATGGACGTTATTGATGCTTATTATCTACTTGTATTTTAGTCCTGATGTTGTCCAATTTATCCTCCTCGAAGTACAATTTTGTATTGTTTGTGGCGTCATCAGCCTCTCGGTATATTCATTCAATAATCCGGTGACGACTGGACCATTTCAAAGAACTTGATCAGTGATAAATATTAACAAAGAAAAGCCAATATATAATTTTATTAGAAGGGAGTTAAATCCAGCCAAAAAGTCCATTAGAATTCTACAATGCTAATCTTTGTAGTATCAAGTTTCCCCAAAAAAATAGATATATATATATTGAGAGTATTTTTACAAATTTTGTGATTTTTCTTATGCAACTTGAGTGACAAAATTATAACCTTGGTTATTTGTTATACAACAATATTTTGTAGGAAAATTATAAGATTTTATATAAAAAATATTTTTATATTAAAATTTCTATGAAATTTTTATGATTTTATGTTAACCTTTCCTACAAACTTGTAAAACTTTCGGATATCGCTACCCATCTTTATATTAATGGACTGCATACGTTGCTACAAGATAGAAGCCAGAAGGGTTACTAGCTATTTTAGGGTTTAGGCCATAACAGGTACAGACCACAAAAGCAAAAACTACCTTCAGGCTAAGAGTGCTTTACGATGAATGTTTGTACATTCCATTCAACTTTTCAATCTTACATCGTAAATCAACAATAAATCATGACAACAGCTTTTGCGTATTAAGACAGTTAAGGTAAGTGAGAAGAGTAAGGGGTTAAGGGCATGGAAAGAAACGCGTGGCTTGTCATGAACTCGAAGAAACTTGGCAGTAATTGACTACACCAATACAAATCAAGCCTTCCTGCTGCTGTGTTTTGTTTCCTGCTGATCCTGTTCAGCTATGGTGAACTTCTTTACCTTCTGTTGAGGCAAAACAAATTAAACCAACTTAGAAAAAAAAATGGAGTAAACCACGATAAGGGCAGCTGTATTTCTAGTATTACATAGCATAATTGAATGCAAAGGTAACCAGTATTAAGGAGGAAGAAAATTCATGGTCATATAAAATCTACGTTGCACCTACTGAGAACAACGTCAAAGATGCAACCAGATTTATGAGTTCAGTGGCATGTTCAAAATGCCAGCTGACAACATAGCATATCTGCAGTACCCTGCTTCCTTTTGCTATAACGGAGGCGGAAGTGGAATCAAAGCCAATCCAGCATTCATGTTTTCAAACTTTTAGATCGTCTCCATATTAATCATAAAATTTTTAGGTTCTCTCAGAAGTACATGACTAAAACTGTATAGCGAAGAAAGAAATTGAGGATTAAAAATTAGTTGCACATTGCTCTTAACACGGTTAAATTACAAGGGGTACTATTAGTTTAACGGGTACATTATTGAGTTCGAGAGTAGGAGGAGATAAATTGCATAAGGCCTATAGTTCAAGGAGATAAATTGCATAATGCCTGTAGTTCAAGAGGATTCTATGTAATCTAGCCCAACACAACAGTAAAAGCATTGTAAAGAAAGTCAGTCTTTAATTCTGACCAAACAGACTCCATTACCACTTAGGAAACATTCTATGGAAACCAATCTAAATTACAACACGGTAGGAGGAGACTGAGATCCCTACTCTACAAGAAAAACTTGTTATCATAATATGTAAGGAAGAGAAAAAATAGCTTAGGTTACACTAATTGAACTTAAGATGTCTTGCATTCTTTATTACCAGTGAGGAAAATCTACAGAAGGCAACATAAACTACAAAGAGTTAAGTGCAAATGAGATGTCTGATCTATACTGTGATAATATAAAGCGAGACAAGAAGGGGTTTAGCCCAACATTATCTTCAACCTAGAAGACATGTTGCATATACACTATGGGGGATAAAAGGAAACATTAGGAGCTCAGATATCACTGTGAAGCTTAGATGATAACAGGATCGAGCAGCTAGTGATAATGAGATGTCTGATCTATAATGTGATAATATAAAGCAAGACATGAAGGGGTTTAGCCCAACATTATCTTCACACTAGAAGACATGTTGCATATACACTATGGGGGATAAAAGGAAACATTAGGAGCTCAGATATCACTGTGAAGCTTAGATGATAACAGGATCGAGCAGCTAGTAGAAAACAAAGAGATGGGAACTCACTCTTGCTCTAAAGCACCTAGGGCAATTTGTTTTTACAAAGATCCTAATGACATGACAAGCAGCAATACTCGCAGGGCAGACGATGAAAGAAAATTACTTTGGGTAGACCAAATTCTAGAATATCAGCTAGACTTCAGTGTTTAGCTAACAGTTTTTATTCAAAACTCGCTAGAATATAAAAAGATGTCTACATATTACTACCAATTCAAATTTCAAATTGACAATAGAAAGATAAAATGATAACATTATCAGTATCAAAATGATGCAAATTTCAATTTTGTTTTTTCAACAGAGATCAAACTTTTAATTTTCACAGCAATGCTGATACTTGCCAGTTATCATGCTCAACAGACAAGCAAATATCCTAAACGCGGGCTCAGCTAGGCGCAACAAGTAGTATAACATGAAAGTAAAGATCGGAGCTCATATACAGAAAAAAAAAAAAGTATTAGACTGGTCAAAGCAAATTGCAGTTACAAACCAAAGGACAGCGAAGGAAATGTCTTCGGAGAGATCGGGTACCTTGGCGAGAACGCAGTTGCGCAATGAGAGCAAAAGGCGGTTGCATTTATCTTGATCAAAAGGCGATTGAGTCACGCAATTGAGCAGATCCAGGGCCTCCTGTGCACACACCGGCGGAGATTGAGCATCCATAATGCGGGATTCAGTTAGGGTTTTAGATCGTCCGAGTCCTTTTTTTCCGTAAGCTGCAAGGGTCGCCTCTCAAAAACCGGGGCTATTTATTAGTTGCGTGCTGCTGCTGTTTCTAGCACACAGGAAGCTCCCACATGCCACCGTCTGCCCGCATTCCCCCCCTCCCCCTTTCTTTCACTTCCTTCCAAACAAACAAATGGAGCAGAGTCCTTCGTCCCATAAGAAAGTGGTATTGTCAATTTAATTTATTTAAAGATTTAATGGTAAGAGGAAGCACCCTTCTTAATTTGTATTAATTTTATTTTCATAACATATGTAAATTTACTTAATTTTATTCTTAAAAAAATTAATTAAATTTATTCAATTTCATCTTTTATTATCAATTTTACACTCTAACTTGTCAAAAGATGAAATTAAATAAATTTAAATAAGGAAAGGAAAAAATTGTTAAAAGATATTTCTAAAAATTAAAATTAATATAAATTGCATTTTATATGAATAAAAATAGGTGTTTACCCAAAAATGATCCAATAAAAAATATCAACAGAACTTTCATGAATAGTTTTTGAATAATAATAACTATTGATTAATTATTCTGAGGATATCATTCCTACGTTGCTCCACAGATTTTTGCAAGATTTTAAGGAGGTTTTTAAATTTTAAAAATTATAATCTTGTACAGATTTTATATAATAGATGCATAAAAAGTTAAGAGTCCAGTTTGTCAAACTAGCATATATTCTAGTACAACAAACAAAGCCTTAAATTCGGGTGGTGTGAATTAACCCAAAAAAAAAATTATTTTCTGCGAAAGTATAATATTTATACATAATTTTATAATTTATTTTTATATATTTAATTTAATTTTTATTATATGTGGGAAAAATGAGAGATATTGTGATTTTTGTTTAAAAATTTCCTAAAAAATCATATAATTTAACAAAACAGTTAATAAATGAATGATAAGCATTAATTTTGAATTTTTTAAGATAAATAGTTTGATTTAAAATTTTTAAATTTATTAAAAATAAAAACAAACACTCTAACATTAGAACTAGCATTTCACCTTTTTATTTTCTACGTGGAGGGGAGGGGTATTTTCTAATTTAGTAGGAATGCTGGGGTTTTCCCTACGAAGGGCAGCATATTGGGACAGACCCTCGGGAGCAGGGCCTCTACAAGACTCGTTTGATATGTAACATGTTCCTAGTTCGGCCTAATAATCCAGCATGCTCTTAGAAAAGTAACAAGACCACGAATAATGGGATTTACATATCGCTAATCCAATGAAGATGGTGAGATTCAAATCTAGAATTTTTTGATTGCAGATATCAAATTCAATCACTTGTACAAATCTTTTATATTTTATTTATTACCATCCATAATGATATTCTTCCAATGGATTTTCTTTTCTCTTTTTTTCTTCTTTGTATTGAATAAATAGCAAATGAGCAATTAAATTAATGCCATTCTCTCTTTCCATGCATATCCTAATCAACTTTTGTGTATCTTTTTGTTTTACTATTTCCTCTCCATGTTCATTCTTTGCCGCTTCCTTTTTCATGCTACTCCCCCCATATATCGTAAAGATCAAAACTTGTACATAAATCTCGCCTTCATAATTCCATTAAAATGTCAACTCATATATGAAAAAAGGGAAAGAATCCATCAATACCTCACGCATAAATATATATTATTTTTACAGCAATGATATATGCTAAAAAATAGAATTTAAAATTAAATTTTAAATAGAAATAAAGAGTTGTTATTAAATGTAGAATGATAAAAATAAACTTATAAAATTTAATTTCAAATCTTATTTTCAATACATCTAATATTTTTTTTTATTTCTAACGATATATTTATACTTTTTTACTTGATAATTTTATACATATATAAAAAAAAATGTGAAAACAGGTAACACTTATCCGATGAAGAATGGAGAGAAATAAAAAAATTATGTGATAATTTTCTCATTATTTGAAACTTTTAATTAAGAAGATATTAAAAGTTTATGGCTAACCATTTAAAATCCCTCAACACCATATATTGTTTTATATTCGTCCAGATTTTAAATATTTTTTAAACATATAAATTCGAAGGGGAGAAGTTCTCTGTTAATTATATATCCTCATCTCTTTCCTTTGTGTCTGTTTTTTTTTTTTATTGTTTTTCTGTTCTATTCCTAACTCTAAGAGGTCGTTTGGTTCGCAGCAATAACGTGGGAAACTAGAGTTCCCAGGAAATAAACGACCCCAGAGTTGTTTGGTTGCCCAAATGGGAGGAAATAGATCTTCCCGGGAACTTATATTTCCCATAAAACGCAGGAGGTCACTTACCCACCCCCCCTCGGTAAGTTTTATTGGCTGCGTTTTCAACTAATTTATAGATAAGAATGACCCTGCTAAAATTACTTAATACCAATTTTGCCCTTATAATTTGAATATCAGGATTCACCTCTTCCTGTATGGCTTTTTGTTTGTCGAGCATCTCTCGTCGCGTCTCAACCCTAGCAGCAGTCTCCAGCAACGGTAGTAGCGATTTCTGCTTCTCTAGCTTCTGCCATCTCCCCTAAACCCTAGCAACAGTTCTGGGCAACGGCACTACCGATTTCTGGTAAGCCTTGATGACATTGCTCGTTATATTTCCTCTTGTTGTGGAATTTGACCAAAAAGGGTGTGCTTATGGTTTAGCAAACTGGTATGTTTAATCCAACCACGACGGCAGTGCTTCTAAGAGGTTCTGGATATGATATCGTTGTTGTTTGCATGTTGACTACCTTGAAAAAGATGAATAGAGTTTGTTGCATTCAAATTACTCAGAGTGGCTGACGAAATTTTTATTGCTCTTCTAACTTATAACATTCTTGCATGTAATTTGCCTATGTCATACAGTTATGACTCGCTTACCGTTGAGTAAAAAGAAGAAGATTGCTACTACATGTATTGCATTATACACACAGATGATGCTCATGATTTTGGAGGCTATTTCTGAATTCTTGTATCTTTTGTCCTTTTTGGACATTAGATTGCCTCAGCCTATGTCCTATATATTTGACAGTTGTGCTGAAGAAAGATATTATGCTAGGATTTTGAATCTCAGGCCAATGATTCAAGAAAGTGACTTAGCATGCTTGGATAACCTTAGGATGAATAGAGCCTGTTTTTCTAAGTTATGTGATATGCTTAGAGATGTCGGTAAGTTACAAGGAAATAGGAATACTAGTTTAGAGGAGATGGTTGCTTTATTTCTATTCACACTTTCTCATGACACAAAAAATCGAAGAACTCAATTGTACTTTAGGAGAAGTGGTGAGACAATATCTAGGCATTTCAATTCAGTTCTCCTCGCTGTCCTTAGATGCCATGATATTCTACTAAAGAAACCTGAGCCAGTGACTGAGAATTGCCAAGATGATAGGTGGAAATGGTTTAAGGTAAGTTAGAATTTCTAGGAAGATTAGATGAATGCGTAAATATTTATGAATATATACAGTATCTATTAACAAGTTATATATATACACACTGCAGAATTGCTTAGGTGCTTTGGATGGAACTCATATTAAGGTTCGTGTTGGGGATAAAGATAAAGCTAGATTCAGGAATAGAAAAGGAGAACTCACTACTAATGTGTTAGCTGCTTGCACGCGGGATTTGCAATTTATTTATATATTGCCTGGTTGGGAGGGGTCCGCACATGACAATAGAGTGCTTCAAGATGCACTTTTTAGAAAAAATGCTTTGCAAGTTCCATAAGGTAACACCATAGGTACCTTGACATTGCTCAATCTGAACCAAGGAGCTTATTTGAGATGAAAGTACCTAACACTTATGTTGGTTAATTATAGGCAACTACTATTTATGTGATGCCGGATACATGAATTGTGAGGGTTTTCTAACACCATTTAGAGGCCAGAGATATCATCTAAGTGTGTGGAAGAGTGGTGCGCAACCTATATCTGCTGAGGAATATTTTAATATGAAGCATTCGCAAGCAAGGAATGTTATCGAGAGGTGCTTTGGATTGTTAAAAATGAGATGGGGTATTCTAAGATGTACAACTTGGTACCCTAGGAAACCGTGGGTAGAATTATCCTGGCTTGCGCATTGATGCATAATTTCATTCGAACATTCATGAGTGTGGATCCCATGGAGCCCTTGCTTGTGGATGGTGAGGAAGAAGACAATGGTGAACTTAATATTGGAATTATGGAATCTAGTGCTGCATGGACTACCTTCAGACATGATCTTGCCAATGAGATGTACAATGCATGGTTACATGACACCACGTCATTGAATAGGGTTTAGCTAAAACTATGTAGCGTGTTTCACTTGTATTGCATTTATGGATTGGTAGACAATATACACTTTATTCTTGTAATATGAATTTGTAATAAGCTGGGAGTAATGACTTCGCTTTTTATTGAACTGGCAGTATGATCATCCTAAATTGCTAAATCATAAGCAGAATGCCGCTCTAACGAATTCCTATGTTTCCTGTCTTTCCATCTTTCGTTCTTCACAGATGAGTCAACCAAAAGCTCAGAGAAATGTCAACCAAGGTGGTGAGGGTGTGAACCCATCTAGAGGATGCACAAGATGGGGAAGCGCTGAGGATCGTGTACTAATTAGTGCAATGATGGATCTTGTGGAGCTGGGTGGTTGGAAAACAGATAATGGCCAGTTCAAGAATGGTGCTTATAACAGGTTGGAACAACTTATGGATCAGAAAATTCTTGGGTGTGGTATGAAGGCTAAGCCACACATCGAGTCCCGTATCAAGTATATGAGGAATTAATATAATGCTATTGTGGAGATGCTTGGTCCAGCTGCCAGCGGATTTGGATGGAATGATGAAAGGAAGTTCGTAACTTGCTCAAAGCCAGTGTGGGATGAATGGGTGAAGGTAATATTTTATATTATGCCTTTTCTTCTATGCATATAAGTGTAATTGTGTATATTTCTATTTATTGGTGACAGCTTTTAAAGTTTTGGCTTCTCTAATTGTGTATATTTCTTTTATGCTAGAGCCACAAAAATGATGTGGGTTTAAGAAACAAGCCATTTTCATTTTTTGATGATTTAGCCAAAATATTTGGGAAGGATAGAGCCATTGGAGACGAGGCTGTAAATCCACAAGATGCATTAGAGGGGATAGAAGACGAAGTAAGGGACAGAGAAGAAGAAGAGCAAGAAGAAAATGTTCCTGCCTTTTCCACGGAGGACACTTACCCAGTCCCTCCATGTGCCCCAATGGGAACTTCTTCCTCAACCACCCCAGTAAACCGTAGGTCAAAGAAGGCAAAGATAGAAAATTCAGAAGTTCTGAGAGAATTCTCTTCTAGATTTGCACGAATGAGTGATGTGATGGAGGATGCAAGTAAACATATAGGCCGCTTGGCTTCTTGTTTCCAACATGAATCTGATTCTGCAGGGAGAAGGATACAAGTGACAAGTGAGATTATGAAGATTGATGGGTTAACTCCTACACAAGTTATGACTGCGGCAAGGAAGATTGCTCTCAACCCCCTAGAAGTTGATTTCTTTTTTAGCCTTCCAGAGGAGTACAGATCTGCTTATGTGCATGATTTGTTACTTCCAGATCAGTGAAGTTCTAGAAAACTAGTAGTCAATAGGAGCCAAGACACTCACTAAATTCATACTATGTTGTTGAACTTCTATATTTTCATACTGTTTTGGACACTGACATCGGATCACATAATGTATTAGATGATGTGGCTGAATATAACAATACATTCCTTTTTTTTTCTCATGGCAATTCCATTGATACTCCTGTAGTACAACTCAGTCCTTTTCGTGCATCATCAAACACTACTAGTTACATATTATCTTGGATGTTACTGTTTTGGGCGAAAACAGTAACATCCAAGAGGCCGCTCAGTCCTGCGTCTGAGTGGTTGTGCATGTCACTTGATGAGTCCCTCTCAGGATGAGAAGCAAGAAAGCAACAGTCTATGCGATGTTACTGTTTTGGACGAAAACAATAACATCGTCTAGGCTGATGGGTATTGAGTCCTGGAGGTTATGATGGGCTGGAGGGCGGGTGCGGGTGGTTATTCACGTGGCTTGACAAGTTTCTATCCTGAATACGTCCAAAAAACTTAAGTTCATATGTGATGTTACTGTTTTTGGCGAAAACAGTAACATCAGCGAGGGTGCTGGGAAGTGAGCCCTGGAGGTTATGGTTGGCTGGAGGGCGGGCCTAGGTTGTCATTCAAGTCGCTTGGCAGGTTCCCAACCTCATTGTGTCCAAGAAATGTGTTCATGTGCGATGTTACTGTTTTAGGATAAAACAGTAACATCGCCCAGGCTGCTGGGAAGTGAGCCCTGGAGGTTACGGTTGGCTGGAGGGCGGGTCTAGGTTGTCATTCAAGTCGCTTGGCAGGTTCCCAACCTCATTATGTCCAAGAAACCTGTTCGTGTGCGATGTTACTGTTTTGGGATAAAACAGTAACATCACCCAGGCTGTTGGGAAGTGAGCCCTGGAGGTTATGGTTGGCTGGAGGGCGGCTTTACCCAGTCATTCAAGTCGCTTGGTAGGTTCCCAACCTCATTGTGTCCAAGAAACTTGTTCGTGTGCGATGTTACTGTTTTGGGATAAAACAGTAACATCGCCCAGGCTGTTGGGAAGTGAGCCCTGGAGGTTATGGTTAGCTGGTGGGCGGGTCTAGGTTGTCATTCAAGTCGCTTGGCAAGTTCCCAACCTCATTGTGTCCAAGAAACGTGTTCGTGTGCGATGTTACTGTTTTGGGATAAAACAGTAACATCGCCCAGGCTGTTGGGAAGTGAGCCCTGGAGGTTATGGTTGGCTGGAGGGCGGGTCTAGGTTGTCATTCAAGTCGCTTGGCAGGTTCCCAACCTCATTGTGTCCAAGAAACGTGTTCGTGTGCGATGTTACTGTTTTGGGATAAAACAGTAACATCGCGCAGGCTGCTGGGAAGTGAGCCCTGGAGGTTATGGTTGGCTGGAGGGCGGCTCTAGGTTGTCATTCAAGTCGCTTGGCAGGTTCCCAACCTCCGAATGTCCAAGAAACCTGTTCGTGTGCGATGTTACTTGGCAAGTCCCTCTCGTGATGAGAAGCAAGAAAAATACAGTCTATGCGATGTTACTTTCTTGGACGAAAACATTAACACCAAGGGAACTGGCCCGTGTGCGTGTGAGAGGTGCATGTTCATTGCTGATTACTGTTCAAAGTTTGTCCTTCATTCATACAAACATTGGTGGTAGGTTTTGATAATACTATCGCACAACTGGATGGGAGGGGTATCCGTTAAAACATAGTAACATCAACACGTGTGCGAGTAATGCACATGGCAACCTGATGTCTGAGTGCTAACATAAACTGGATATAAGATTAATCTGTACAGAAGAATTACATTTACAATTGAGTAATACATACACTTGAATTTTAAATATTAAGACAATGGTTTAACATGAATTTAGTTTTACATATGTGCATAATAACTAACTTTATTGTTACATATGTGCATGTTAAACAACTTCAGCTGGGAAGAGTGAAATCCTGGAGGAATTTATTAACTAATTTTACTCTGTATCGTCTCACTTTTTCCAAGGGAAATTGTTCCTAAAACTCATTATTGTTGAATATATTCTCTATATGGAAGCACACGATTATCCCGCAGTCTTGCCTGGAAAATAGTAACAAGTTAGTTTGGTACCCATTAGACATGTTAACATTCGATAAGAAAGGACCTTGCTACTTACGATGCTTCTTCCTGTTGAGGCGAACGTTCGTATAATATTATATCAAACGGTGTACCTGAGGTGGCTCGCCTTACCCTCTTATCCAATCCACCCCGTGCGAGGATTTCATTCATCCTTTTCTCGTAGTAGTCCTTCTGTTGTTAGCAAACCAACAAAAATGAAAAGTGAAAACTCCATGCAACTGTCTACAATGATGTTACTGTGTCTGATGGAAAGAGTAACGTTAATATAATAACAAGGTATTTTATATCACTCACCACCATCGCGGCATCACGAAAGTATGGATCCGGTGTCCCCTCTCTTCTCGGCCGCATCGAGTTATAGTGTGTCCACCTGCGCGCTTTATTATCTAGGACGAGAAGAGTGAAGTGGTTGGGGTTGCTGAAGTCATTGACGCCCGTGGAGTTCAGTGGGAAGATAACAACATCTGCAGCCATTACCTCCTCCATGTGTGCATCGAATTTGTATTGCCTGGCTTCCTGGAGAAACTTGAGGTCGCTCATAATGTAAGACTGTCAACATAGTTTTAACCTACGTCAGAATCAATGTGCCTTCTGTGATTCATATAAGCGAGATGGATTCAGAATCTTACCCAGCAACAGCTGTCGAAGGCAAATACCTTCCTTTCACTATTCCTGGAAGCTAGGCTCAGAGTGTAGGCATGGGCATCTATGATCTGCATTGAGTGTTTAGTTCTTGTTATATGATTGATAAGGGTGGCAATCTTTTTGGAGACCGATTAGACTATATCCCTGTTACTGTTTAGGAAAGAAACAGTAACAGGAACAGAGGTGTGATTAATGACAAAACAACAATGCTTGAAAAACGACCAGATGATACATACGTTGTTCGTGATTGATGCCTCCTTCATAACTCCCACCAAATCCTCAAATGTGATGAACAAATCCTGCTCGGGGATTGACCAGACAAAAATACTGCATGTGGTGATTTGGCAAAGGGATTAGATGAGGCAATAGATAAAACTTCCTAGTAAATGCAAAGTATCCACAACAAAATAGAACATGACTTATTGTGGATCTCCTGCCAGTTTTAATTGCATCATCTTACTCCTGACATCCTTGGTCAGGTATTTTGAAGTTGGAAACTTTGGACTGTGGGGTGGCTTCTGAGTATGCTTTTTATTGTTTTTATCTGTGGGTGTTTCATCCTCAATTACAACAGGGGCCTCTTTGGTCTGCCCGTAGACCTCCTCAGCGGTTGTTATCCGCTGACGCGCGTATGCTTGTCTTGTTCGTTTTTTCAAAGGACCAGAGTACGTGAACTCCTCGTCCCGTTTTATTTTTCTTGGTTTTTTTTTTATGTTCGCTATCATCGATCGCTGTTTTGCCTCGTATGTTACTTGCTCTTCAGCTCTGGTGGTTTCTACCTCAGCTTGTTCAACCACCTGCACAATCTGCTCTGATAGCTGTGCATTGAGCTGTTTATTAACCATTTCCAAACTAATGTTGACCGCCCTGAGGTTTTCTGCCTCACTTGTTGCTGTGGACAGTTCCTCCTGTAGCAGTACGTTATCGTGTTTAAGTTTCAATATTGTCTCGGCATTTTCTTCTTTCTGTTGGTCTAACGAATGAAGTTTCTCAGTGAGGGACATCAACTCATCCTTCAGTCTGAGTAACTCTGTGTTTGCACTGGTGAGTTGATCCCTAAGCCGTAGAACTTCATCGTTGTTTTGTTGTTGTTGATCCTTCTGGGACAGCGCAATATCGGCAAATTGGTCCAGCTTTGTTGGCCGGGGTTGGATCATGTACTGGGCCGATGCTGTCTCATTATCGCCCTCCGAATCCTCCGATTAGGAGGGTGTGTCGTGTGATTTTGTTTTGTCAGCGAATTCAATCAACCGCAGATTTGTCTCATCTGTGTAGAGGAGGTCGTATTCATGTACAGTGGGCTCAATCTCTCTGTCTACGACCTGAAGCATAACATTATTTCCACTGTTAGTGTGGGAAATCGACATGTTACTGTTTTCAGAGAAAACAATAACATGTTGCATTGTGACTACGGCATGCTTGTGTTTGTTATGAAACAGCAACACCATGCATAAGACAAAGTAAATTGCTGGAATGGGTATCAAAATAACAATTGAAACCTGGAGAGAAGGACCTGTTACTATTTCACGTATAAACAATGACATCATAATCACTCTCCAGGTTTCAATACAGTAACATGCTTTCTGGCACTGACATGTATCGGGCATCATAATAAGTTGATATTTACATACTGTTACCTGAAACTGGCTGATAAGTTGATCCCTCAGTTGGCGTGTGAAGAGCTTCAGGTCCCATTTGAGGCACCTTGGAACTCTTTGGATGTGGTGCCCGCCCAGCACGCTGGTAATCTCACACAGCCAATACTGCGGACAATAAAACGTACAATTTGTCACGTTAATTTTCTTAGGAGGCTGCATCGAAGACGAAGTAATAAAAAGATGCAGAACAACTGGAGGTAAACAGGTTATTCTTGTACGCAGTCTTTAACATGAGATCACATTAACAATAAAAATGCCAAAAAACTTGGGGCAACCCCTCAGAGACAAAGCAGGGGCATGTTACTGTTTTAGTCTAAAACAGCAACATGACCCAAGGCTTGCGACAGACATACAACAGGGCTGAAGAACTCACGAATAACTATCAAATGAGATCACAATAACAATAAAAATGCCAAAAAACTTAGGGCAACCCCTCAGAGACAAAGCAGGGGCATGTTACTGTTTTAATCTAAAACAGCAACATGACCCAAGGCTTGCGACAGACATACAACAGGGCTGGAGATCACATTAACAATAAAAACGCCAAAAAACTTGGGGCAACCCCTCAGAGACAAAGCAGGGGCATGTTACTGTTTTAGTCTAAAACAACAACATGACCCAAGGCTTGCGACAGACATACAACAGGGCTGAAGAACTCACGAATAACTGTCAAATGAGATCACAATAATAATAAAAAAGCTAAAAAACTTGGGGCAACCCCTCAGAGACAAAGCAGGGGCATGTTACTATTTTAGTCTAAAACAGCAACATGACCCAAGGCTTGCGACAGACATACAATAGGGCTGAAGAACTCACGAATAACTGTCAAATGAGATCACATTAACAATAAAAATGTCAAAAAACTTGGGGCAACCCCTCAGAGACAAAGCAGGGGCATGTTACTGTTTTAGTCTAAAACAGCAACATGACCCAAGGCTTGCGACAGACATACAACAGGGCTGAAGAACTCACGAATAACTGTCAAATGATATCACAATAACAATAAAAATGCCAAAAAACTTGGGGCAACCCCTCAGAGACAAAGCAGGGGCATGTTATGTTGGTGTGTGTCCTAGAACCAATCATATAAGATGATTAGAGTTATACACAATGTATTATATTTTATTTTAGGTAATTTAATTATTATATTATTTTTATTATTATTATGCGCAATTTATAACTTAATATAATAATTATCCTTGGAATAGCTTTGCTATTCCTAAAATGCCCCTAGTCAAGTATTATTATGAAAAAAAGATAGTAATAATACATCGAGACTAGCATGTATAGTGACTGATGATTACGAATCATGGATATGTGATATCAAGTCAATACATGAGTACATTGCTAGTGAACAATGTACTGGACTGACCCACTATGAGAATATTGCATGGATAAACGTGTCATAAGTTATTCTCATATGATCACAACTACGCATAAACCTTTGACCTGAAGTCACTACGGTTCCCTACATGAGGAATTACTCACTTTAATATTGTCCTATGTCACCTTTAATCAGGTGACAAGTAGGGCATTGATTGGGTGTGTCATAAATCATGCAGAGGGAAGTGAGTGATGTAAATGGAATTTTGTTACTCTTGTATAAAAGAGAAATATCCTTGGGCCCCTTGATTGAGTGAGACTTAGAAATGCATGGCCATGCTCAGTTGAATTAATATGTGATATTAATTATTTATTTTAAGTCTACTCAGTATCAAGAAATATAAATTGAACATTGACGAGGATGACACATTCCATGCCTCCAGTTCAATTTGGATATTATTACAAAAGGGTTATGATGTAAAACGTTGATCATGTATTAGGTGGATGTCGAATCACAGACATTCTTACTACTTGAGTGGCAGTGATGTATTGCTAGATACCGCTCGCTGTCTATGGCTCAATAATAAGTCATTGTCAACGTAGTAAGAACCTACAGGGTCACACAAAAGGAGTAGGAATAAGACAATAATTAATTGGACTTTAATTATATTAATATCCAATTAATTGGACTTATTTTCGTGCATATATATTATTAAGAATAATAAATTCACGTTTATATATATATATATATATATATATATATATATATATATATATATATATATATATATATATATTATGTGATATTATTTGATATTAAAGTAATATCAAGTAATTATCTTATCAGATATTAGATAAAAATATTATGAGATAATATTATTTTGATATTTGATAACTATATGCAATTATCTAATATTAAGATATTTATATTATGAGATAATATCATTATCTAATATTAGATAATTAATAGATAAGTCTTATCTCTTCCCATTATCTCTAGAATAAGGATAAGATGAGTTGTTAAGTGTGATTAGGATTTTGGAAGCATTATCCTAGTAGGACTAGGATTATGACTTGCCTAAGTTCTATAAAAAGGGACTTGAGGCCAGCACTTAAGGATCACGTTTTAAGCTTCCATATAAACCCTAAATCACTCAAAAAACATCCAATCCTAATTCTTAGAGAGAAAAACGCATCCTAGCAGACGCGTGGAGGGTGAGAGGTCGTTGTTCACTCCGTGTGGATACCGTAGAGACGCTGTACCTTCCGGCCGGCGTTTGATTCATCCGCTCTCAAGTTTTGATCAGTAGAAACACGAGTGCCCAATAGGTAAAACCCTAATCATTGACTCATGCTTTTTGCATGGATCCTAGGTAGAATTCGGATCAAAATTTAAAATTCCGCTGCATGTGATAATCCGAATTCCCAACAGTTACTGTTTTAGTCTAAAATAGCAACATGACCCAAGGCTTGCGACAGACATACAACAGGGCTGAAGAACTCACGAATAACTGTCAAATGAGATCACATTAACAATAAAAACATCAAAAAACTTGGGGCAACCCCTCAGAGACAAAGCAGGGGCATGTTACTGTTTTAGTCTAAAACAGCAACATGACCCAAGGCTTGCGACAGACATACAACAGGGCTGAAGAACTCACGAATAACTGTCAAATGAGATCACAATAACAATAAAAACGCCAAAAAACTTGGGGCAACCCCTCAGAGACAAAGCAGGGGCATGTTACTATTTTAGTCTAAAATAGCAACATGACCCAAGGCTTGCGATAGACATACAACAAGGAGACAAGAACATTCACTCAAATGAATGGAAATGAATGGAGATGAATGAAGGAAATGTAAAGGATTCGGACACGAAGTAAAGAGCAGTTTTGACATCTTTGACTTACTGGCAATAGCATGACACACCCGGTTACATTGGGGGTGCTGTCCTTTTTGAGAGAATTCATGAGTTGGTCGTGAATGTGTTGTGACCACCCATATTGTGCTATTTTGTCTACATCCTCCACGTATTTGATATATGACCAGGCCAATGTGTGGGCCCTGTTTGGTACGAAGAGGGTGACAAGAAGCATCAACGTCATGAGGCGGGAGACATCCTGCACATCAGTCTCCGATGTTCCCCGCACTGCTCTTTCGAGAGCTTTGAATATTATTGATTTGCTCATCCGTGATTTGCCACGGAAACATCTAACATCAAACTCTGACAGTGTCCTCTTGCCAGAGGTTGTTTGGATGGGCTAGTCTCCATCTCTTATTCCAAAGATCAGCTTCACTGATGTTGGTGTTATTCTGAGATGATCGCCCCCGATGTTGAAATAATTATTCTTATCTGAGAAGGTAGCAATTATGGACTGAATTTCAACATCGCTCTTACGACACATGCTACGATCCAGTTCCTTTGTTATTATTGCGTTAATTAGGACCCAGAATGGGTTGTGTCATAGCACCGTCGTGTGCCTGTCATCCAACTGAAGCTGATCAACCTGCCTAATGCAGGCCAAGAGATTGGACCTATATTGCTGGAATTTCTGGGTTTCTTCATCAGAAAAGTCTCCTTGTGTGAGTGCTTTGGCGCCTTTCTGCTCGGGTAAACGTCAAATCAAGAGTTAGCTCAAGCATAAATAGACAAAATGAGGTATGATTACTAATGCAACATCCAATTCTTCCTAGTGATGTTACTGTTTCAGCAAGAAAAAGTAACTTGAGATAAAAAATGAGATATACATGTTTAACAAAACTCGTGGGTAAGTGTCACTCTGTGAGATATGAATAACAATGCAACATCGTGGCAGTGGAATGTTACTGTTTCACCGAGGAACAGTAACATGAGCCTATAACCGTAGTATAACTGTCTTACGGATATTATGTGGAGTGACAGTAACATGCAACAAAATACATGGCATGTTGTGGTCCTACTAACTGCTAGGGTTTCACTTCAACTCACATAGGAACACAAGTCCAAGCAAGCAACTCCACATTTTCGTTGCACTTATAACTGAAGTATGATGCCTGTATTAGAGTCAATGCTAAAGAAGGGTGGGTTTACCTGTGGATGACCTATTTGTGCGGAGTTGCTGTTTGATCTTGCTTTCAGCGTCCAATGTGGATAAATGATGTTATCCGATTGTTCAGAGTCGTTTGGTATCTTCTCTTGGATTTTTTGGCGATGATAACCACGGTGTCTTCCTGCGTCTTGAGATCACTGGTTCTGGTGAGCTTTGAGATGGAATGCGAAGTGTTGTTACTGTTACTGTTTCGGCCTTTTTGTCCCCGCCGAAACGCCCTTCGCGTGTGTCGTTTCATATTCAGGCCGTTGCGTTTTATCGCTTCGATGTCGTGTCCTTTCATTTTCCCGCCTCGGAGAACAGTATTTTCCACATAAAAAAATTTAAATCAATTAATATCTGTTAATGTTTATTTTGGAGGCTATTGTCGTCATTGCATTGTTATATCGTAGGAAATACAGAGTTGAATCAAACAAAAACATAGGAAGTTCTTTTGCGGGAAATGGAACTTGCTCCCTGTCAACCAAACAAAAATTCAGATATCCCAGGAAGTTCATACGGGAAATCAACTTCTTGTGAAGTTCCATTTCCCATGGGAACTTAGTTCCCGTATGAACCAAACGACTCCTAAGAAATACTATGAGCGAGAGTAACATCATTCTTATTCTTTAGTCATCATTTTTATAATGGGCCTATTTGTTTTTGGGCACTTATTGCACGGACATAGAAACAAGAAACTACCAAAATAAATCTAGTTTATAGCAAGAAATTAGAAAGAGGAGAATAGGTTAACAAAGATAAAATTTTGAGAGGGAAACGGAGTGACAAATTTTGATGGCCAAAAATATGAACTTACGGCTGAATTGGTGAGTCCAAGGATAAAGGTAAGCAGGGAAATGAGGAGATGTGAGGGATTAATAGGTAGGTTTATAGGACCACAAATTAAAATCCCGTCGGCAGAAGCTCTTCTGTTGGGTAAACAAGAAAGAGCTAGCTCGCGACTCTCGTCCTCCCATGCTTACGTTTTCGGCTGCGCTTCATTTTGTGGAGCCTTCATGATAACATTGAAGATCCTCTCTTTCTTTGGATTTTTTTTATTTCATGTGTGGCTGGGTACCAAATTAAACAAAATATGCCCCATTTAGTATTTGTTATATGATATTGCGATGGTGTTAAACGCAAAAATTTATTGGTGAGATGGGGCCTTGGGGGACCATTTTGAAGCAGAAGAAAACAACTGAATTACTACTGTCTTGTACAGCACCAGGTAGGCTCGAGCTTTAAAAATGCCACTTGCAAGGCAAGAGAAAGACAAATATAATATCATATATAAAGGTCTGTTCTGTTGTCAATATTTACAAAAAACCTGCAAACTTTGATCTAATAGACAATGACGCATCTATACACATGCTTCAAATGAGCCTTAATGAAGTTATCAAATATTATGGGCCTGGATTTACAAATGTGATAGCTGCAGGCTTGCATTAAACACAGAAAGAGACGTCATGTCTGAAGGACGTGTTTGTCATTCACGGGATATTTCCCAGCTGTCTGCAAGTAGAAGGTAATAAATCAAGTCGGTGTAACTCAAATTCCCCAATAAATGTTGCAACTCTATCTGCTATCTTGTGTGCTTGTGGCTTCTTATAGTATGGTATATGTGGATTGTATTTGCAGAAGAATAAACCGTGCTATACTTGAGAGGCCATGTATATATATGTATGCCACATTTGGCAGCCATTACCCAAAAAAAAAAAACTCATTTTAATTATAATAAATCATAATCATAATTCAGTATTTAAAAATTAAAATAAATTGAAACCAAAAGGCGATTGGTTTGTAATACTTGTCACTCGGAGAGAAAGCATATGAGCCAGCGAAAACTTCCATTTCCATGTTTAGGTGGGACATAATAATTGGATGAGTTGCCTTTCTCCCGTCGTGGAAAGCGGGAAGGCTCCTACGAAAACTTTATAATCATTCGGTGACTGCAAAATGTCTCCATTGCAGCTTTTCAGTTTTGGCACTGCAAATTCCATCCTTCCCAAAAATAGGCCGTGCATGCCAATGGCAGCAGATGGGTTCTATTTAAGGGTGCCTAGCAAGGTCTGGTTATTTCTCCGCATCTTTCATTTGCCTATGAGCAGAATAGAAAAGGGAAAAGGCACAAGTTATTGACAATTATTTGCAATGTTATGGTAATCTAGTTCTTGTCCCTTTCTTTTCTTAGCCTATTGTTGTGTGGGCTTCTAGGTTTTTTTATGGGTGAATGAATTTCTAAATCAAATGGGGGCTACCTATTGTGGGGGTCACGCCCTGCCTGCCCATGCTCAAGTGCCATTCTTCTGATACACAGCAAGTACCACATACCAGCGAGAGTTACCGTCCATCAATTTCCACTTATCCCTTATTCAACCAAGATCCCAAAACGCATTTTTTGTGCCACTTTCCATATCTCAAAGATCCTGTCGGATTTTTCTATTTTCCTTTTCTTGGCGAGTTGGGGGTAACGATCCTCAATTTGGTCCAAACCCAAAATCAAAACCAAAAGGGATGTCTGCAATGGCTCTCGCTCCGCTGACTAATCATAATGCTATTGAACTAATTAAACGCCCTTAATCACTAAGTTATAGAAAAAATCAAACGAAAATTAACATTAACAGTTGGCTTAAAAACATGCAAACATTTGAATCTTACCCGCTTTTGTTAACCCATAAGAAAAAGTTATTCACATTTTACCATAACTCAAAATTTAAATAGGCTATTGACGTTGAAAACTCAGCCGGATAACGAATTCATAAGAATCCGAGTGTTATTGGAAGTATATTAGCTTAGCGAAAATAAGTTGATTGATACACATATCCCTTCGAAAACGACTAACGAGTCCCAATTTGTCCATTTGCATGATCCTCCCTTTTGCTCCACAAAAAAACCAAAGCATAAAAAGAAAAAAAAATGGTGATTAAGGAGGGGAGAGTATGAGCAACTAATTAATTCCTTCCCTATCGGTGATATAGCATGTGAGCTTTACACACTCACTCACACAGACAAGGACGGAACCTACAGATAGAAAGCAAATAATCCGTCAACGTTTCCGCCACGGAATCATCATAATTAAATTAACATATTAGGCCTTAACAATTTCTCACATTACATTACGTTCTGCAGATACCACATCCATGATAAAAATAAACAAATTAATAATTATAAAATATGAAATTCGGCCAAAGGAAAAAAAATTAACGGAAAAGAAAATAAGCAACGCTTGCTTCCCGTCGATACAAAACTTGCCGATTTGGGGCAACACTACGACGAGGATCCTAGTACAAAAAAACATTACTTGTTCGCTTACAGGGCCATAAGGGGATCTGAGACAAATAAATCTCCGATATCTTGGAAATAATCATCTCTGTCCCAACTTGAGAAACCGTAACCCAAACCCAAATTGTCACTGGACGTCATAAACATATCGTCCCAACCATCTTCAACCAACATGCTTTCTACCTCCGGTACGCCTGTTTCATCAAATGCATCTTGCAACGAGCTTTGGAAGTCAAATATATCATGCGGGAAGATGGACTCAAATTCTATTTGATCCTTAAACTCTGCCAATTTGTTCTCTGATGCGCACGATTCATCCCGACCACCTCGATATTCGCTGGTATCATCTCGGGTTGTGAAAGATTCAGCTTCCTCCAATAGAGATGAACATTGCAGTACCGATATGGGAGAAAACAAATTGTTGTTTCGAGATTCCTCGGTTGAGTTGTATCCGCAGTTCACAGCTAACTTCTTTTCCGGGGAACATATCTCTGGCGGCGTCATGAAATTGGTGAGCGCGTCCGGTCCACGCAGCTGAATGGCTGCATTGTCATAAACTCTCGCAGCTTCCTCGGCCGTATCATAGGTACCCAACCACAGCCGTACACGTCGCAAAGGATCTCTAATCTCAGCCGCCCATTTCCCCCATGGCCTCTGCCTCACTCCCCGGAATTTCTTGCCGGAGGAAACCTTCAACGGCCGTCCTTTCGCCGGAAAACTACCTCTATTGACGTTGGACCTTATCCTGGTAATCTTAGGCTTACTCCTCGAAACGCCATCGTTTTCGGTGGAGCAGGGCTCGATGGTAATCTCGTTCACAAACCTTCTCACTCGGTGGCGCACTACAGACTCGCCTTCTTCGTCACTGGACGAGTCGGTAGCGTCGCTGTCTGTGACACATATTCTAACAACTCTCGGATACTTCATCTCGTCGAGGGAGAGATTTTCCTCCGCTGGTCGCACTAGCTTAGTGTGGTGGAAGTGTTGGGTATATTTAATCGGAGGCGCGGTCATATTGGGATGCTAGTGCATTAAGTTCAGAGTGTTGACGTTGAAAGCGAAAGAGAGTGTGTGTGGGAAGGTGAAATAGAGGCAGAAAAGGAAAAGGAAAAAGAAGAGTTAAGATTCCTTATGGACTAGACACGGGTAGAGAATAAAGAATGAAGGGGAAAGCAAATGCAGAGAACACGTCAAAGAGAAGCTTAAAACGGAGAGAAATCTATGGCCAACGAATTAAATACAGGCTTAAAGTTGTTGAAGAACGAGAAATTTCAAAGAACCAAAAAAAAAAAGCGAGAGAGCGGAAGAGCGTGACCACTGGCAAAGCGTGAAACAAAGAGATAAGAAATCACAGAACAAAGAGTATGGAACCCAGCACAAGGCTGAGTCAGGGGAACAAAAGGTACGAAAAGCAGAGAGGTATAGTGGAAGTGGGCGAGACCCGAGAGTTGTAGGCGAAAGAGAAAGTTGAAATTTTCCGAGAAAGTTGAAATGTAAGGATGGAACACTTTCTTTACTGGAAAAAGGAAAAGGAGAATAAATGTTCCCAAAAGAATGCTTTACTCGCAACCGGCCTGCTAGTGATAGCTCGGAAGGAAAGGGAAAACGAAGTGAGGAAGAAGAATGCGCCTCGCGCGAGGGTAAGATACTCAAATTGGAAGAAGCAGTGCTACTGTTCCTTCGGTTAATGAGAGCTATTTTATAGGATTCAACAGACCTATACGCTGAACACGCCCTAAAAGCCGCTTAAATTCCATTTTTTTTATATATATAATAATAAGTTTCAAGTCTATAAAGAAAACGCATGATCAAGTCAGAAACTGGAAGGTAGACACCATCAACGACCGGAGATATTTGCGAAAACCACCTTGATCAGACAAATAGTAGGACGACACGTGGCAGGATGACGGTGAGTGGGCATAAGATTTGGTGTTGGTAAAAGGGAAGGAGGTCACGTGAGATGAGTCACTTTGGATCAGTCTCCTTTGACTGAAAAGAGTTCAGCTGTAGCATAGACATTCTTATTAAATGCCCATTCGAATGGTGGCATCCTAATTACTACTATTTAATCAATGGTTTATTGCGGTTTAGGTTGAAGGATGTTTCGTTTTGGTGGTGTTAATGGCCGTTACCACCCCCCCCCCCCCTGTAATTTACCATCAAAAACTTGCAACTGACTTTTTCTTACAGCTAATGGCATGGCAGGCAACCAAACCAAGAATTTGGTGGCATTCGTTAGTGTTCTTTCCACAATAAAGTTGTGTTTGTCTGTTTTGTCGCTTATCCGGGCATTGGCAATAGCAAATCCGGGGGCTCGGGAACTTGGGAGCCTTCTTCACATCCAACTTTCCTCCTTCAACTTGAAAAATGGCCATTGGTGCTGGGATAAATACATGGGGAACAAATATTGAAATAGATAGAATCAATGAAAATATCAAAGTGAATCCTTTGGTTATTGATTTTCTTATTAGAATGCCAAAGCAATAAATTGTAAACTGTAATAAGTATATATATAAAGTGAAAATGTCAAAAGCCATTAACGAATTAAAAAAAGTTTCTTTAAGCATCTTCAAAAATAATGAATATTAATGCCTAGTTTCAGCTGGGGCATACTGGAGTTCTATTTAAATGGATCACGAGATACATGGTTTAGGAGTTGACTGGGAAAGGAAAAACATAATTATTTTTCTTCATTTTCATTCCACAGAAAGGCAGTGTGTCATTCTCTGAGAATATCATTTTCTCCCTTTTTTTGTTGTAAATATATTCTCTAGAAATGGTCATTTAATTTAATTTTAAACAAATTACCAAGAAAAAACAAAAAAAAAGGTAAAGAAAACAAGGGCCTCTTGGTTGACCATCTTATTAGAAGAGAAATAGTGTAAATTTTATGTTAAAAATTCAAAAAAACTGACTTCTAAAGGATTATTAGATTACACTTGAGATTTGAACTGGGAGGCAAAACGAGTTCAATATAATAATGTGTTAGTGGTAGATTTATTTTCTGCTGCTAATAAGGGCCGTATGAAACTAATCCTATAAAAACAAACAGATACGTCTAACCCGCAGTTGAGGCCTGGACAATTATTCCATTCAGAAGCATACAAATCCGCGGCCTCGGCTTCCCAATCATTTTAAAAAAATGCTTCGTACCTGTTAATTTTTCTTTTTTTAAGTGCAAAATATTAAAGTAAATTATTATAATTTTTATCAAAAAGTTTAAAGATTTAAAATTTAATAAATAATAATTAATTAACAAATAATTTTTAAATTTATAATCACTCACCCCTTAATTTTTTCATTAAAGATTATGATATTTCAATTTACTCTCTAAAGTGTAACTTAAAGTTTAGAAAAATTACGTGATTTCCTAACAAAGGGTAAGTAAATATCATAAAAATTATAACTTTTTTATAAAAAAAATAAAAGTATATATAAATTTTAATACTTATATTTTAATACTTAGATTTAATCCTCTATCAATACAAATTAATTTTATACTATTATTCATTTATGTGTTACCATATTAATAAAAATTTGTCAAAATTTATTTATTACAATTAAAAATTATTAATTATTATTAATTTTTTCATGATGGATCTTGTTCTCATTTATTGATAGTGTAAATATTTTACACTACACTAATAGTAGATTGAATTTAATTTATGTATAATATACATATATATAAGTATAAATTTGATTTATTATTAGTATAAAATATTTCACACAATCGATAAACGGAAAAAAGATACATCATTAAAAAGATAATAATAATTTAAAATTTTTTAATAATAGTAAAGGAATTTTAATAATTTTCATTAACATGATAATGCATAGGTGGGTAATAGTGTAAATCTAATTTACATTAGTAATGGATTAAATTTAAATCCTATATATATGTTACCTTTCTTTAAAATATGATAAATTTAAAATTTATTTAGTAGAAGAAATAAGAGAAATAACCATTATGATCTATTAAACTAAAATTTTCATGTTTAATAAGTATGGGAAGATATGTTCCATAAGAAATGGATTCAAAAAGTTAGAATCATAAAGCATAGAGTTTTGAATTATTATAAGTAAGTATATAAATATGAAAAGAGTTTTGAATTACTATAAGTAAGTATATAAATATGAAAAAAATTATAAGCACTTTTCCAAAATGCCTTCTAGAGCACTATTCCTCATTTTAAGGCCATACTTTCATTCCCTATATTTTCTCTAAAACTTTTCAACTTTCCTAAAACTCTTTCACTACCCCTTCTTTCTCTCATCCATTGGAGTAATGAAAGTAAGATTCATCCTCAAATTTTTCCTCTAATCATGGTAAAAAACCTCTTTTTTATTGTGATTCTTTCTCATACGCTCTTAGATTGAAAGAAATTTGATGATTATTGGCTCATAAAGGAGTCTGAAGCCCTAACATAAGAATCATCAATTTTTTGTGTGATTAAAGTTAAAAGGTTTCAATCTATCTTCCTAAAAATCTCTTCTATACTATGTGAGTAAATATTCTACCTATATTCATTAATTTGTTAGAATTTGGTTATTTTATTAAATATTAGGTTATGTAAAAGACTTTGCTTGAAATTTATTGATTTATGACATTTGGCATGAATTTAATGTCAAAAAATGCTTATATGGAATGTTAATTATAGACATTTATGATTGGATATAAGGAAGTAAGTAATAAATGAATTATGGAGGTATTTAATGTTGAGTGAACAATAAAATTTTCATAAAACTGTAATTTTTCATATATGAATCGAATATAAAATTGATTCTCGCATTTCTAAAAATTTGATTCATGCATGAATTGATTCTAGAATCGATTTTTCTCTTTCAGAAGTGAAATTTTTACATTGAATCAATACCAAAATTAAAAATCTCATCCTGAATGGCATCCACAATTAATTCCCCCAGCCTTGTTTCATGTTTTAACATTATAATCAACAAAAAATGATCTTTTAATGCATATTTAACCTTAAAATTAATGTATGAACATGTTGACAAGGATTTTTACTTCTTTTAAGCAGATATATTTTTATTGTATCATAAATTGTGTCGAGAATGGAATTATTATGTCACTTATGAAATAAAATAAGACTTGAACCTAATATGACATATGGTCAATGATATAATTGGTCTTGTTCATACAATTGTGCAATGAAATAAGATATGTGACCATGCATTATGGCATAATGTTATTATGAAACTATGTTGGATACAGTTTGAGATATGGTATGAGAAAAAATTGTTTGTGAAACATATAAGAGCTTACAAAAGCCTATTTTCACTAGATAATGATAATGTTAGAAGGTTATAAGACATGAATTAGTGTCGGAAGCCCGCATATGACTATCTTTACTAAATAGCCATAGTGTCAAAAGTCTGTAAAATGATAAGAACTATTGGATGATTAATTTTTTGTGTAAGGTAAATAGGATATAAGTTTAATTTAAAAGGAATAAGGATGAAAAGATAAGTAAGGTATAAAGTTAGTTCAAGAGTCTCAAGATGGATGTATATATTTATTTATTATTTATTGCTTAAAATGTGACATACCTTGTAATATGATTGTTTTTAAATTCTCATGTATGATATATTGGTGATAAGATGAATGTAGTAGGCCTTTGAGGGCATTTAACACTAAATTGCTAATGTGATTAACTATATGATGAACATCATAAAAGAATGATTCACTAGATAAGTTATTATATTATATTATTATTTTAATGAACTATTTACTCGTTGATCCTTGGACTTATTCCTCCATGATCTATTTTGCAAATTTTTAAGTCAAACTACCACTACCTCCTTAAACTTAGATTCCATAGCAACTCATCTTTTTTATTATATGATAGCATAGAATATTTATACTAAGAATACATTTTAAGCCTTATTCTATTAATAGGCTTGGGTAGAGGAAATATACAACTTAAATTCCCTATAAGTTAGTTAAACCAGTTCATCCTCATCACAGGAAGATTATAAGCAAATTTAACTTTTTCATCTTTTGTAAATCATTTTGTTGAATTTAAATAAAATGCCTTCTTTATTAATTGTCATTGTTTTCCTTACCACATGAATATTCATTAATTAATTAAGAATGAAATAGTTAAATTGAAATAGGTTGATGGAAATTAAGAAGCGGGTTCCACATCGATCACAATTTGGTTAGTGTTTTGATAATATATTTTAAGTTATTTAATTAATAATTAATTACTGAAATGGAAGAACTAGAACTTCGAATAACTTCTTAAAGCTCAAAGTTCCACTTTTCATGAACTTTGGGAAGTTGCTTACTTAGCCTTTGATAAAAAGAAATTTTCATGACTTTTATAGATAGAAATATAAAATTATTTTTACTTAATTTAAATAATAACCACTTTTATCTTTATCATCACCATTTAAAAATTATGATAAATATAATTTATTAATCATAAAATATCAATATACTTAATTAAATATAATTAATAATTAAATAATTATTTTATTAATTATATAATAAATAAAAATATTATTATATAAAATAAATATTAAATATTATATCATAAATAAAAATTATAAATATAATCATAAATATTATTATAATAAAATTTTAATTTTAAATATAATTATATTTATTATATATATCCATTATATTATTTTGTTTATTATTTTATATTATAATATTTATTATTTTTTATTTTAATGTTTAACTATAAAAATAAAAAATTGTATTTTATATCTATTTTATATAAATTTAATTAAATAAATTATTTATTATGTTAATTATTTAACTAATATTTTTCATTTAAATTATATAAAAATAATTTAAGATATAGATGTATATGTTACACTCTTTAATGAATTAAAAATAAGTAAAATATTTTTATATATAAAAACAATTATTTAATTTTTATAACTAATTTTAGAATGAAAATTTTATAGAGAATAATAGGATTTGATGGTAGGATGTGAGGTGAATTACTAAGAGAATGAAGAAATAAAATATTTAAAGATTGATAAGTGGTTAAAATAAAGTAAGTGTGTATGGAGAAGATTTAATAAATTCTTTTTGAAATTTACCCTTATTTTATTTCTAATTCCCTAAAATAACCTTTAAATTTCATAATCCCTTATAATTCTAAAAACCTATTTCCAACAGCCCATTTTTTGCCAAACTTCACCTTTTACCTTTTCACTCTCTCTCTCCCAATTGATTCAATAATATTAAGTCTTAACATCATGTGATTATCAATAAATCTCCTCCAATACAAGGTAAACTCTCTTAATCCAAAGCTTTGAATAGTTATTTTTCTTATAAATTTCATTTAGATAAGAACATAAGGATTTTAAACACCTAAATTTGATTCCTTAAATTCTTGATTGAATAAGGTAAGTTAACCAATCATCAAACCTCTTATCATCTCCTTCATATTTAGGTAAGTAAGCAATTTATTTATATTTGTTAGTTTTGTATGATTTTTAGATTAGATGTAGTTAAATTGATGAATATTGACCATTTAGTGATTAATTGTTATAAATTGTAGTTTGTGGCATAATTTACTTATTAAGTTTGAGTTGAATTTCATTAGTGATGCATGTTTGATGTATAAAACTAGGTTAGAGATGTTGTATGTTGGAAATTTAGAGGAACAATACTAAATGAATAGTAAAAATGCAAAGAATCTACAGAATTCTAGTTTGTAATAAATTATAGCCCTGAGAATTGCTCTCAAAGGCTTTATACTTGATTATATATTTGACTATCTACGAAAGTGTACTCTTTAAATACTTATAGTCGACTATGCCTCCAAATTTGCTCTCTAGATGCATATAGTTTATAACATAATTTACTATAAGTATTCACCTCTTAACCCTTATAGTTAATTATGTAGTTGATTATTGCCCTATACTTTCCATTTTGCATATTTTATGAAATTTTATGATAATGATGTAACATTATGTTCATGTATTTACATATTTAGCATATCAATACAATTGTATTGAATTTTTTATGCTAAAATCCTAAAATGGGATATGATTGTGATGAGAAATGTGAAACAAGGAGATGAAATGTTTGAATTGAGATATAAAACCTAATTGAAAAAAATGTTTGTGACAGGGTAAGATAAACTTTATAGGAACAAGGTTGGATTTATGAAAAGATAAGGTCAACCATGAGTCATAAGAATATTTAGATATTTTTCTATTTTATTTATTTGTTATTACTTACTCAAATGAAATTATTACTATTATTTGTATTATTATAGGTAAGTATACTTTGATATATGTAGGAATTATCTAAATTGAAAAGGTATTTTAAATATTCTTTCATATATAATACTAAGTAAATTATTTACGTACTAAATTTTAAACTTTTTTTTATTTATTTAATTTTACAGATATTACTGCAAAAGTTTTTCCACCACTGGTATTGCAAAAGTAAACACTCCATGGCTTATTTGTACAAGATAGCTATAACAATTATTTCATTTATAAACGTAAATACTCTTCTAGGACTTATAATGGGTAGTTGAATTCCCTATTATAGGAGTACTTCACATATAGTAAGGTTAGTTATACCAACTTAACCTTAAATTAGTAAGGTTAGTAAGCAAATTTAGCTTCTTTACTTTAGTAGCTTTGAATAGACACACTTAATTGTAAATATTTATGTTTTTATATATAAATTCTCTTACATTATTGGTAATCATGTGTTGATGCCGAGTAATAAAATTCAAATAAGTTAATGAAAACTATGTTATTAGGGTTCCACATTGATCATGACTTAAGTAGGTCATGACAATATATATGAAAGACATTTTAATTTTTTTATATAAACCTATTTTAATTTTTATAATAGATTAAAAAAATTAGAAACTATGAATTCAAAGAAGTTATGGTAAGAAGAGAGATTAAAAATATATTCTAAAAAATAGTTAGAAATAATTAAAATTTATTAATATTTCTTATTTCTTATATTATAGTTTTGAATGATATATTAGTCATTTTGATAATATTTTTTAAGAAATTTTAAGTTAAACCAAACAAAATATAAGAAATTAATTTTCAAGAAGTGTTAATTTTTTAATATCCACTAAATAACTTTGAGACTTTTTAGAAAGTTTATAAGAAAATTTACTACCTAAATTCTAATAAATTCAACTTTCCATGAGAACTTACTTCTTATGTGAACTAAATGACTTTTCATTCTAATGTAAAAAAATAGTATCAAATAACTTTGAGACTTTCTAGAAAGTTCATAAGGAAATTTACTTTCTAAATTTTAAGAAGTTCAACTTTTCACAAGAACTTATTTTTTATATGAATTAAAAGATATTTTATTCTAATATAAAAAAGTAGTATCCATAAATAATACGTGTGAAACTATTAACAGGGGGAGCTTAAGAAAATCCCTAGTGACAAAATATATGCGGCAAGGAATGCAATTAGAAGATTTGACCTATGTAGCAAACAATGGCAATCAATGCAATTAAATATCATAATAATTTTAACGATGAGAAAATTTTCTAACAATTTGAAATATGAATTATATTTGATCTAAAATTAATTGAAATAATCATTTTTTAAAAATATAAGAATATTAGACTAACTTTCTTCTTCTATTCAATTAATTAATATTATTTTAAATTTATATTTTAAAAATGGAATTAAAATATGAATCTACAATAATATAAATTAGTTTTATTTAATAGACTTTTATTATCGGATTAGCAAATGATCGGGAATGGAAGTAAATGATTATGAAAATCTGCACCAATTTAATCAAATATTACGATTAATAAATTGACTTTTATGATTAATTCAATATTTAATATTGGAGACCCACCGATTCTAAATCATTATCCATATATATTAATATTTTTCCTCAATTTATAATATTCTAAAATTATATTTATTTTTAATTTATTATTTATTATAATAATTAATACATTTAAATTTAATATTAAATTAAAATCTATAATTAAACATAAAATTTTAATATTTAAAAGAAGCAATGTAATATTCAATTGACGTGTAAAATTTTGAAACAATATATTAATTATTTCTTAACTGAATTATTCCATTTTAAAAATAATTTAATATTAATATTAATATCTTTATTTAATTGACATATTTTATTAACTAAAATTAAATATTATGATTAGTATATAATTAGGATTGTTTTATTTTTCTTTTAAGATTATGCTAATTTGATAGTTTATGACTTTTTAATAAACTAACTTTAGGTGATTGATAATTAGTAAATATACCAACAATTATTTTCATACTCCTCTGAATATTCAATCAATTTTCACAATCAATTATGATAACTCATTTTTAAACTATAAAGGAGATCATTATGTTGATACGTAATTTAATAAAGCTTTTATTTCACCTTTATTCTTGGAGGTAATTCTAGAGATGAATGTTATATTTAGTGTAACGTATTTCCATCGAGATTTTGTATCAAATAAATTTAATAATAATTATTTACTCAAATTTTTACGTCATACCAAATTATATATTATTCTAACTACACGGGATAGAGATAATTTTATGTCATCAAATCTTTGTTTGGGCTTTTGCCCTATTTAATCACAAAAAAATTCATACACTATTGAAATAATTTTAATTAAGTTATTATATTATTATATCTCATGTCAAGTATATACTTTGACAAGTGTATATTTGTGTGGGTGACATGTGAAGTTTAATTAATTCAAGTCAATTACTAAACCTAATCAATTAATCTAAAGATTAGTTCAAATTGCCTAAGTAATTAAATTTGATAACTTATAAATCATACTTAAATCTCAAATTTAATCGATATAAGACTTTATATTCACCACAATCCCATATTGACTAAATTAGAAAGTTGAGTATGATTTATAAGACACTAAGGTTGACTACTATGTCAACCCAAATTAACTAGTATTTTAGAATATTGGATCAAGTTTAAAAGTTGTTTTAGGCCAATTAAAATTGAGATATTACAAATGATATTAGAATATTCATCGCTCACAAACTTTAGCTAGTGTAGACCTTGAACCTTGGTTTGATAGGCTTAACGAGAATGTTAAGCCATTTGAATAGAAAAATTGTAAAACCCCATGTCGATTAAATTGGAGATAGAGTATCTAAATTATATAAAGTTGTAATTTTATCAGCACTTTATAATTTTAAAAATAAAATTATTAATTTTTTATATATATAATTTTATTATTTAAAGTTACATTAAAAAAGTTTTCAATAACTTTTTCATTTCTATATAAAAAATTAATTAAAAAAATTAAAGTAAACATAATAATTAATTTTTTATTTATAAAAATTGTAATTATTATATCCATCAAATTTTATAATTGGCATTTTTAGTTTCTTATTTTTATTTTTATTGTAATTATTCATCCTTCTATTTACTTGTAATATTAAAATAACTAAAAATGATTGAAGTAAATTATTGAATTTTATGTCAGTAATGTCAAATTAATACTTATTTCTAATTATATTTTTTATCATTTATTTTAATATTTCAAGTGAATAGGAGATGAATAATCATAACAAAAATAAAAATAAAGGACTAATAATTATAATTATAAAATTTTAGGAGTGTAATAATTTTAAAAATTATAACTCCCAATGAAAAAGTTTTAATCAGTATTAAGTAAGAGCATTTGTTGATATGAATTTTGTTTTTGTTTACATATCAGAACATAATCTTAAAACAATTTACACTTTAATTTTTTTTTTTGTTAACTCTTCATTAATCAGAATCAGGTTATAGCAATTTGCACTATAAAATTTTTATGCGGACTTTTCATCAATCAGAGTCAGGTTAAAAAATTGAATTTTAAACCTAATCAAGGGTTATGATTAAATATAGGATAATGAAATAAATTTATAAAATTTAATTTAACAATTATAAAAAATTTGAAATTTAATTTTAAATTTAATTGTTAGTGCTTATAGTATTTTTTAGTTTTAAATAATAAAATTTATTTATAAATAGATTATTATTATTTTTAATGAAACAAAATAATTTCAATGCAAAAAAAATCGATTCCAAACGAAACTTTAGTATATTCCTATCAGATTGATTTCACTTTTGCATATCTTATTATTTCCTGTATTTCTTTTTAAGTGAAACTTAAGGTTGGTGCACAAATATTAAAGAGGATATTAAATAACCGTAGTTATAAGAAAAATTATATTTCTTTTACTAAATTACCATTTTATTGAAATATTCAACATTTAGAAAAAAAATATAGGAGTATTTGAGAGATGAAATGAATGTCCACGTTTAGAAGTGAGATTCTTATAATTAATACTAATGATGTGATTAGCTGTTTAGTATAGTAGAAACATTAAAGGTAAAATTAAAAAAATTAATGTTTTCTCAATTTCCTAAAGCAATACATGAAAAATAATAATAACATATTTGGTATGATAGAATTGAATGTAATGAATTGAAAAGAAATGAGAAATGTTTGTTTAGTAAGCATTGTGGAATGAAAATATCCACTACCTAGGAAATAACTATTTCATCAAATGATGGAATATTTATTCCATTATAAAAGTAATGGAATTATCATTTTATTATTTATAAAATAATTTTTTAACACTTTTATCTCTTATATTTTTTATATATTCTAATATTATTTTTTGTTAATAAAGAATAAAATAATATATTTAATATTTTTATTTAAATATTTTGGTAATTATATTTTTAATATCAATTTATAAATAAAAATATTTTTATTTTTTAAAAATATTTGTTTTAAAATTTTTTATGAGTTAAATTTTTATGACTTTATTATACAAAATTTTATATTAATTATAATTTTACTAATTAAGTTTAAAATATATTTTTTATTATTAATCATATCATATATTTCTATTTAACATATATTATTATTTTGCTCTTAAACATACATGCTCGATTGATAATTATATATATATATATATATATATATATATATATATATATATATATATATATTCATTTACAAATAAATAAAAAATAATAATATTGTCTTTTATATAAACATAATTTTAATTTTACACATTCTTTTGATTTTTAAAGATATTGTTATTATTATTATTTTTATTTCATTCTTATAAAATTTATTAGACTGAATCTAATTATAAAATGATCCTTCAATTTCATTCTAGCAAAAACAAACGAAATATAAAAATTCCTTTCTAGAGGGAGTAAATAATTTTTAATTTTTTTTAGGCGAAGCCTTGCCGTTAGAGGTACGCAGATCAATGGACATGGTCTTCTAGGTCCAACTGCAGGCCTTGAGCCACCAAAAAAAATATATATATATACATTTGGGAAATTAGCGGTAGGCGTTTGTTAGTATTTTGTGGAAGTCAATGGGCACAGTGGCCAAGATTTTTGAATTCAGTTTTATCTTATTGTCCTTGTCGCTGACATTCATATATTTTGGGTCATACAAGGAAAGAACCCAAACAACCTGATGGATGCAAATGAACCATAAAGGCGTCCCTTTCCATGCATCATTAACTTATATCTCAACAACCAATGAATTCAAATTTTTTCTACTGCCCTTGCTAGTTTGCTCTTGTTTCTGCACTTCTAATATCTTTCTATTGTAAATTAGTCCTTTATAGACCATTAATTGCCCCGCCAATTTTAATTTTTTTCCCCCTGTCGTCGACTATATTATATTTTGATGATTTGATGACTCAAATTACGTTTATACTTCAACACTAAATGGAAATATGCAATAATGTATTTTGTTGCGCCTTCTTTCCCTTATTTTTTAGGTACACTGAGTTCAGATGTAGAATATGCACGCTACTTTAATTTCTTATTATTTTGATTTGATATGTTTGATTTATATTATAATTTAACTTTACTACACTTTTTTATTTTTTTTAATAAAAGAATTTTCATTCAATCAAAGGCAATCAATGCATCATAATTACATATCTCATTCACTGTAGGAGGATAAGCACTAACTAATTCTCTCTTAATAAAATCAAGAGTAATTTTTTTTGTTCTTGTGAAATTCATTTTTTTCATTTTTGTTCCTATGAGATATTTATATCAATTTTATTCTTGTAAAATATTAATTTATTTGATTTTATTTTTTTTACTAGTATTCATATGTAGATTAATTCCTTTTTTAAATTTATTTCTAGAGTGAGAAATTTGATACATCTATATTTCACAACAATAAAAGTACGAAAAAGTGAATTCAAAGAAATGAAAAGGAGCATTTAACCTAACATTAAAATCCCATTTACCACTTTCATGAACTACACTATTTGCTAATCAAGAAATTCAAGTAACAAACAAACGAGTAAAGGCCTCAACATAAAATTTAATATCATCTGCAATACCAAAAATCTTCCAAGGCTACATGACATATCCTAACATAACATCAACTACTAGCTTTCTATCAGACTCTAATGATTTTAGGATAATAGAGTTCTTTAGCAATTTAGCATGCTTTCACAATAGCTAAAACTTCACTTTCTTCAATATAGTGGTAATGTTTCCTTTTAAACCACAAGCCAATGACCATACTTATGTCATCACAACCTAACATATTGATAGCAATCACTTCCTTTTATACGGCGTCAACATTAAGCTTCAAGCAGTCAATAGGCGATAAATCTAAATTTGAGAAATGTGGATTGAAATACATGGACCAACACCTATGACTCATGATTATTTCATTCGAAGATCATCCTCCACCAAAGCTACAATCTAGTCTAAATTCATAGATATGTCCTCAAATAACAAGTCACTCCTCACCTCCTATAAGCAACATAAAATAAATGATGCACTAACTATCATTTTAAACACAATGTCTTACACAACATTGCTAGGAAGCATCTTGTCATTGAAATGTAAAATAACTTCTAAAAAATCTAGGTTAATAAGAAAGTGCAGTTGTGAAATATGGATTCCCAGTACTAGGCCTAACTAACCATTGGTTTCAACCTATTTTAGGCCTTTTAATTAACCAATCGATACAAATTATATGATCATATAATTAACTTACAACCTATCAATGAAAGACTAGGAATGAAATTAAGCTCCAAAGGCAATTTTCATCGATTTAATATAGATATCTTTAGTTAACAAAAAATAAAAAAAGATAACTAAAATTAGATAAAGGAAGACAAATTAGTTCCAAATGTAAAGCAAACTATCCCTTTTTTTTATTTTCAAGCTCTAAATTCACAATTGCTTTGCTCCAATGAACCATGATTTCAATGATAAAGGAAAGAAGGAAGAATGTAGAAAACTAACTAATAAAATTGGAATTACTTTTATCTACTTAATTGAAAGCTTAGCTTAGATTTATCGATGGCAACAAGAGAGCTTAATGTATTATCTATAACTCTAAAATATTTTTTTTGCTTCATTTAGGAAAGGAAATAATGAGGAAAAATCATATAGAATAAGGCATAAAAAAGGGAGAGATAAAATGGGAGAGATAATGGTGGATCAAAGGGAGGTTATAGCTATCATCACATTTACACCTATTATAGGGGTATAACAATATCATGTCACTAACATATTTACTGCATAGTTGATAAGTCAACTTATTAACTCTTGAAAACAAAACTAGTTAGCAATATTGCATTAGAACATAACCAAAGCTATGTGTTAGCAAATGATTGTTAAAGTGATACTTAACTATTTGCTCATTATCTCTCGTTATGATTCACACTAACACACCGATAAATTTTACCAATCAATATTATTCTCCTTCTTTTTGTTTCTCTATCTGTGTTTTTCTTTTTATATTTTTTTTAAATTTTCCTCTATCCTTTTTTATTTACTCAAAGAATTCCTATATATTTTATTAATATTTCATAATCTTTTGGACAAATACAATGTTAATATTTTAATTTTCCATTTTTCTACAATTAAACTTTATTTTAAAGTTAGAAGTAAAAATGTTTAAAGCTATGGAAAATTCTATTAATGGTGTTGGATTTGGCTTATATGTAAGTTTAGTCGATTGGATTTTTATCAATTTAATAGCCTCACCACCAATCAGCCATCTGATTTTAGCTTTTATTTTCCTTTGCCACAACTTATTATTTATGTAACATCCACTACTAGCCACCTATTTTTAGGTAATTTTGGTTGGATTTCATTGGATCAACTAAAATTATAATGATCTCACACTTGTATATTATGTGCAAAGCATTCTTTTCATCCACTAAACAAATAGGATAACTTATATTAACAAGATTGGTGTAACAACGGATGTAACTCAAAGTTAGGATTAATTATTTTCCAATTATTAATCATTACATTAAACCCTAAACCCTACCTTAAGCTAATTATTAATTGTTACACTCCAGAGAGCCTTCTATATCCTAATTGTATACTTATATGGAAGAATTATATTGCCTACATGATAAATTAATTGCACCATGAATTCCCTAAAACTCTTTAGTATCCATTGAGGTTCATCCATTCCTCTATTAAGTATATGTAATTGAATAATATGATTAGCACTATTTCTTCGTTCCAAAGTTTTGATTATATGAGCCATAAATCCTAAATATAGATATTAATTAGGACTATTACACTTTCTTTTACATTAGGCCCAAAATTAGGATAAAAAGGTATCATAACCAATCTTAAGACATGTGATTAGCATAAAAGTTATGCTAAAAACCACCTACCAACCTTACTTCGACAAATAATGCAATCCTAAAAACACACAATAATGCTTGATTTACTAATGGATATAAGCAACATTAAATGCAAACATAAATGAGTATGAACTTATTGTACAATAGTTGTATATGTACCATTATATACTCTAACTGTTTTGTGGCTTACTAGTCACCGTAGCACTATAATACATGATTAAGCTTATTTCCACCTTAATAAATAGCAACTGAATACCTAGGGAAAGTCCCTATAAAAGGAAAAGAAAGAGAGAAAGTGAGTTTTCTTAGAAAACTCAATGAATAAGTAAAAATATTGAAAGAAATACAAGTTTAAAGATAACATGTCATAAGTTTTATTATTTACTCCTTTACAAGGTTCAACTACAAAAAAATAATGAATATCTATACCTTTGTTTGGAAAAAAGGACAATCCAAAAAAATAGCCCACCTTTACAAGGAAACAATCATTAGCATATATAATATAGAAAACATCTGTTATCATTTAACTCATCTTGTATCATCTCACTTATTAGAAAGATTAAATCTTTATATCATTATATCCATATATGTAGTCTTATTGTTCAAATCTTAGCAATTCAATGGCTTATTCATAAGTAATGCATTTACCAACAATTTTTACTCATTTAGTTGAAAAGTTTAAATTAAAGATAATTCGAGAGTAAACAAGAATGGAAAGCAAGTAAACCTTTGTAACCCCTAGCCATCCTTATCTTCTCATAAACTCTATTTTTGTTCCTTCAAAGTTAACTTTATTCCATCACAAATAGACATATGAATCTAGTGCATAATATCACAATGTAATTTTAAACACCACCATTTCATCATTCTCATTCACACTATAAATCATAACATAACTAGTCATCTTAACAATTATATCAATTTCATGTCCATGGCATTATATTCACATTAAGATCATATATACATATATATTTACATGAGCAAAACCTTATACGATTTACCTTTATAAATAAAATCAGAGAATTTAACCTTCCTAATTTACAAGGATCATAGTTCAAAATCTACATAATTTCATTTACTTTAAAAGCATAATACTTGATTTCTCACTAATATTACCTTCAATTACCTGTCTTTAAGATAATTTTCTCTTATTTTGCATGTTTAAGAAGGTTCGACATTATATATTACTACAAAACATGTGATATTATAGTGAAATAAGGCAATAGTCAATATATACTTGAATAAAAGTGTCAAGAAATGAATCTTAACACATATAATTAAATATATAATTGACTATAAAGGCTTAGAGAATAATTTTGGATATTTATAATTAACTATATAGTTAACTATAATTATTTAAAAAGTAATTTTCGATTGTATAGTTAACTATATAATAAGCTATGCCAATCCATAAAGCACTTTAATACACATAGTCCACTATTACCTCACGAATTATAGATTTTTTAATAAAAATATTATTCATTATGCTATAAATAAACCTCAAATTACATTTATATCATACTAACCCACAACCAAACCTTCACAATAGGGCTGAAAGTTTCGGGTCCACCCGTTATAAACCATAATTATGCGGTTTGGGTTAAATTAAATATCATAATGGATAAAAGCAGATGAAATTTAAAGGAAAATTTTAGGTATGCAAGCAGAGATGGGTTGAAACTCACTATCTAATTCTAACCGCAACCCACTCGTAAACCTTGTAAAATATACTAGTTTTCATATATTATTTATGATTCCCCCTACTTATTGTGTTTATTTATTGAATTATCTTGTAAATTATGTATAAAAATCTAAATACTCAATAAAATTAGATGTTAAAGTTCCTTAATGATAGTAGTTCCTTAATGATAGTAATCCCTTAATACTATATGCTAATGACCATAATACTTTACTGTTCACCTCAAGCATTAATGAATATGTAGTGTAATACTAAAAGTTATTTCTAAATCATATAACTAAATCAGTTAAGTGAGGATGTCACTTCAAATCATCCATACTCTAATTTTTGTTTATTATAACAAACATTGTAGATCTTACATCCTAATAATTGATAAATTTCTCTCCTTTTTTTTACTTCTTTTAATTCTAATTTTATTTATTTAATTTTTTATTGCCCGATAACTTATGACAAAACTTTCATAGGACTAATTTTCAAATCAAGTTTACCTTCTAACCCACCTACACTAGCAAGTAACCGCTAGCAAGTAACCGCAAGTATCTACAATATTTGGGTCCAAGCGGGTGACATGATTTTTGTAGGCAGTTATGGGTTAAATTTTATTACGTATAATTTTAGGCAGGCGGTTAGTTTAGGGCCTCTAACTGCCTCTAACCACCTAATTTCCACCCCTACTTCACAATACTCAAGTACTACTCTTAAATGGCAAAACCTATCAAATAAATATTAATTATAAGGCATAAATCCACTTTTCATACATAATCATCAAATACATCATAAATACCAAATCTTAAACGAGATAATGAATTTTAAATCAAACTTTAATTAGAATACTACTCATTTGGTATGGAAGAGACTCTAGTTAAAAACGATGGTGCTTTAATAGCTCCTATTTATAAAAGAACAAAAAATCCATAACTTAGACCTTAATTTCTTTGTTTGAGTTAAAAAGCTACAATTCCATAAACTTTCAAGAAAATAAAGAAGAGACCTAATCCAATTAGGAGCTTAGAATGGCTTACCTTATATAAATTAGGAAATACACATGATTGATGAAGATTTGCCTTAGTAGAAAATAGAAGAAAGAGAGGAAAAGGAATAAATTAAGGGTTAAGGTTTTTCTTAAGAAGAGAATGGGGAATTTTAGGCTGCCAAAAAGGAATAAATAGGAAAAAGAGTAAGGATAAAATTGGAAAAGTAACCCTAAATCTCTTCCACATTCTAGTATTAAACTTTAATCATATTTAACCTTTGAACCTTTTATTTTATTCCCTTATTTTCATCTATTCCTTATAAAATTCTTATTTCCTATTCCATTATAATAATTTATTATTCCTTTAGACAAAATTTTATCTTATATTTCTCCACACAAATCTATTATCCTTATGCAAAAACATTTTTTAACATTTTAGAGAATTGTAACTAGTAGGTACCCACAATAAGTTATCAACAAATGCAAACTTCCTACTTCTTATAGAAAAGCATGCTCCCTACTTTATCTCCAAAATACACTCAACTAATTTGTGCTATATTTATGAACCCTTTGGTATCTTTTCCAATTGGTACAATGCATGCCTCTTAAGATATTTTCCCTAAAAATGTTCAACCCATAACTTCATCTACATTTAACCGCCATGCCATTTTTGTTAAAAATGCTAAGTTTATCTCCTTTTAAGTTTCATGTTTGCTACAATGTCCCTTTTCATAATTATAAAAGATAAATGATATTAAGTGATAGGACAACAATATATGAAGACATCTAAGTTTATGCTTGCTAGGATAAATCATTGTTAGCATAAGGTAAATTACAAATTAATTAGTACTCATATCACATTATGTGTGTTTTATAATATCTTTTAACTTTCCAATCTCATATGTTAATAATTACGGTGCTAATCTAGTAAATTTTAAAAGTAGCAATTTTTATAAAGTTACTATTTAATTTTATACTTTATTACTTACTATTTAAAGGTACTAATCATTAATTCCAATTTTTGTATACCATGAAAGTTTATTACTAAGTTTTGTTAAGATTACCACTATCTTCTTAGCTTACAATTACACCAATATAAATGGCTTTGGCAACCAAATGACCATTATATACAAAATTAACACTGAATTGATTCAAATAAAAACTCTTATCAATTCATTATACCTAAATCTTAAAAAAAAAATGAGCTAAGCAAAATATAAATTTTTATCTAACAATATATGATAATCTAAGCATTTTGTGATCAAATATATTTTTTGATTAAATTTAAATGATTAGCAAAATTGTTACATTTATTTCAAAAATTTATTTTTTATTAGTCATATTTTAGCTATTCAAATTTAGTCAAAATATATTTTTATCATAAAATATTTAGAATATCTAGAGTTATATAATCATTTTCACTATTTCTTAATAAAAGATTTAAATTTAAATCCAAGTATAGAATTTTTTAATAATTTAAAGGAAGACTGAGTGCATTTTAAAATTAAAAAAATCTATATAATTTTATTAAACTTGGAGAGATGAATTTATTTTTTTAAGAAAATAACTATTTTGTTTAAGAAAATAAAGTGCATTAATACATAGTGTGTATTTCATGCAATAAATAAGCAATTCTCTTAATTTCTTATTATATGTTGCCCTTAATTGATTTTATAAAAATTAAAAAATAATTTAATTTATATATTTTTAGTAAATTTTTCAAAGTTATCCTTTCATTTAAAATTAAAATTTACTCCATTCTTATTTCTTTGTTAGTTTAGAATTTGTGATTAGATTTAAATATGCACATAAACTTTTCTCTTGTTTTATGGACAAATTTTAATATAATTGAAAATGGAAAGGAGAGAGAAAGATAAAATAAATTTATTAAGACATTTCAAGATGAAAGTATAGAATAATAAAATATTTATTAATAAAAATGAAAGTAAAATAAAAAATATATATACATATATTTAATGCTTCATTAAATTTTTAAAATAATATATAAAAATAGACAAAAAAATTTTAAAAAAATGTGATAGATAATAAAGGACGAAGAAAATAATTTATAACTTATTGACTCTATTAATAAATTATAGGCTAATTTCTAAAAATGTTTGAAGTATTAGAAATTAGTAGTTTACAAGTTGTTATTTGATAAATTTTATTATGTAGTTTATAATTTATAAGTTAGTAACTTTTGAAAAAAATTCAAGTTTATCTTTTTTCTTTTAATTGAATAATAAATTATATCTTAATTATATAAATAAATATTTAACATATCTTGATTAATTTGTAAATAAATAATAAATAAATATATAATATCATAAAATATAATTTATTAAGTTTTAAATTACTGTATTATTATTTGAAAAATAAATAAATAATGTATAATGTTATTAATTTAATCAATTAAATTTTAAGTAATTACATTTTTATTTAAATATTTTAATTATATTTATATAATTTGATTTTAAAATAAATATAAATTAATTTAATTAATATATTTATTTATATTTTTAACTATTTCAATAATTAATTTTATTAAATATTTTTAATATAATTAATTATAAATTTGTATTTATCGGCTAGCATCAAATACAATCATGTAACGTAACGTATTGTACGGGCACTGTCTCCGACATGTCTCGAAATTGAATGGCAGTAAAAAAAGAGCTCAAGTGTCAAATGGCCAATGGGTGGTGGTGGTGGTGGTTTCGTCTGAAACCTCGTTCTCCAGAAAATCTAACGGTATTAGGTTCCAATTTTTCGTCCGAGGAGATTTTTTATTAAAATGTTTATTTACATAAAATAAAAAGATGATAGGTAATTATTAAATTTTAATTAAAAAATTATGATACATGAAATTATAAAAATTTAAAATTTAATTTTATTACATCTTTTATAATTAATGTTGAATAATTAACATGCCTTCTAATATTTCAACAAAAAATTATTTTATTTTTTTAATATCTTATTATTATATTTACATAAAAGATATTTTCTATTAAAATAAAAAGATTTCACAAAAAAAATTATTTCCCCAAGAGAGGGAACATGTAAAAATAAACGGTTGAAAAAAAGGACAGTCGAATTTCTTCTGGAGCATACATTTAATACCCCTCTCAAAAATGACTGCTTATATTAAATAAGGAGCTGAACGGTGTGGTTTAATCCGAAACACTGCTCTTATTATAGTCAAGTTCTAATACAAATATATATGAGTGGGATCCAAAGCTGGATATTTTTTTATATTTATTGGATTAAATTTTATAAATTTATTTTATTATTTTATATTTAAATAATAATTATTAGTTTATATTTAAAATATAATTTTAAATTTAAATTTAAATACGCATAGCAGTGTTAGTTTTGATATATACAAGAAAATAATAATCCTTACTTTGTTAAGAAACAAAGATGCTTACTCACCAAGACAATTAGATGTAAAATTGAAAGAAAAGAATATGAATTTTTCAGCACTGAAGTCTACAAGATTAAAATTTAATGAGTAGAAATTCTTGAACTTTAACTTTTAACTTTCAATTATGGCATGAGGAAGATGAAGGCAAATAACACAATCATGAAATTAAATATTTATTAGTTAATTAAATACTTAGAATATGAGGTCTTTGGTCTTTATTCAATACTTTTGATTCATTAATTGGTCTCGTGGTCATTTTTAGTATCATTTCAAATTGGATTTGTAGAAAGCATCATCATGAAAATTATTATGAAATCTATATTGCCTCTATTATAACCTCCCTTTCATTTTATCTTTTAGATGAGATGAATAATGTTTACACACTAATGGAATTGTCAAATCAAGTAAGTTACTAGAGGTAGGGAATCTCTTTAAAATAATTAGGCTGGATTATAAATTCTGCCTATCATAGGATTCATATCCAACTAACCTACATTTAATCCATAATATTATACAAGATTCATCACTAATAGTCACTTTATTTAAAGCTCACACAATTGAAATATAACATTAATTATCATTTATAAATTAAAAATAGGCTCATATTAAAATTTCTAATAATTTCCTACTCAAGCCAATTTTAATTTATAAATGATAAACACTTTAAAAGAATTAATGTTAAAATAGTATTATTTCACCCACAGGTCTTGTTTAAGATCATAAGCATCTAACAATAATAAATATTATATTAAAAAGGGATATTAATATTAAATATGTTAAATATCCTGTGCCTCAATGATCAAATGATTAAATATAATCCATATAATGAGATTTACATTACCTTAATGTGATTAAATGTAAATCTCTACACAATAGTCCTAACAACCACCTAAAATATCTTATGAGAATTAGTATTTTTAACATATTAATGAGATGATGTTTAAATATCTCTGTTGATAGTAATGATACAAGGTCTAAATGTCTCTACTCACAAGTTATACCTAAAATGTGCACAATATATAATGATAATACGAATATCTCATTATAAGTATTCATTTAAACATATTATAAAATATTAATAAGATTATATCAACAAAATTACCACTAACCCAAAATACCAAAAAAGCTTAAGCAAATTAACATTACTCATATGATCATGCTTAATATTTACCCTTAACCCTTTGATTACTAGATCCACGAGTCATACCACTAACCTTTTGATTAGTGGATCCTCTATTCATAGTAATGATACAAGGTCTAAATGTCTCTACTCACAAGTCATACCTAAAATATGCACAATAAATGATGATAATATGAATATCTTATTATAAGTATTCGTTTAAACATATCATAAGATATTAATGAGATTATATTAATAAAATTTCCACTAACCCAAAATACCAAAAAAAATAAGCAAATTGACATTACTAATATAGTCATACTTAATATTTACCCCTAATCTTTTGATTACAAGATCCACGGCTATAAGATCTATGGAAAACAAGTAATATAGTCATATATTTTCTCTCTCACAAATAGGTACTTCAATTTGAAGTTATTTATACAAGCAAATTTATCATTACTAAGAGAGAAGTCTATGGCAATAGTATTATCACATTATAAATTTGGTCAAGGCTAGAAGACCCTTAATCTATCAACTTGATAAGGAAATCTCTAATATGTGACATGCCCCGCCCTTTAATAGAGGTTGCTATAATTAACTGTATGATACTTTTCAAGACATAACTTCTTCTAACATATATCAAGCTATAGATTTACAATTATCTGGATAACTGATAAAACAAGTCTAAATAACCTATACATTTAAGATTTCCCAATCTACTATAGGTCAGTATATAATTAATTATAGCACCTAGACATAATACCATTTGTAGTCTAAAATCATTAATTCAAATCAACAACAAGCTACCTAGATTGATGTATATAGGATAATCCTTATCATTTAGAAACTACTTAGGCTTAATAAAGTTAATTCTTTTGGATTAACAAACTTAAGAACACATTGATGTATTGGACTCTTTTGATATCAAAATAAGATAAGTTAATTACCCCTAAAACCTATCTATTATGAGCCCGCTACATAAGCACTTTTAGGCTTATTACACTATTACTCCTCGAGCTTTTTATCTAAGTTTGATTTAATTGCTTCATCTAAACTAACATGTCTATACCATGGCAAATTTAGAAAAATGCCATCGCCATGTAGATTTAGAATTACTAACATACATATACTTAATAACATGCATTAATCTTCATTGCTTCCCTAATTTCTAAGAAAAATTACAATCTTATCGAAATGAGATATAATCATATAAATAGACATTTTAATTTTCTTTATTTAAAACTCTCTAACTATCAGGTCACAAATTAAGAAGATCACTCTTTTCTTTGATCAATATAACTTTCACTAAAATGTGTTACTTTAAACCATAAGGATTTTTAAAATGTCAAGAGACCATAACCAACTATATTTTCCTCCTAAAAGTAGTTATTGACTACTAATTGACTTGATCTTAAATCCATAATTTTATATAAACATCCCTATTAAACTTAAAATCTCAATTATTTTCTGACTTCTACCTTTTTATGAAATTTAATAGTCTTGCTCTATCTTAAAATATTCTTAAGTGAATTAGTCTTTTTAAGCTCTAGAAATAGTTTTAAAGTTAGATTTTAAAATTAAATTTTGTAAAATCCTAATACAACCCTACAAAAAAACATATATCTCAATAAACATATAAAAAAATAAGTTTGTTTATCCAAATATGACAACAGAGAAAAATAAGATTTCTTACTGAAAATTATTATGTTTTTAGTATAAAATGAATCATAAAATAAAAACCCTATCTCTAGTTTAAAACATTTTTCATAATGTTAATAAAGTCTAGCGAACAATATTTAGTGTATGCTAAGTTAAAAAAATCAAAATTTACATTTTTATTACATTAAAATAATCAATAAAATTCATAATGGGCTTTCTATTGGCTGTTATCTCAATTAATAATCCTTCCCCACTCAATTGAATTTCACAAATTTTTATTATCTAAAAATAAATGGGTTAAATATTCATTAACTTAAGGATACTTTATCTAATGATTTGATTTAAAATAACCATCAAATCAACTTAATTTGAGTTGGACCAATTTTATGCTTCAATTTGCCTCCACACCTAAAACTCATACTAATAATGGGTTCATCACATAGTATCACCAAATACACTATTTAAAAATAGGCCCTATCAATCATAATTTATCTTATTTAGTATCTTAAAACTTCTAATGCATAGACATAATAATATAGAAAAATATCTTAAACATTTCGTGCATGTCAAAAAAAAAAAACTTTAATCATGGTAATATTTTTTCCTACAAAATTATACCATGCAACCTCAATTAGTATCATATTATAAGAACTAACACCAAAAAGGCATTTAAGTCCTTACAATATGATATAAGAGTCAAACATTATAACCTCTAAAACATAACACTGAAAGATGTTTAAAATTATATGAATATAACATTTAACTTTACACTTATATTATAATCAATTTATTATATTAATAATATAATGCCAAAATGTATTTAATATCATAAATATAGTCTTTCCCTTATACTTTTAAAATAAAAATTTTATTTTAAAATTTTATACAAAATTTTATGTAACTAGTCTCACAAAAGTAGTTACACAATTATATAAAATTTTTTGACATAATATAAGTATACAATAATTTTTGTTTAATGTAATAACCCTCTAAAAATTATCACATTTTGCAAATGGTTCCAAAAAATGCTATAAAAATTATAATAAATAGCTTATATTATAGGAATTACTAAGAAAAAAATTTTAGCCAAAAATAATTTTAAATTAATATCAAAATAAATTGAGAAAAAATATTGTAAAATAATTTTATTCTAAAAAATTTTGAAAAAAAAATGCTTAACTGAGAATGCTTAGAAAGTTGAGCATAGTAATGTAATCACTACTTCTAGGAGCCGTCGATAATAGCCCTCATGTGTCAATCATGTGAGTAAGTAAGGTGTGTCATTTGCCTAGAGGTTTCCTTCTTTGCCCACTAACTTTTATGCAAGTCACCTAACCTAACACATTGACTTAATTCTAAACCCAACTTCATCCATTTTCACATGTTTCTTACCTAGATTTTTACCCAATTTGTTCTTCTAATTAAAAACTCTTAACTTAATAATTTTTATCTCAAAATGGTTATCTTATAGTGTTTTCAAAAAAAATTTTCCAAAAGCTCGGAGAAATTGGTTATGGCTTCCACCAAAGTTAAAGCTCTATTTCTTTACTATTTATCCCATAAATATCAGTCGAAAAATGTCCCATTGTTTAAAACTAAAATTAACCTAACCAAAAATAGATCCAAAAATTAGTGCAAAACTAATCCTAAATTTTTTAGATTTTTCTAATAAAAATGGTCCTATTTCTGTTAAAAATAGAAGCTACTCCAAGCAGATACTACATTATAACTAGCGTGCACGATATTTCCAAAACCTATATAGAACACTTAATTATACATCCTATAGGCAAAGACCACACACAACCTTGCAACCTTAACACAACATATATGCATTATTTCTACACTTAAAAGTTCTCTCTCAATTTGTTATTTTTTGGGTAACATAAGGTTTTGGCAACATACTAAAATAGCCACTCATATATTCTTGATTCCCATTCCTAGCATAGTAGTCATGCAGCACATTTAGGTGTTAACACACACGCGCGCGCGCACACACACATATGGCAAAATCGAAACTAAATGCCAAAAATGCACTTAGAACATGAAATCATCAATGCACTTAAATGCCATAAATTATAAAAACTCACACAAACATAAATTATATGTTCACATATAGGCACATACAATAAATTATTTAGTTACATTTCAATACTACGAAATTTGGCTGAGAGAAATCTAATCAATTTCACACAAAATTTCATTTTAAACTCAGCTATAATTGAGAGTCAAACCTAACTTTGATACCAATTGCAAGATTAAAATTTAATTAATAGAAAACCTTAAACTTTGGCTTTCAATTATGACATAAGAAAAATGAAGTCAAAGGATACAATCATGAGATTAAACATTTATTAGGTAATCAAATACTTGAAATATGATATATTTGATCCCTATTTAGTACCTTTGACTCATCAATTAGTCTCATCTTTATTTCTAGTATCACCTTCAACTGGTTTCCTAAAAAGCATCAACATGAAAATTGTTATGAGATTTTGGCCGTCTTTATCATAACCACCCTTTCACTTTCTTTCTTAAATGAGATGAATAATGTTTGTGCATTAATGGGACTATTAGACCAGACATGTTATTAGAGTTAAGAAATTTCTTTAAAATAATTAGATTGGGTCATAAATCTTACCTATAATAGAATTCATGCTTAATTAATTTATATTTGGATTGTAATATCGTATAGGACTTGTCACTAATAGTGACTTTATTTAAAACTCACATAATTAAAATATAATATTAATTATCATTTTTAAATTAAAGAGAGACTCACAATAAAATTTTTAACAAAGTCTTCCTCCACCTAAAAGAGATTGTTATCTTTTGTGAAAAAATAATATCATTTATTTGTACTTGTAATTATAAAATAATAAAATAATTTATTATTTAATTTTAAGTGTAAAAAGTGTGATAAAAATAATATTTTTTATTTTAGAAAAATTATTTTTTCTTATTAACATAACATTATATATTATTTTTTAATTATAATAGGTGACATAATATTTTTCCATTTATATATAAATAAATAATTTTTTATTAAAAAAGTCTGGGGACAAAATAAATTAAAATTAAGTTTATTTATTTATTTATGTTAACGGAAGAAGGATCTCCTTATGATGACAAAATGTGTCCTCCTAGTCACCCCTCCTATCCCTCTTTTTGAGTTAACGCTGTACACAAATTCTTCCACATGTCATTTCGATGCTCCTGTCCATTTTGACATGCCATTAATTCTGATAAGATAAATTATTACTTGTTCTGCAAAGTGTTTTTCTTTTTTCCCCTCCCCTTTCCCCCAAAAAAAAAAATTGACGGTAGCAAGCATGGATTTTTATTTAATTTTAAAAAAAAGCATGGATTTTTACAAGCAAAGCAATAATGCGAACTTTTAAAGGTTACAATACATATGCATAAAATTGAGACATAAAGGTTTTTGTTGGAAGAAAAAGTGGCTTTAATGCCTAAAACAAGGGTTTGGGTAAACAACACAGAAATAACTATTGGAATCTTGAATTAGTTCACTTCCAAGCAATCTTCCTTCTTTTCTTTCTCTTATTTAGCTAGAACCACCATGATTCATGCGGCTTTCGGAATGTTTGCGACTGACTTCAATTACAATTAAATTCTTAGTCTACCACACTAATTTGGTCATTCATGCTACTCTTTCTTTCCTCCAATACTTAGTTAGAATTTAGAACATGATAACCATTATCTACCTTGATTCAGGGTAACAACAAGGAATGGGATTTGTAGGAAAACAAATTATAAGTGAATGAATAATTGGGTTCAGTCACCGATCAATTGAACTTAAAAATAAGATTAGTTAAGATTGTCAGACAAATCCACATCAGCAAAAGTACGGATACATATGATGAAACGTCTCATCCATCGCTCAAATGTCAAGTGGGGTGGGGGTCAGCCTGTAATCTTCTCACTTTTGTCTCCATTTTCTTAATTAATGATGGCTAAAGTGGAGATTACAAGGCTTGATTTTCAGGAAACCGGCCTTCTCCCGCTGTTAATGTATATATGCACCATTTCTTTTTTACTATTTTTTTCTTTTTTCTTGGGGATGACTGGTGCAATGGGGTTTATAGGTGGAAGTTTTATTATATGTGAAAAGTGAGTGTAAGAGAGAGATACAGGTTATATTAATTTATAAATTAAGGGAAATTTTATGTTACTCATGGGTATGTGAATTACTAAATGAGTTAACTTAATCAATGACTTGTATTGTGCCACATACCTATAAATTCCAAATCTTCATGGATAACATAGAAAGTACCATAAATTAATTAAAACAAGTTATAATACAAACTTCCAAGTACAATATTGCAAGACATAAGAAGACATAGATGATGTGTATAGTATTAACAAAAAGTGGGCTTCATTTGGTGTTTATTTATTACTTGTCTTGTCATGGGGAAGAAAGCCATATTGGAATATGGGGCGTGAAACTTGACCCCTTGTTTGTGGGTTATTAATGACCAGCCTTTTTCCATCAAGAAAGTGAAATGTTGGTGCATAATGCATGTGCGAGAGGCTGCCCAAAACAATATGGCTTTTCCTTTTCGGTACCTAATTACCCATACGACATCTTTACCGTTAGGCTGAGACACTCCCATCTGCTATTGCTTATCCAACAATCATAGACAATGCCTACAATTAATTCAATAGTGAATAATTATTTTTAAGTATGCTAAGTTAAACTTGTGATTAATTTGCCCTTATATTTACGATGACATGATAGGTTTCGTCGAGTAATAATGATTCTACTGTCTCTGTTTATTTTTTGTTATTAAACATAAAATGAAATTTGCTGAACCATAAAATGTGAATATTATTAAATAGACTGAAATTCGCTGAACCATAAAATGTGAATATTATTACTGTGTCTCTTTCCGGCCATTTTGTAAATCTAGGACTATGATATTATACTGTTACTTCGTTTACTAATGTCTAAACGTATCTGTCTAGCAAATAAGTTATAAGCTATAGTTCAGACTTGAACTTTTATACTTTGTTTGGATTGGGAAAAAGTGGAAGGAGAAAGAAATTGGAGGAGAAATAAATTTCCCTTGTGTTGTTTAAAATTAGAGAAATTAGAAGAGGAAAAAATTGTAGGAGACGTGATTTATCTTATTTGAAAGGAGAGAAATTAAGGAAAAAAGAAATTATATTTGTATCAATTAACCATTATGCCCTAATATATAAAAGATGAAAATAGTAAAATATTAAAAAAATATATTTCTAAAATATAATCAAAAAAATTTTAAAATAAAATATCTCAAAAAAATTTATCACAAATAAAATTTTTTGCCAAAATATCTATAAAAAATATTCATACAATATTTCTATGGTGAGATATTTCTCCTACATAAATTTCTTGAAATTCAAAATTTTCATTAAAAAAATAAAATAGATTATATATAAATTTTTATGGAATAACTTCATACCAAATAACATTTATCATTTGATTACTTCATTTGCACATTAGTAAAGAGAGAAAAATTAGCTTCAAAGCCAACATTATAAGATCAAGTTATTATATATTAAAATTGCTATAACCAAGCTTTTTTGGAATGATTGATGTGTTATTCAATATTATTACGTTTATGATCTTTGCACTTTTATTTGCTCCATCACATTTTTTTCTTAGTTTATGCACACTCCTGTTAGTCAGATTTTTGCCATAAATCACTTTTGGCATTATGGACACAACATTTTATAAAGAAAAGAATGTTGCCACTAGTTTTAATAGATTATAAATCATAAGAAAGTTTATACATTTTGTGCTAGCAACAGTTTTAGACCTACTTATATCCTCCAGTAAATAAGTGGATTTCCTTTAATTTATAACTTGCTTTAGATATTAAATAATTATCTTCTCTAATATTTTTTTTAAACCTTGTTCTAAGGTTATATTCCAGAAATAATGCACTGGGTTTTCACACCTAAGATCTAGTAATAACCATTAAGAGTCCATCACCTTAACATTTCAATAATTAAACATACAATTATGCATTTTTTTCTGTAATTAATTTTTTTTGGAATGTGTAATTCTAAATTCTAAAAATTTAATACATATACTTTTTACATTATTATAAATTTATATACCATCAAACTAAGCTAATCAATTTGTGATGATGATGGTTCTAGCTATGTATAGGAGGAGAATTGAAAGAAAAAAAATTTCATCTACAATTAAAAAAGATTTATTGCAGAGAAGGGAAAAAAATAGAACCCTGATCAAGTGTCAACCTAAACCAGGTCACATACGAATTGAGTCGGACCTACACGACTTGGCAAGGGCACCCAAACCTAAGCCAACAAATCAATGGATCAATGGCCTGCACAGTAAGTCTGCCAGTAGTTTGGACTGTAGCTTGGCCAACCTTTTCCTTTCCCGTCAAAGTTCGTCGTTGCCAATTGATGAATCTAGTAGCACGCAGCTGAGCATCCATGCTTGACAAAAGCTGCAAATGAAACGTCCTCACCACTTTGAACCTACAATAACAGAAATGACAAATCAAGGAGAGCAACATCAAATTGCACGATTACCTACACAAATAAGGTTAAGTGAGCTGCTGACTAAAGATTCACGGCGACAGTGAAACTTAGTTGGCAATGGGTTTTGCAGGAGTGTTGTTGGCTGAAAGCAGGGGCAACAGTGAGAAATTTGGAACTTTCCCCCTCACTTCTCCTGTGGATGGGGAGAATTTTTTTTTTGTGGGCCCCACTCTATTTTCAAGATAGAATTTCTTCCTTTTTCCATTTCGCTCCTAGTTCTAAATGAAAGAAATAGAATAGTTTTCACCTAACTTCTCTTTCCCTATTTCTTTCTCCCCTAACTTTTACTGTTTCAAATAAAAGGGTTAGACTAGGACCCAAAAGATATTTTTGATTAATTTTTAATTAATTTAAGTGACTAATAAATAATTATTTTAATTAATTTATTAGCTCTTAATCAATTATAATAGTAATTTTTTGAAATAACTTATTTTGTATTTAGTGTAAAAATATTCTTATCCATAATTATAAATTTTTTTACTTTTCCATTTTTGATAAATAAAAAATACTAAATTATATTTATTTATTTCTTAAACAAAAATTTAATACATATAATAAATTATAATTATTTATTTTTAAATAAAAATTAAATAAGTATAATAAATTATATTGAAATATTTACATAATAATTAATAAATTACATGAATCAAATCATATCTTTTCTAACAAATTGTGTAAAAAAGAAGAGAATATATATTTTATTTCATAGTAAATAACAAAAAATGTATTAAAAAATTATTGATCTTTTGCCAAATAATATATTTTAAATTAAAGAATAATACATATTAAAAAAAGAAACAATGAAATGATATTATTTATCAAAAATATATTTTTATATTTAAAATATATAATTAATCAATATTTTAAATAATAAATATATAAATTTTAAATTTAATATTAAAAATAGTTACAAAATGAAAACTTTAATAATTACTGCATTTATCAAAATATTTCAAATATTTCTTAATTAGAATATTATAATTATTTTTTTTAAAAAAATATTTAATATAATAAATAATGTATTATAGTTTAAAATATTATTAAAATAAAAAATATTCAAATAAATTATAAAACATACACATATCCTTATATATTATTTCATATATAAATAATTAATAATAAATGATTAATTTTTATCAAATATCTTTATATAAATATTTAATATTATTAACTGATCAAATCAATTATTAATTAATAACTAATTCAATCAATTAATCATTAATATAATTAATCAATATTCATAGACCCCCCCTAGATTTGTTTGCATACATTGCTGGTAATCAAAAACAGAAGTCAATAATTTTTAGATTATCCAATTTGCATTTGATCTTTTTATTTTTCTTTCCTTTTCCTTCAAGGAAATTTTGTCACTCGCATTAGTCCATGATTGATTTCCCCCCGTCATATTCCTTCTTCAGTTACAGGAGGCTGAGGTTGCCACTTCTTCACTCTTCACCCTCCTTAATAAACAACTTGTATTTTACCACAAATATAGCAACTTAATGCCGAAGGTAAAAATACTATCCCTACACCCCCACCCACCTGTTTTGAGAATTTTAGGTTCCCACACCAACCACTCGAAAATGAAAAGGCCACCAGCCAATTGAGTACAGTTATAAACAAGCATACAAAAGGACCCGTCACCATTGCTTCACAGTCTCGTAAAACCTGGGCGTCCTATGTGGGAAAACATTTTCGAGACATAGTAGCATGTCCAAGGAGATCACTGCGAAATGTTTACATTTCCATACAATCTAGTAGTGTTTTCTTCCCATCAAACTAAATTAAGACACTATTTTTTCTCGGTTCATATGTCAGTTATACATTACAATTTGAAAGAGCCAAGGCCTCTCACCCACCACAGGGTAATGCTGCACTAACCCATAGCATACTTTTGGGTCCAGCTTCTAGCAGTTGACTCGTACTTGATCTTGTCCGTCTTGTACATGTGGGCAATCTCTGGCACCAGTGGATCAGGATTGGGGTCTGTTAAGAGGGAGCACATGGAGAGCAAGACCTAGAAGAAAAAAAGGTATTCCCTTGAGATACAAAAGTAACTAACAGAGTGACTGAAAAATTATAAAGTAGCATGAAAATCCATGATGAGACCAAAACAAGGAACATTTCACATGGTAATAGGCATGTCCCAAGTCACCTTAAAATGAAACTTGACACTAATAACTATAACAATGACAGAGAACTCTGTCGCATGATATAATTCATTTTGCTGAGTTTTCAATCTCTACAAGTACTAAAAAAAGCAACGCACTATTATTAAAACAAAAGCATTATATGTAGCAATCCTCATTCTAGACAAACCTTCGATATAGTTAGTGCAGGGCTCCATTGATCCTTTAGTATATGTCAAGGCAAATGCTCCCGTTGCTATTGATATTCGGGTGAAACACCTTTCTCAATGTGGCACAAGAAAACAAGGGTTGAAGAGATCAGCAATTTCTTTCAATATTATACAAACATATCATAGATCCTCAATTTCCGATTCCGGTGACAATGGAAGAGTTAAATTTATAACTTATATGCTATAATCAGAACACAAAAAGATATAAACTGAACATGAGTATCAGATTATCTGAAGTTGAAAATTTCAAACATTTGCTGTACATTTAACAGAAAAGTGCAGTTGAATATAGTGTTACTCTAGTAAAAGTTTCGTTGAGAAGAAAATTTCAACACTTGTTCTCATATCTTAGTAATCCAAATTAGTTGATTGTTGCATGAGCCTAAAAATGGTTTCTGTTTTCTCAAAAATCACAAAAACACGTAAGGATGTAATATTAACTTAAAATCATTTCATCCCTACGTATAGGAACACAAAACAGAGAACACAATTTTTTTCTTTTATCCGAGAGACAAGTTTACTGGAACTTGAAAGGAAAAAGGGAAAAAAAAAAAAAAATAGAGCACAACTCCCATTCAATTAGAGAGCCACTTCCATATACAGTCAAGGATATAAGTACGTTAGGCGGCTTAAATGGATAATCTGGAGGAAAATGGATGCTGACAAGAAATACTCCACCTGTGTATGGACTATCAGAAGGACCCATAATTGTAGCTTGCCAATGAAACATGTCTTCAGCAACTGGGCCTAGAGTTTGATATCAATACAATAAAATACGTCAACCCGTAAACTGTATATGCATCTTGAATCCTGATTTTAAATGACCTTTTCATCATAAAAAGATAACATATTAACATGGACAAATGTTACAACATCTGGATTCTATTTAAAAAATATAACTAAAAAGGAAAGAAACCAGCAGGGAACATTGAAAGGGTAGGTTATACATCTCAAATGATTAAATCTGAGTAGCGGAAAGAGTCATTAGTAAATAAATAATTATAATGTTCCTCAAGCAATCATTAAGTGCGCATGAGCATATACACACATCCTGTCAAATATGGATAAATGGCAGAACGTATGGATTCCTAGAGTTAAGCAAAACTATTAGTGTGCTGAGACTCTTGAGAGTTCCATGCTTTCTGTTACTAAGCCTTCTCCAATAGAGATAGAGCAATTTATACAGTTACATTTTGCACCGTAGTTCATTTGTATTTTGAGTTCATTCACATCTTTGATAATATCTCTAATATTGACTTTCTTTGAAGCAATATATAGAACAAATAAATACATAATCAGCTGTTAGGGAGATTAGATGCTTATAGGCTTTGACATAATTCAAGATAAAAGAAGCATAAAATTACAAGACACAAATATTTGACATGGTTCAGCTATTAGCCTATTGCATGAGTGAAGATAAAAAAACAAATCTCTCTAAATAGACAAATGAGAGAATACAAACGGTACTATAATTCTCAAACCCACTCCCAAGTACTTCCAGCATACCTTACATGTACATGCACTTCCCAACCCCTTCAGGAACATCTGATAAAATTGGAACGATATGTATATAGTCTTCCCTTTTAATAAAAGAATAAGAGTTAATTGTGAAATTTCAAGTAACAACAAAGCCTAGTTATTTGTTAATGTTGCTTTAGTCACCCTAACATTAGGGAAATTTAAAATGTCTTATGATTTTGAACTTTTTTTTTTTTTAGAGAATTTATATGCAACCCCTCCAAAATTTAAGACATTTCTGTTAAAGTCCTTAATAAATTATATTTCAGTCCCTCCAAAACTTTTCTTCTATCTTTACCCTTGACCTCAAGTAAAACATAAAGGACTACAAATACAAACCCTTTCACACTCTACAATGTCTTCGGTCTCTTCAACAAATTATTCATGCCTAAATACAAAGTATTTATAGTTGCTAAAGACTAGCCTGACATGTACTTGCAATCTTAGTCTAATGAAAAGCTTAATTTGATTAGGAAGAAAACTTATAATAGCAAATAACTACCAATTGATTATAATTAGAATTTGGATCAAATCCTAACAATTTCCACCTTGATATAAATTTCATCACCAACAGTCTCCAACCTCAAGTTAAGTAATTCACCAAATTTTAAATTGTCTTAATTGGATGTAAATGATTTTAGAACTCTATCTCTAATGAAGTACCAATACCTTTCGCTTGCATAGAAAGATAATTTTACCACAGTTAGTTCACTTTCTCCATGGAGAGTTTTCTTAACAAAATCACTAGAAATACACAAACCAAGCCTTTCTTAAACAAAATTTGGGCTTCATATAAAACTCCAAACTAACAATCTGTGTCAATATCTACTTCCTTAATCAAGTTGAGTGCAATATTGAAACCAACAGCTAGCAAAACCCAAACCAAAACCAAAATCAAGGACAACCCAAATTAAAAATCTAACTTGGCAGAACCAAACTCTAATACCGAATGTTTGGGGATTTAGATGCAAAAGCACATTGGCATAGTTTAAGATAAAAGAAGAATAAAATCACAAGATACAAATATTTAATGTGATTCAAGTTTTAGCCTATTTTAAAGGCAAAGAAAAGAAATATATCTTAGTATGTAGAAAAGAGAGAATAGAAAAAATATAATAATACTGAAAACCACATGCCAAATAATTCCAAAGTATCTTATAGTGTATATAATTTCTCAATAGATTCACCAAAAGAATTAAAACTAATTGTGGGATATCCAGCAAGCCCATAAATGAGTACAAATACAAACTCTTTGACAATCTATATCTTGATGTCTTCAGTATCTTTAACGAAATTTTCATACCCAAACACAAGGTATTTATAGGCATTAAAGATTTGCTTCATAAGTAACTGTCTAACAAAAAAAAAGAACTTGATCATGAAGAAAATTTATAATTAGAATGTGGATCAAATTCACATTAACAACTAAAGCCTCCCACAAATGCTGATTTTATCAAGCTAGCTGATTGAATCTCCCCCAACCAAATGGGCTAAAGTAATTAGTTTCCTTGCAGAGGACACAACTCAACGTTTAAATTCCAAAACAAGTACGTACAAAACGAAAAATAATTCTCCTGCTTGTCTCTCCAACAAACAACAAGAGAGAGAGAGAGAACTAAAATCGAAATAAAATGAATCAATGATAAATTCAGGTGAAAATAGGTATCCAGGGCTTAGCTGAAAGAGAAAAGAAAACGAAGAAAAATGGCAAGCAAGATAAAAGGGTTGGAAATGTTACCAGCACTGCATGAAGTAGGAGGGTCTTTCTGGAGATCCTTGAGCTCCTTCAAAATCCGCTTCGAGGCCATCGCCCAGTCAAATCCTGTAATTTTGAGAAGTCATCTGTTTTTTCAGCTCAGATAATAATCGCCAAAGAAGCACAAAGTAAACAAATTCACAGGAAGAGACGGAGAGCTCACCTTTCAGATCCTCGTGTTTAATATTCGAAGCTTCGGTGAAGTATCTGGGAGAGAGAAGTTACGCACAGCATCCCATGAAACTTCAGAAGCTCTGGAGTCCGCCCCCACGGCCACGGGACTCCAGTGTTATCATTTTCTTTTTATTTCATTATAATTTAGTTGGATAAATTATACTTTGATAAGATTATAAGATGTTATTAAAATAGTTTTTAAATTTTATAAAATTATAATTTTATCTATAAATAATAATTTATACATATACTTTTATTCTTTTCCTATAAATAATTTTATCTCTAAATAATTATTATAAAAATAAAATTATATATGAATTATTATTTATAGATAAAATTATAATTTTTATATAATTTAAAATTTATTTTATTAACATCTTATAATATTATGAACAAAATTAATAATTTTATTTTATATTTATTTTTAAAATTTAATATAATTATATTCATAATTTTTTAATTTCTAGAAATATATATTTATTTTTATTTTTAAAAAATAAAAGAGGAAAGTACGCATTCAAAGTAAAAGAAGAAAGTGAACATATATATATATATTGAAATAAAAATATAAGGAAAATTAAATTAAATTTTGACTGTGATTGTAGTATATCTTATTTAATATTGTAGGCTGGACTCCGAAATCTCTTTCTTTTGTTTTTTGTTTTTTTTTTAATGGTACAAGGAAATTATATTAAATGGGGAGGGGGATGCTGAGGGGGGATCGAACTCCCGGCCCCTGATGCCACGACCTTGGCCTAGCGAAGGAGGGCCTTCAGTGGCAAATCTCTTTCTTTTGTTACTTCCACGGAACAACACAAGATTCGTAACAAAATTTTCTCTTGTAAATAACAGCAAAATAAGGGTCATACTTTCATTCTGCCCTAATTTAAAGAAGTGTGTATATGTATATTACTGTGAGTATTTGATGCCCATACTACCTTATCTTATTGTGAGTTACGTATGTGATAAGATTTATAATATTTTATGATATAATTGTACTATGTTATGTGTGACATAGTTTTGCAATTGTCTAAACCATGAAAAAATGGTACATATGTAAGATTTTATCATATCACTTTACAATAAATTTGTATATAGTTATGGATTTAAGAACTAAGATTTAGGTTTTATATAATGACTCGTATGATAATCATTTAGAATATAAGTAGTTTTACAAGCAGTGATAGAAATAATTTAATTTCATGAAGTATAAAAATATATTTTGTACAAAATTATGGATTTAAGATTTATATTATGACTTGTATGATAATCATTTAAAATACAATTAGATTCACAAATAGTAATAGAAATTATTTAATTTCACGAAGTATGAAAAATATTTTGTTTAAATAAAAATTTATTACATAATTTATAATATATCTACATAAGGTTATGAATTATATCTATAAAACTAGTAATTAATGTCTTTATATTCATAAATGGTAACATAAGTTATACGAATTCCAAAGTAGGAGTATAATTTTATTTTATGTTTAATAGAACAAATTGTAAGTATGTTGAAGTAATGTATGATTTTATATAATTAAAAATCAAATCAAATGTGAAATCTAATTGCAAATATTTAAAAGAAATTATATAATTAAATATTAAATAAAAGTAAAAGAAAAGAAGAATACAATTAAGATACAATTTGAATATATCGTTTTAATTTAAAAATGAATAAATATATCATCCCGCAAGTTTTATAGAATATCTTCCTCCCGTCGCAACAGAGGAAGACCCACAAAATAACCTTTCCAAGGAAACTTAAGTCATTGGGAACGTACACGCTACGCTGCCTTGCGTCAACTCCTTGCTTAGGAGGGAACATTTACAATTTAATGTTTAAAAAATTTATAAAAGCGAATATATTTAGTAATTTAATAACGTAGAATAAATAAGAAGAGCTTAACTTTAATGTATGTGAGTGTAAAAAATTTTATATTATCAATAAATAAAAAAGATATATTATTCAGAAAGTATTACTAATTAATAATAAAAATATTTCAATAATTTTAATTGATGTCGTAATACATAGATCGGTAATAACATAAATTTAATTTATACTCATAATTAATTAAATTTAAATTTAAAAAAATAAAAAATATAAATATCTAAATTTAATATTATTATAACATTACTGATATATTATGAGCATATTTTATATAATACAAATGATAATTTATCTCAAAATACAAAGTTTCCATTATGACTAGAATTAAGGTTTTCCCCTTTCTATTAAACAGCCCAATGTCATATTATTGAATTTGGCGACGTCAACACAATGGGGAAAAAATGGTAAAGATGCTGAGCAAAATTAATTAGAATTTTTTTTGTTTGAATTGGGGGTTATAAATTGTTGGAAAGAATAATTTTTTTATTAAATTATTTATTTAATCATTTATATTATAAAAATAAAATTAATAAAATTTAAAATTAAAATTATTTTTAATTATTTATTTATAAAATAGAATTTCACTTTTCTGATATAGGCCAACAAATTCAACGTCATCAATCGTTGTTAAGCTAACTTTTTATATTTCTATTTAAAATAATATTTAAATATCTAAATAAAAATATTGAAATAATATATTAATAATTATAAAATATATTATTTTAAATTTTAAAATACAATTTTATCAAATATTACATTTAAAATATAATACATATTTATTAATTTATTTTTATTTTATATGTCTTTATATTAAGCCAATAAAACGAACTTTTATTAGTTTAAATTTTGCTTATTTAAAATATATGTTAAATAATTTACTTCATATATAATTCATTTATGTGGTAAACTTGACTTATCCAAGACAAGCTAGCTTGGCCAGCTACCAATCCCCGCATCAAACTACCAGTCAATCTGCCAGACATTTTCTTTCATCCTCACAACCTACGGCTCTTAGTCGTGTCTGGGTTCTGGTAGGAATTGACGAATACATTTGAGGATTTGATGTTGCCACGTACAAGCTTCCCGCCCTTCACAGTATGGATGTCCTGCGGCTCCTGGTCCTGGAGCTACTCTAACTAGTGTATCCCAATCTAAAGCCACCTTATACCCTCTCCTTTTTTTGTTGAAAATTTCCCAAACATATTCAAAGCAGTTACAACTGCAATCCAAGATCATAATTAAAAGGCACACTACATGTTAGTTGTATCAAATAATCAGACAACATGCCAAGAGAGGCTTCCCTGGCCGCAACCATCGTACACCATCGATTTCTCTTCTTTGGATCAGCTCAACATCACTCTCTCCATATTTTGCTCAAAAAATGCTTCTTCCCAAGCGTTATTCCTTCAACCTCTTCAGGGCAACAGTGTTTGTATGCAATACCAAATATTCGCTTGTCCAGAACCTCAGCAGAAGCCTGCAATAAATCCTCCATGTCAGGGGCATCATCATCCTTCCTTCTTGAGCAGCAAACAATTATCAGAAAGGTTCATGGTACGAGGCCTAAGACACCGCCAACAACAGTTATTCCCAATTGTGCCGCTCTTCCATTTTTCTTACATTTTGAGTGCGGAACAGAAGTTAGGTGACAAGAACTTTCTGAAGAGATATTATTCCCAGAAAATGCTGAAAACCTCTGCAGGGATCTCGGGATACTACCATCAAAGTTGTTGGACAAATTAAATTGTTGCTGTCCAGGGAACTGGAGATCAGGATCTTCACCAAAATGTGAGTTACTTGATGATTCAAATCAGGAGTTCAGTCATGTTTGAAAGTGACAAAGGAATGCTGCCACTGATGCTAATATCGGACGGATGGCAAAATAAACTCCGTTTTCACGGAAAATAATTTTTTTCTATAAAAATATAGTTATAAATGGTGAAAAAATTAAAATATTCAATATTAAATATGATAAATTTAGCAAAAGATTTTTTTTCTTTTAACGAAGTAGTTATATTTGTCTTCTAGGGATTTTTTTTTCTAATTATAATGTATAAAAATATATTATACTCCTTCGCTTATATATAAAGAAATGAAATTTTCCATTGGTAGCCTAAAATTCATCCTAAGTCCACAAGTGCAGCTAAAATAGTATGGGTCATTATTAAGTGAATTGAGCACGAGATGGAGTTAGAGCGAGAAGGAGCGAATTGGGCAAAATGTAATTTACTTTCATTGCAATAGTACTGACTTTAAGTGGGGGTGGAGCCCACATGTGGAACCCATCCCATTACATTCTCTCTATTTCTCTCTCTGGAGTAAGGCACTGTTGCCTTACTCCTGAAATATAATAAAAATTCTTCAAAGTTAGTAACATTCAGTGCAAATCAATTACTGAATAGCGTTGAAAAAGCTATGTTTTATTAGAGGGAGGGAATTTGAGAGTGTGAGCATGAAAACGCCGTTGAAGGAAAACACAAGCAGCAGTAGCACTCAAGGATCTCTTTTGATTAGGGGTGTAAGCAAGTCGAGCCGAGCCAGCCGAGCTGAACATCTGCATGCTCAAGTTCAAGCTCGACAATATTAAACAAGTTTGAGATCGAGCTCAAGTTCGAATTAATCAAGCTTGAGTTCGAGTTCAATTCGAACACGAGTTTTAGATTTCTTAATTTAAATTTCTGATTGAATTCAAGTATTTCAGCTTAAATTCGAACTTAGGTTATATTTGAGCATAAATGATCTTAAACGAGCTTATACAAGTCTAAATAAATTTAAAAGAGTTTAGTGAATTTTTTATATTTACACTATATATAATATAAAAAATAAAAATAAATATAAAAGAACTTAGTGAATTTTTTATATTTATATTATATATAATATAAAAAATAAAAATATATTTTATACTAAATTCATTTAGACTTGCGAATAATTCCAATCAAACAATAAAAAGTCCAGGCTCAACTCGTTTAATAAATGAGTCAAGCTCATTTAGGCTTCACTCATTAAAATTCAAGCTCGAATCAAATTTTTTTTGAATTAATTTCAAACTGCTCACGAGTGGCTCAACTCATTTGCACCCCTTACTTTTGATGGGCACGAGCATCGTTTCTCTTGTCATTTGAAAGACAACAAGAAAGAGGGAGAGAATAGATGAGTAGAGACTAGAAGGAAAGAGTAAAGCATAAAGCATGTCACTCTGCAGTTTAAACTAGAATTTCCGTTTTGAAAGCAAAGGCCTTGGTTTCGAGGTCATTATCCGAAGAAGGTGGTGTTGGCCTTGGGGATCAATTCTACATTAAAGATTTGTAATGCAAAATTTGAAACATGCAACGGAGGGTTAAGCTTGATATTAAGAGGCCCTCCCATAATGCAGTGCTCGTTTCATCTTATAGACGAAGTCCCATCTACTTTTTCTCAACAGCACCAATTATTTGTAGCAACTCTCCCATAATCTGCACATATGCCTTCAATAATTTGGATATACCTGTTTGCATTGTTATCACACAGAAGGCTTGTTCATGTGCTAATGTCTTGTAACATTTTGATGTCCCTATTTGAAATTGATCAATGTCCTCTGTTTGAATTGAGGGAAATTTAACAGTGTCACAGTGTCGTTCATGGCTTCGAGAAACTTTCGGTAGGTCATCTTGGTCTAACCCTATGTTGTCTTTGACATTAAATCCTTGGATTCAGCGTGTGTTTAGAACAACAAAAATTGAGGGAGAAAGAAATGGAGAAGGAAAAGGTGGGGGGGGGGGGGGAGTTCAGCATTTCATCCATTTGGATCATGGGTAAAATGAGGGAAGAAAGAAATTGGGAGGTCAAAAAGTAATGTGGAGCCCATAGTTTTATTTCTCTTCAAAAGTGAGGAGAAATGGAGAGAAGTGGGCACATTTTTTAACCTTTTTTGCCTCCTACCCTCGGTTGCTTTGAAGTCTAATGCAAAAATACTACTGCAGCCACATATCCGCATTACACCACCAATCTAACATAATTTTTTTCTTTTTTATATTATCGGTCACACATGTCTAACAAAAAAAAAGCGTATTTCTAGATAATGTCTTACACATTTTTTGTTGAAAGTAATAATTGTTTCATAAAATTGACAATTTTATTATAAACTTTTTAAAATATAATTACGAACTTCAATAACTCTTACATTAACATCATATTATTTTTGTTCTAAATTTTTAGATTCCAGTAGGAACTTCTTGTTGAAAATTTTAATTTTATAAATAAATTATGTGAATTTTGAAGATATTTCATTTCAGATTTTTTTAAAAAAATTTATTGGAAATTTTTTTTCTAGAAAATGTTAACTATTACTATATTTCATTTATAAGGATATTTTGGTCATGTCTCCTTATTACAATTTCTTTCTCTCCTAACTTCTTTCTTTTCAAACAAAAAAAAAAAAAACTTCTCCTTCTATTTTTTTCTCTTCTAATTTCTCTCATTCCAAACAGCACAAGAAAAATTTATTTTTCCTCCCATTTCTGTCTCGTCTAACTTCTTTCTTTCCCAATTTCTTTCTCTTCTCATTTCTTCCCAATCCAAACAAGGCATTAGTTTTTTTTACTTAAGAGCTATGCCTCATATGGTTCTTTGAACTTGAAGTACCATAGTTTTCTTACACCGGTGTAAAAGCTGAAAGGGAATGGGGATGGATTCTTGATTTGTTTCTCCTACTTGGAAGAAAAATCGTTTAAACGGCTGCTCCTGACTAGCTAAATTTGCCTACATTGAAGGATATGTCTTTGTTTTCGTTTTCACTGTGCTCATGCACCAAGGACATGGCAGGAAAGTGCCCCAAGTATGGCCTGTCTATATCAAACAGTCTGATAGATTCTCAGCTCGGCATCATGGCCAACTCCACTCTGCATGTCTTTTAACTTATTTTGTTTCATAAGCATTGCAGTTTGCAGAGACTGATGAAATTAAAGTCCCGGAAAAGTATTACTTTAACAAATAAACAAAAACAAATAAACTGATTTCCACAATTCACTTCACGCGGCACAAACAATTCAGTAATACTACTCGTGTGTCAGTTCACTAAAATATACAGACATTCATATAACAGTTTAATTGATTATCTAAACTTAAAATGAAGCCACGTAATATTACTCAAAAATTCATGTACACAGTACAGTATATAATTCTTGAACAAGGGTTTAACATATTTAACTTCTGAACTTCAAATTTCTTAAAACATGACAGTGGCTGGGCCTTTGCCCTATGAGTTTTAAGGAATGTCCCCAACCTGTGGTCAAGAAAACGAATAATTGAGGTGCCATCCTTTTCTTTACATTCAAATGAAAGGTAAAATATTTGCTTAGACAACGACCACTTGCTCAAAAAGAGTGCTCGGTGGTTTATTTGTGTTAGTACGTGCTTCCATATGGGGTAGAGTTCCTTGAGTTGATATTTAAGTAGAGGGGACAACAGAAAGTTCTAAGCGCCCTGTCCATTCTTCCCCTGGCTTTAAGCTTATTGGCTTCTCAATTGCGGCTCCATCAACGCACAGCATTTGCTTGTACTCTTCATCCCCAAAATCTACGATCGATCTCGATTTTTTCTCCCATGGATTCCAAACAACTACACAAAAATCAAGGTCTCAAAGCATAATTTCAGCAAATTGGCAATATGAAAATGACAGAAACCTACCGACAGACAACATTACTTAAAGTGCGAAAGTGAATCTTACCAACATCCGGAAGCCCTTCCTTTCTTATGACAAGTGTTCGCTTCTTTTCATGATCAAGGATAGCTATCACATTGGAACAATCTAGATAGACCCGATCCACCTGACAAGGGAAAAGGCAAACTCAGTCTTTGGAAAATAATACTGAATTATTGATCTTAGTCAGATGAGCTTGATAACAATAGGGATAGATTTGGAAACGAATAACATAATTGTTTCACCTCGGATTCAAATGTTAAAGCATCTCCTTGTTCTGTGAATCGCTCTTTCTGGCATAGGTTGTCAAGGTAGTCAAGAGTTTCTAGCCCCTCTATCCTCACTTCACTGTCATCATTCACCACAAAGAAAAGATATGCTAATTTTAAAGCCTCAGCATAATCAGAATGAACACAGAGAAAATCATAATTGCTTGCTAATCTTTGAGGAGAAACTGCAAGAACTAAATACAAAACCTGATATCTGATACGGAGAAATATGTATGATAAGCAAAGGAGAAACTGAAAGGCTTGCTATTGACATTTCTGATTCGAGACATCAGAGTCAGGTAGCCATCCTCTGCCAAAGAAACCCTTAGACGGAACTCAAAGCTGAAAATAGGCACCATATCTATCAATATCTATATTTTAAAAAATCATTTTCAGTAAGGCTATAGGCCTAAATAGAGATAAAGAACGTGATCTGGAGAACATAACGCACAATTTCCTGAGGAAAAGTTTGCTCTCTGAGAATTCTCAGCCTAGATTGACCATGTGTTTGAATTCACCAGATGAAAGTTACGAAAAAGTACATACCTGTGTGGCCAGATCTTCAGATCTTCTTCAGATGGTTTAAGTAACAAATCGACATAGGCTTTAGCATTGGAAGCATTGGCCAGCGGCGGAGGATTTTGATCAATAACCCACATCTTATTCCTGGCAAACCCATGTTGCTCCAGAGCTCCACGCTTTCCAAACTGCATATTGACATTACGAATTTCATATTTCATAGTGAAAAATCCAGAATTAAACATAATCTACCATTCCAGATTATACCTGTGGAAAGCAGATTGGAATTCCTCCTCGTACTGCTTTTGGTGGATTATAGATGGCCTGAGTGGAAACAAAATACCGTCTTTACTCAAAAGAAAAGGGGCCATTCAAAAGTGTTTTCTGTGTCAAGTTTGTGAATTGTGATCATCATATGTACCTTGGTACTGGTAAATAACAATTCCTCACCACGTTCAGTTTTCCACGAAAGAACCTGCCCTCCGTGCAAGCTAACCTGGAAAAAGTGCGACCCCAACATATGAAAATGCAGGCAGAGTGGCTGTGGTTCAACAATTTAACTAAATTTAAAAGCAGTATCTAACCTTTGCCGAAGCTCCTCGATGATTCCAAAGTACGACGTGTTCTGTTCCATTCTTGTCCTTTGTAATTTCAACTGCTGTTCTGTTATCACTTTCTGCTCCAGAATTATTCATTTCCCAAACACACAGTGACGACGATATCAATTGAAAAATAAAACTATAGAAAACCGTCTCTCTCTAACTCACACACAATCTCTTCCCTTAGAAATGAAAACTGGACTCCCAGATGCAGAGAAAATGAAGTTTTAGCGACAATAATAAGCTAATTAGCAAGAAGCAGCAGGTGAAATCTCATACGCTTCCCATGACAACCTTTTTCCTGTGGCGGTGACAAACCGAGCTCTCTCTCGTGAAAGTTGAAAAGCAAAAGCTCAACCACCAACTACCTTCGTCTTTCTTCACCAATATATCTGACCCAAGCCGGTTCCGGATGAACGCCGGTCAACATACACACACCAGCAAAAAGGAATTTTGCTCTCTGGTTTTTTTTCCAATTGTGTGCTCCCAAATTAAATCAAATATTCTACTATTTAGCAAAAGGGACAAAACGGGACCAAAACAGTGATTGTAATAAATACCTGCAACGCCAATTTTTATTTAAAGAGCAAGACTAACCTTTATATTTCAGTTATGTGTAAACTGATACGGAAAATTCGAAACTAGCATTAAAAAATGTCAAATTTTTGCAAAGATCAGGTCCTGTTAATGATAGAAGTAGGAAAGAAGAATTCATTATCTTAGTCCTGAGGAACTGAGGAGCAGCATCAGAACTTGGCGTACAGAATTACAAGGCCGTAGATTATCTGTCTCTATTGGTATTGATTGAGGGGTTTCAGCGACTGTTGTAGACTCCGAAACCGCAACACCGGAATTAACGACCCAGTTGACCTTCAGCTCTTGCAAGAGTTCAGACTTGAAATGGTCACCAATCAAGTAACGGCAGCACGCAGCACACAGGAAAATACAGAGACGTTTTCCTCCGCTGAGGAATTAGAACTTTGAACGCCTTATCCTTTGGAATAGTTGGTATGCTTTGCTCGGTCAAAGTGCATGTTAGTTTGATCATAAAATTAATTAAATTTCAATATTGAAAGAAACAATTTTAAAAGGTGCATAATAAATCATACAGTGCCGCCCAGGGCATGGCGTGCAATTTTGACCAACTCAAAAGAGACTTCATTTGTAACAGCTAAGATTGTCCTCCCTTTTTTCACCAATACATGGAATTTGCTTCCGAAATGAATTTTGCTCCAACGACTATTAACCATAATGATACTTAGCAGGTGAAAACTGAAGGAATAGAAGCTTACAATCCAAAACTAGACCTCGTTTTCCCTCTTGGCTCTTGCATTTTTCTCACTTTCGTGGCTTAGTTGTAATACGATACCATGGTTGGTGACAAGACAGATGACAAGGTGTTGATTATGCTCTTATCTTTAGAATAAATCACCGTAGAGTCCGATTCCAGCCTGATTTCAGTTGAATCTAAATTAGAATATTCATAGCCATCGTAAACAAACATTTTGTCCGGTTTCCTACGATTCAAGGACCAACCAGATATATCCCAAGGAAGAACAACCTACTTTATATTAACACATTAACACCAGATGTTCTGCGCTACAAAAAGATTGTATGAAAATAATTTTTAAATGGAATTTGCAACTCTAATTGTAAGAATAAATTTTATACATATAACTAACTACAAGAATATTTCTTCATTTATCCCATAATTGGGAAAATAATCTGTAAGTTGCCAAAGATGGAAGAGACTTATCAACATTACAGGAACAAATGGGGAAGGTTCAACCTCTCAACATCAGAAAAGATGAAGCGGGCGTCTCCAAACTTCAGAAGAATCATCAGTAGTGTGGTTATAAGCATCTATTATCATAACACTCCAACCTAGAAGATCTTGTCCTCAAGCAGCAGAATCAACCCCTGGCAGAAAATTCTCAAAATGCAAAATCACTTGAATCAGACATTTTGATCGAAGAAGATTGTAGTTTTCTGCATGCTATACAACCCCAGGCAGGTCACTTGTAAAATTTTGGTAAAACATCATACAGCTGCACATAACGCCCCTGAAAGGCAAGGAGAAACCAAGTTACGATGGTAAATTTATTTATCTCAGACTTCACAAGGATTAGTAATCAAACGAAATGACTGATCCACCAACTTTATAGAAATACATCACATGTCACATAAATAAAAATGATCATCTTGACTATTGATCAGCTTTTAGATATTCTTACTTCTAATCTCAACTGTGGGATGTTTTTAACGATTTTTTTATTTATGCTACAAGATTTGGAACTCTTCTCATATCTTTAGGGTGTGTTATATTTCAGTGTAGTCCAGTCATCTTGATCTCGGCTGGTTAAGGTCAGGCAACATAAGTTGCTTCCATTTCATCTCACTTCTTATATTTCAAAAATCACTTCACTATCCATGTAAAATTAACTTCTGCTGTGTGTGTGTGTGTAAGAGAGAGAGAGAGAGAGAGAGACCTGGGGACCAAGAGGAGCAGCAAAACTTCCTTTCATCTATGTGCTTCACATCAAGCCCAATAAACCATGATCCAGCACTTACATCATCATGTGCATATGTACGAAGAATAAATCTGCAAAGCAAACATTGTAACTCAGTACCTCACTTTAGGAGATAATTAGTACGATCTTATTAGGAAAAAAGAAGAAAGTTAAACCTGTTTACTGATATAAACTGAGCCAATGCCTTTGAAATAACATAGACCTCACCTGAAGCATGTCGGAAGTATCTGCATCAAACAATATCTTTTAATGTCAACAAAGGCATTTGAAACTTCGAATAAGAGGTTGAGGAATGCAGAAATGCTGACAAATTGAATATTTGCAACGAAGAGACAGGATTGTAGCTTTGTTCACCCAACATAAGAAAATGGAAGAAATTCTCATCAGTAAAAGAAACCAACAAGCTTGTTAAGTATTACTCACGATTTTCCATCACCAAATTTCCACCAGTCCGGTTCGTACCATTTGTGAGTCCTGCACATTCATACAATATAATAAAATGGAAGATACTATAATAGCATACTAGACAAACAGATCATCCAATGAAGACCACACTCACGGTTCAGAGAAAACTTCGCCTGATTTCATACAACCAACATAAACACGAGGTTTATCCAAATGAGAAGCTAGCACTGTTCCAAGGGCATCTGTAAGGGAGGTTATGTCATACAATCAGTGTCACAGCAAATATTTTTCTCAATTTTATAAATTTTTAAGTTACAGGAAAGTAAACAGAAGCAATAGCAATGTCAGAAAATTACAAATAAACCCCAGTACCATATCCATATTTGCAAATTATGATATTCATGAAATTCACTCATAAAAACTTCAACAAGACAGCTTGACTGTAAAGACCCAGGTTCAATTTATTGTCTCACCTAAACACCTTAGGTAATTTTGAAGAAGCTTTGAGTCAGCCAATAAACAGATAACTATTGATAGCAGTGTATTTTACAGAATCATCAATAGCTATAATGCAAATTATATAAGATAAAATATTGCATCATTTCAACTCTCAATGACTATGTTTCTTGCATACATAGAGGCATCACATAGTTAAGGACCATATACCAAGATTGACATAGACATCATCATTGACTTTAACATAAAATTCTGCATCCCAGCTGTCCACTGCATGGATGAAGAATGATTTTATCTTTTTTGAACGCTCTTCAGGTGCCTCCACTTGATTTTCCTGTGGTGCAAAGACAAAAGCCAATGGCATGATATATTTGCTCCAGAAATTCTTATTTTGTATGTGCACAACTTGAGACAAGCATCCACATATAAATCAATTCTCATCACACATCAAAAGAGGACAAAACCAAAACTACTAAAATGCATGGTACACATACATTACCAATCCCCCCGCCCTTCAAAAGAGAAGTTTGAAGCCAATATTATGGTGTCAATCTTTTACAGAATTCAATTACTCTATCAGGCTAAGACTTTTCTACGAGGCAAAGTATTTAAATCGATAATTCTGGCTTCACAATCAATTACAGTTCATAGTCACATGGATTAAGTTTATTCTACCCTTACTTCCCACCAAGTACTGTTAAAATGAAATTATGAAAGAAATTGACATACAAGAATAATGAAGTCATTGGTCATACTGTTTTCAGCTTCAACTTCCCTATCTAAACTGTCTCCACGGTTAGCACTGCATGGAAAGGAGTGTCAGTTAAACCAAAGGTTAAAGAATTTTATTAGCAATCATCTTGAATTAGGACAACCAAAAAAAGGACCTTCTTCCTATTACAAACCGCACAATGATGCCCTTTTGATCAGCCAGCTTTTTCATAGCAGAACCTGCAATTAAGGTTTCAGTGAGGTAAGCTCTACCAGCTGCACCGGGCAATAGTGCAACAGAAGTTGCAAAATATTAAGTGAATATATATTTAAAGTAAGCAAACCCAAATAGACATACATTTTTATCTTATTTCACTAAATGATTAATCATGTTGTAAATAAACCAAAACTTTATTATATAAACCACAGAGATGGGTAACAAAATTTGTAAATGAAAAGTTGATTACTTAAAACTGAGAAGCCCACTTTGCATAATATTTTAATTTAATAGGAAATTGTATAGTCATGCTTAATTATTCAGAATCTTTAGCATTGCTCATGCATAGCCACAAGGTGAAAATCCCTCTGTTTCTACTAAATGCACATCTCTGCATGAACTGGGGGTGGAACAAATAGATAAAAGATTCTGGTATCGTCAGCTTAAATGATATGATATTCCACTTTCCCAGCAGGTGGACATTCTTCATCATCCTAGCTAAAGGAAGCAGAACATAAATAAAGAAAATAAACCTGTTGGCATCCACGCCTTACGAATAGCATCTCTGTTCTTCTTTCGGCCAAATGTGGTCATAATTCCTACAACTGAAAGATGCCTCTTAGTAGAATGCTCCTCATCATCATTTTTTGACAATTGCTTAGAAACAAAACCTTCCTGTCTAGCTGCAGATAGTTCCATTTCAAGGGCAGATAACTTCTTATGCTGTTCCCTACGAAAGGAAACGAAACCAGTTCTAATTCTATTTTCTAGATTCCCAAAAATACTACTAAACATTGGCCAAAATGAAATTACCTGCAGGCTATAATTTTTAGTGTATCATCGACAGATATAGCAGATTGACCCTGGAATCAGATGAATTAAACTATATCATTGATTTTCCTTTGAATGATGATTCGAGACAAAACAGTGAGCATTAAAAAAACCAACTGCATCAAAACAATTACCATTATCTATTAAGTAACACTATACCTGACCAGTTCTTTTATCAAGCTCTTCAATTAAATATGCTCTACTTTCTGCATCCTGCCACAGCCTGCCCATGACACACGATACAAATATTTGTTGAAGTTGAAACACACACACACACAAAAGGGGAAAAAAGAAAGTCAAATCGGTAGAGAAAACTGACCGGCCAGCGACATAAATAGTAGCCATGGTAGCAATCATAGCGAGCAACAGAGCAGAAACACGAGATCCCAAAGAACCAGATAGCCGGCTTTGCGATCCCCGGCTCCGCATTTCTTCTCCAAAGAGTTAGTCCAGCAAAAAGTCTCAGAGAATCCTCATCCAAATCGCTCTGTAATTAGTATTTTGCTAGTACTCAGATCTACTGAAATTTGGAGTTCTAAGGTGCTGTCGATTAGAGCTTGCAAAATAGACAAAAAGGAGGTTAAAAAATCAAAGAAAAATGTTTCCGGAAGAGCTTTCGGTCCACTTTAGGAAGACGACGTTATAACCGATTTTTTTCAAGGTTTTATACTTTCCTTATGCTTTTCGGTTTTTAAAATACAGGTAGTTTCAGAAACATGGAACCTTTGACAAATCAATGTCAATTAGCGTTTAGGAGGGAAAGGATACAATTGCTCCCAAACAGAAAATTACAGAGGATCACATTCACATGGTCCGAAAGGCCTCTCTCCTCGTCCAATGCGAACCCATTAGAAAAACAGCTACTCCGTAGAGGTGTACATGGCCAGGCGACCCGCCCACATCAATAAACTCGATCCGAAAAAATAGAGTTTTTAAATTTTTTCTTTTTGATAAGTCCGATGGAACTTTTTTTTATGACTCGATTAATAATTGGGTCGAGGTCGGGTCAAGACAAAAAAAGCCCAATAGGCCTGACCTGACCTGATTATAATAATTTATTTTTAATAATATAATTATATTTTCTAATATATTAAAAAATATAATTATATCTAATTATTTTTAATATAAAAAATATTAATTTAACATATTAAATATTTTATATATTTAAATATTATATTATTTCTTTAAATATATATATTTTTTATTTTAAAAATTTATTTTTATTAAAAAATAAAAAAAATTATATTTCGGGCTTTCGGGCCTTTTAATTGAAAATTCGGGTTAGGCTGAGTCAAAATTTTTTAAAATATAAACGGGCGGGGTCGGGATCGAGCCTTCAATTTTTATGATTTGGCTCGGATGGCCCGGCCCGACCCATGTACACCTTTACTCCTTTGCATATAAAATCCCTACTTTTTAAAATCTCAATCTCAATTATAGATACAGCTTGACGTCAGCCTATCATCCACGCTAATTTTCTGAAGTTTTAATAACATGTTTAAATTTAATTTAATATTAATAAAAATATTTTACATTATTATAAATATAAAGAAAACTTATTATTAAAAAATAATAATAATTAAATTTTTTTAATAGTATGGATTCCAATATTTAGTATCTGCCAACTTCACCACTAATTTCTCTAACTCAACCTAACGGGAATCTCCTTATTTCCATAAGTACACAAATCATGCTATAAATTTTTATAGAAATATGAATAAGATTTCCTTATTTTTGAACACTTTTTAAAGATCACACGCCTAAATCTTGTATTTATCATAGATATGGTAACATTATTAATATATATAATATTACACAACCTAAATATATATACATATATAAACAATTCAACACATCAAGTGTTGAATCAACATAATATCTATATATACATCTCAATCCTAATCCAACTATCAGAATGCACTATCAAGCTGTCTTTGATCCTCCACAAATATAATAAAGCTCAAAGCATTTGACTCAACCTAAAAATATTGAAAAACAAATCGAATGAGTTACAAGAACTTAATGAACATATATCTACCACTATTTACCTTGATTTAATTATACAAATGATTATATGATGATCATGTATTTAATTAGAAGATAATTACGATCCAGTTTCCTTATATTTCCAAGGTATACGAAACAATCCTTAGGTAGATTGTTTACCTACACAAAGCTTAAATTTCATAATTCACATCACAAGACACAATCATCTTTTAATTATTCACTGACACACAATTTCATCATCATATCACATATAACCCGTTTCAGGTGATCATCACATTAACAAATAATCAATAAGACTCAATCGCATCAAATTATCATAATCATACTAATTAGAGCTATTCAATCACAAACAAGTTTTCATGTTACATCATAATACATATCAATCATAATGAAAATACATACATTTACTTTTTATCTCCTGATTCAACTTTATACCTTACCCACATTTCCATCCTTATTCTTCCCAGACCAACCTTATACCTTACCCACTTTTTTACTAAGAATTTTTTATCCGATTTTCACATCATCACCTTATCACATATCTCATTTCAAATGCCACTCATGGCATATTTCACATTATGTTATAGGCATAATAAAGCTCAGCTCTATAGATTATAGTTTCAATATGATTTCAACATAAACTAACCATTCATCAACACGAGGCAAATAAAGCACGTAATAATATATACATGCGATAACACTACCATGCCATCTTGCATGATTATAGCAATCAATCTATATTCACTCAATATCATACACTTTCATGGTCACACCTTTTTATTGAGAATTTTCCATTCGATGTTTATATCATCGCCCTATCACATATCTCATTTCAAATGTCACTCATGGCATATTTCGCATTATATTATAGGCATAATAGAGTTCAACTCTACGAATCATAGTTTTAATATGATTTCAACACAAACTAACCATTCATCAACGCGAGGCAAATAAAGCACATAATAATATATATACATACGATAGCATTACCATGCCATCTTGCATGGTCATAGTGATTGATCCATATTCACTCAGTATCATACACTTTCATAGTATATTGTACCATAAAACATCTACAAGTAACAATGTAAAATCAATCATGACATAAATATTATATGTTATCACATTTCCATCGCGATCAATTAACAATTGGTAAGATTATCCTTATGCTTTATAAACCTGTCATTCCCTCCAACAGTTAATTTCTAACTCATCACAAGTATCATCTCTGAATTCCTCATTCATTACCACATGATTAATTTCATAATATATATTATGAGTCATAATTACATTATTTAAGAATTCAAGATACACAAATATATAATCTATATCATTTATAAGAAAGATTATAATTTATGGCATTTAAACACTTTATTATTAAAGCATTAAATTAAAGAAGGATATATACTCACTCAATGATGTCTAACTATTTTTAGATGTTCTAGGACATTAATGATCATCTTTCACTCCTTTACTTTTTTTTTTACCATTTATAAGTATAAATTATAAATATAAGAGGATTACTTATTTTATTTTCAAATATTCTAATTCCAAGTTCAAATCATAACATAATAAATTATTCTAAGTCATTAACTTCTTCCATTCCTCCAATGTTAGCTTCTAAAATCAAAATTTGTCTTTACATATAATTTATTTGGAATTGAGCTTATACGAATAAAATAATAAAATGCGAGGCTTTTAACAAATTTTATTCATATCACTCTACTATTTTATAATATTATTCTCTTATATTTTTTAAAAAATTATTATGAAGAAATAGAAAATTTTCATAAATGAAGACTTTTTGAGTTAAATGTAAAATAATCAAAATATTAAAGTTTTATAATCTAAGAAGCTCCAACTCATATTATATTATAAAACTAAGCATTCGGTTCTTAATAATTTCAACTCTATTTTTTAAAGAAATCAAATAACATATTTTAAGTATTTGCTTGAATCAAACTTTAAGTATTGAAAATATTATATTTTTAAGATACTAATTTACTTTAAGAATACTACTATATCATTCTAGAGCATCCAATCCTTATCTCATCAATTCTATATCGGGCAAAAGAATATGATAATAAAATAAGGTTCTCTTTTTTTCTAAATTCAACATAAGACAATTGAATTATTAGAACTTCATGCTATAAAAGCATTCTATTCACATCATTTTACGAAGTTATACATTTGGTTTATAATATTTTTTAACTTAACCTTAATGAAGTCACTTAATCATATTTTTTATATCTGACTCTAAACCATTTTTATCACATTGGTGCCATTTGTACACTAGCAACATGAATTGAATAATATTATCCTATATATACATATCACATAAATTTTATATCTCATAGTATCTCGATCTTAATTTAGCTACAATACGAGGAAATCAATTCATCATTATAATCATCCTCATTCACAATACCTTAACTTTAAACATATTCACATTTGGATATAGGCACACCCACTTGTTAAACTGTAGTTCCACATTTCTTATGTGTGGTCACAAGTTAGTGTAATCACAATCTTAATTTAAGCATATGTTCATCACAACTAAGCAATAATTCATATGATGCCTTCATCACATCATTTACAAAGGTCAATTAATAGTAATTAACAAGAAATAAACAGCGCTTTGGAAGCACTACTATACACCATAATTTTTATCATAATAGGAAGTAACCAAGATCATAAGTTTTTTATACTTATTCATATTAAGGTATACATTTACATATATTCAATCTCTTGGTTTTACAACATGTTATCCTAGTATATAGAACAAATAGACTGTACAAAAACTAAGTAGAAAAGTTCCTAAAATAGATATACAATCACCTGGGAATGTTCATTTGCTTTATGGAACCTCGAGTATTCCATTTTCATCTCTTATTTCCTTTTTTTTCTACTTCATAATTCATAAGGGTAATTTATAAACATTAATATTACTCATTTCATGATCATCCTATTATGTACTTATTATATAAATATCATAAACTACTTATCTTTAATGTATAGAAATTAAACACCCCATGTTAAACCTTTATAAATTATTGAAAACATAAAATAAGTTGGGTATAATTAACTATAGGATTACCATAGTCATGACCTTTGAATGATATTTTATAGATGATTTAAAAATTATGAATAAATTGCTTATAAAACTTATTCCATGTGAAACTAGGTTCAATTAACTTTCTATAGACTACTCACTCACCCAAGTCGATCATGATTTGAAGGTGTTATGCTTTTTTGAAGATAAACATAAAAAATTCATTTTTGAAATCTTGAGTTTTTGACGTATTTCACTATTTTAATGATATCTTAAAAGATATATAATATTTTGATTTGAAACTAATTTCATTTGAAAGTATACTCAAGTACCTTTAAAATGATAGGTGGTTTACTTAAAATGAACATAAGATGAAGGAGTTATGTTCCTTCAAAATTAGCATAAATTTTTCAGCTTAATAAATCAATTCACCCAAGCCAGTTTCGCTTTTAAAGCCTCGAAATTGATTGGTTATTCAATTCTAAAGCCCAATTTTGCCTCTAAATCCTTAGAATCAATCCTCCAATTAATTAGCACATGAAAATCTTAGTTTTTTGCTAAAAATTCACTATATATCTAATTCTAAACACATATATTAAATATCAAACCTCAATATAATCATCAATATACTTATCTAACATATCATATTATCTCTCTCTAACATTCATTACTTTCATCACATTAAAATAAACTATATTCAAGTAAAATCATCAAACAACCTATATTTCATCAATATTATCATATAACCACAAAATTCATAAATTTAGCTATATTATTTACTCACCTTGCATGGAAGAAGATGCTGGAAGGCTAGTTTGTCAAATCTAATCATGTTAAAATGCATGGTTCTAGAGTTAGGGTTTAGAATACATAACAAGATTAAATAAATCCCAAATTCTATATCAACGAAGAAGAAATAAGAGGAATTGTCGATGAAAGTAATGTTCTTATTTTGATTGGACGAAGAAATCAAGAAGAATGGAAGTTCTCCTTACTTGATTGATGGTATAGAGTAGAGATTATGTAGAAAGAGTTAAAAGAAGCTAAGAAATGGGGAAATGAGATAGGGATTAGGGCTTGAAGGCTGAAATAAGAAAAATAAGGCCTCATAGGCATTTTTGAAAATGTACTCTTAAACATTTTTCATACTCACATTTTTCACACTTACTCATATTAATATATAACTTTATACTTTATGATTCTAATAAATTTTTCCTATCAAAATTTCACCTAATTCATATTTCTATATTTTAAATTTTTATTAACTTTATTTTATCCTATATTTTACACATAAGATTCCTAACTCCATCAAATTTACCAATTACCTCAAGTATTCTTTCTCATAAAATAATCTCAAATTTATCATAATTTAAAGAAGATGTAAAAAAAAAATTTAATATTTTTATTAATATGATATTATTTAAATAGTTAATATAAAATTAATTTATATTAATATTAAATTAAATTTAAATTATTTAATAAAAATAAAATTGTTAATCTTAATAAATTTATTTTATTCAAGTTATTATTTCAATTTTATTCAAATGTCAATTACATTTTACTATTAAAAAAATAAGGCTTATAACTCAACCACTTTAATTTTAATTGTTATTAAAAAAATTTAGAAAAAATTTTAAGGGAATAACCAAATATAGAACATTATATTCACTATATTTGGTTTTATAAAAAGGAAATAATAAAAGTAGAAAATTTTAAAATTAAAAAATTTTCTCTGTTTGGTTAAAAAGAAAGGAAAATGAATTTATATTGTTTTTACACATAAAATTTTCAAAAATTTCTTTTCTTTCTATTTTCTTCTCTAACAAAAAATTAAAATTTTCTTTTCTTTCCTCTAATTTTTTTTATCCCAAACATGAGGTAAGCAATTTAAGAAAAAGAAAAGAAAATGATATAATTTAACTCTTTACTCTCAATTTGTCATTGAAAACCTAAAATAAATTGCAAACTTTGATTAAATATTATGTTCGTAATATTAGCAAGTGACTTAATTGATTTAGAAGATAAACATATCAAATGAAGTAATCAAAACTCTAAAGTCATGTTTAACTCACATAATTATATATTCTTTAGAATTTTAATATTTTTAAAAAATATGACTCTGTTATAACCTTTATAGGCCATGATTGAAGTGGAATCCAATAACCTAATTTTCATATGCCTAATTTGACCTATGTCAATAATTAAATGTATAGCTTACCTCCAACTTCTAATGTCTCATACAGCAAAGATATGATGTATATTTGCATTCATATCTATTTTACTAACTTTTTAAAAAATAATGGAATTAAGCTTGCTTATAAACACTAGTGTATTAGAATTAAGGTGGGTTAACTAACCCTAACATATAAAAGAAATATTTATTTTTTCTAATTTCTAACTATGCATTGCAAGGCCTAAGAAAATTTATCTAATTACAAATGAAATAACTATTTACTACATTACCCTATAGGAATGATGGGAAGATTACTCTTGTTGCGGTAATGATAGAGATGCTTTTACAAGAGTATCTACAATATTAAACATGGAAGGTTAAGTTTGTGACTCAGTGAGTAAATAATTTACTTAGAACTAAGGAATAGAAAAATGGATATTATTCTTATCGACTAGACTATTTTTCATTATATGATAATTTTATTAGAACACACTATTGTATTAAAACAATCATGCTTTTATTGTTTCATGATAATTATTTAAACAAAAAAGATGAATATATTACTATAAGAAATATGAAGGTAAAAAATAATTAAATCTTTTTTATGACTCTCAGTTAACTTTATTGCTTCACAAACATATCCTTATTCCTTTAAGATTTATCTTATTTTTTCACAAACATGCTCCAAATTTGGCTTTCATGTCATAATGTGTCATTTAATCTCCCTATCACAATTTTTAACATGGTTACTAGCATCACACCAAATATTGTGATTCCATATTCAATATTCATGCATTTATGTACATACACTAATAAATAATCATATAAATATCTTACTAATATAATGACATAGAATTCCATGACACTCTAATCATAATTCATACAAGTTTATTCTTTTATTGACATAAACATGTATTACCTACTCATTTGGCCATTCGTTATTCATTTAAATGCTATTCATCTTTGTTTTACCTCATATAGAAAGTATATTGTTGCACAAATTAATAAAATATGCAATATTATAAGAAAATAGGGTAGTAGTCAACTACACATTCGATTATGGGTGTTTAGAAGTGAATCTTAGTACCTATAGTTAATTATGTAGTCAACTATATAGATTCAAAGAATAATTTTAAAGGTTCTAGTTAACTATACAATCGACTATATAGGTCTAAAGAGTAACTTCAAAGGGTATAGTTAATTATGTAATCGATTATATACATTCAAAGAGTAACTCTAGAGATTATAGTTGAATATAAACCTCTTGAGAGTAGCTTTTAGGATTGTAGTTAACCACATAGTCAATTATGACCTTGTTACTACATTTTTTTATGCATTTTTAGACCATTCATCCTCATTTTATCAACTTATTCATTTCCTTATTCAATAAACCCTTCACATGATGCACCCATATTAAAGTTCACACTAAAATTAACAAAAAAAAAACATACTAACATCGAGAAATCACATTATTCAAACATTAAAAGTAGAAATATATAAAACCTAGCTCAAACTAACCTAAATCATGCAAGAACACTCTAATTTAAGTAGATTACTTACGCACTTAGTTATAAATGATATGATTGGAGAGTGAAATCAAGATTGGTTTACTTTTAATCAAATAAAATCTGCTAAGTTTCAAGTTAGGGTTCTAAACTTACTGATTAAGTAAAATTTTGCTATTATCTACAATTTTAAAAGAATCATGCAAAGACCAATCACTTAAAAGTGTAAACTAGGGAATTTCACCTTGATTGCCTTAAGAAATTAGTTAAATTTATGGTGGTTGGTGAATTAAATTTAGTGGAAAGGAGAAGAGAATGAATAGTTAAAGAAGAAAATGATAAGGGATAAAGTTGTTAGGAAATTAAAGGGGGATAGATAGTTTGGAAAAAATTTGTGGAACTAATGGTATAGGGGAAATTATTTCTCCTTATTTGTTCTATATACTAATTTTCAAACCAATTTACATTCAAATTATTTTCCTTAATTTCTCACTAATTTGCACAAAAGGTTATTAATTCCATTTACATTAATTAATTTAATTGCTTCTTGGATAAAAATCTTTCATCATAAAAATCTCATTTTCCCCTATAAAGATTTTGCTTAAAATTCAATTATAATGATAAGGTAACTATTTCCTATGCAAAAAAAATATTTTAGTTATTTTAATTTCTTACAAGATGTAATAGATTTTTGGGAATTTAATTTTTAAGAATGTGATATTACCATGTTAAGTTTAATTAGAAGCATTCATAAGAATGATATAATATTGCATTTTAATTAAGTTGTATATTATTAAGTTACTAAAAATATCTTTATAAGAAATTAAGTGGTCAATGGTGGAAGGTGATGATAGGAAATGATCAATGATAGTAAGTAGTAATCAATGGTGATTATTAATGATAAATGACAATGATAATAATGATAGTGATCAATAACAATTAGTGGCAAATGATTATAACTAGCAGTAATTAGTGGTTATACAGTAAGTGGTAATTCATGGTAGTTATGAATAATGAATGGTGGCAGTCAACAATCAAAGGTGATAAAATAGTAAACAATGGTCACATATGGTGAGTGGTTATAGTTACAAATAATAGGTAGCGATGAAATGAAGTGTTAGTGGTGGTTAAGTTTTAATGGAAAGATAGATAAAATAGTTTATTTATAGCACTAAAACATTCTCATGTGATGCAAATGTAGGACACTCATACCTTTCATAGGAATATAAATTATTATTAAATGATTCAATGGATTTTAATTTACCTATTAACTAAACTATTATATTAAGAACGTGATTAAATCTATTAAGATAAAATAAGTGCAAAGCTTGTTATTGAACTAATAATAAATAGACTCAATTAGGGTTTACTAGAGTAAGACTATGTCCTTTTCTTACACATGAGGCTATTGATAACTTATCCTATTGGAGCCATCATGTGCTATTGAATGTGAAAGATTAAAAGATTTGGATCTCTCAATATGCACTTTATACACTACCGGTTTCTTTTATGACAATTATAGGTGAATCAATTTTGAAATAAAGTCCAAAATCCTATTATATCTTTTACTTTTAATTTATCATTTTTAATGGTTCTAGATCTAGCATGAGATATTGTCAAAATATTAAAATTTTCTTATAAAATATTCTCAATAATATTTACATTTTTAAAAATATTTTTAACCTATTTTTTTTAAAATATTCCTATGAAAGATATAGGTATCCTATATTTGCATAATATAAGAATGTTTTAGTGTTATACCTATCCTTTCATTAAAAATTTACTATAACTAATATCTTATTTCATTATTATCTATTATTTGTTACTATAATTAACCACTACATGTGATCATTATATATTATTTTATTATTTTTAATTATTGACTACCACCATTCATTATTAATAACTATCATGAGTTGCCACTTACTGCCTAACCACTAATCACTGTTAGTTATAATAATCTACCACCTATTGTTGTTGACTATTATTATTGTTATCATTATCATCTATCGTTAATGATTACTATCGATTACCATTTACTACCATTTACCATTTCTTATCGTCACCTTCCATTGTTGACTACTCAATTTCTTATAAGGAAATTTTTTGTAACTTAACAATATTTTTAGTAAATTAAAATCTATTGAATTATTTAATAATAATTTAGGTTACTATATTTAGTTACATATTAGCTAAGTTTTAATAAAATAAGAAAATTTAATTAATAGTAGCCTAAACTAAATAAAAATATTATATTTTCTTACTTGAGTAATATTAATTAAGCTTTATTAATTTTAAAAATAATTTAAACAAAATGACTCCTAAATTAAGAACAACTATAGTCACTACAAAATATCTTGGCTAAGTAAATTAAATTGATAACATGATCAAGTCCAATAAAGTACTAAACTTGAAACTATAGATGATGTTATATTACATAAGAATATAATAATCCATAATTACGTAAGTCAATTACTTTATTAATATGATCATAAGAATATATATGTGTAGTTATACTTATAATATGACTAAGTGATCTTTTCATACTATTGTATAAAGATTTTCATTATAATTTTCTTATGAAAATCACTATATCTTCACAAGGAGATCATCTAAGTTTCTTATGAAATAATTTAACATCTCTAAAAGAGATAGTTACAGCTAGATTTACAACGGGATCTTAATTAAACATTTGCATAAGGAAACAATAGGAGCAACTTTTATTAAAATAACGTCAATTTCATTAAGAAAACAATCATATCCTAAGACAAACAACTATCTTAAGGTTTATAAATAATCAAGGACAATACAATCTTTATAAAATTTATTAATTTTACACTTGTCATTAACAAATTAATTCTTTAATAAATAAGATCTTTAAATTATGCCTAATGTAACAAACATATACTGCAAGGATACTTTCAAATTTTCTAAGTTAATTATTTAACATATAATTTTTTTTATGTTAAAATGCTTAAATATTTGAAACCCTTAAGTGTAGTTTAATTCATGAAATTAAACATTTTAAAAAATCTCAATATTTTTGAGAATGTAACCTTTAAGAATTTTATTCTTAGGAATATGATATTACTATGTTTAGTTTAATAAAAAAATATTCTTATAAATATTACAATATTATATTTTAATTATTTTTATAAATATTATTAAATTATTAAAAATATTTTTATTAAAAATTAAATAGTCAATGGTTATGGGTGACTATTAATGGTAAATGGTGGATAATAGAGAATGGTGGTCATTAATGATGATCATTGGTAATGGATGATGGTTAATGATAATTATCGAGGATGGGTAATGGTAGGTGGTAATGCATAATGGTCATCAATGTTGGGTGATAGCCTAATGTACTTTTTATTTGACAAAGTATTTCTTTAATAAATAAGATTTTTAAATTATGCCTAATGTAACAAACATATATTGTAAGGATACTCTCAAATTTTATAAGTTAATCATTTAACATATTGAATTTTTTAATGTTAAAATGTTTAAATATTTGAGATCTTTAAGTGTTGTTCAACTCGTGAAATTAAACATTTTCAAAAATCTTAATATTTTTAAGAATGTAACTTTTAAGAATTTAATTCTTAGGAATGTGATATTATCATGTTTAGTTTAATAAAATATTCTTATAAATGTTATAATATTATATTTTAATTATTTTATATATCTTTATAAATATTCTTATAAAAAATTGAGTAGTTAATGGTAGTAGGTAACCATCAATGGTAAATGGTGGATAATGAAGAATGATGATCACCAATGATGGTCACCAATAGTGATTATTAGGGATGGATAATGGCCGGTGGTTACTAACTATAGGCGGTAGTGGACGGTGGTAATCAATATTAGGTAGTAGCAATGATAGTTAACATTGGTTAATGATAATCGATAATGAATGGTAGTAAATAATGATTATTAATAATGAATGATGGTTAATATTGGTCATTGACAATAGATAATAGTTTATGATCATTATCAGGGATAGGTGGCTATTACATTTTTTTTGAAAATATAATAACTTGAAAACTTATTTCATGAAAGGAATAACTAAAATAACCAGTATGATCACATAAATAGGAAATTTTGTGTATGAGTTTTGAAATAAAATAAAGTTAGTATTTTAGTGAAGTTTTGAGTTATTATATGAGAAAGGTTTTCAAAAATGCCCTTAGGGTGTTAGTCCACATTTTAGGCTAACCATTGTTTCTATTCTCTCATTTTCTTAAGTTTTTCAAACATAACTCCCTTTTTTCTCACTCTTCATCTTTCCCTTTTCAAGGATTGCAAGGAAAGCACTAACCTTCTTCCAAATTCTTCATCTAATTAGAACATTATCCTTTAGTAAAACTCATTTTTATTTTAATTGCTTTGGTGATGATTGAAGCTAACTTAGTTTTAATAGGGATTTAAAACCCTAATTAAAAAATATTTAAGTTTTAATGTGATTAGGGTTAAAAGATAACAAATCTAGCATCGTAACATTGTATTCCATACAAATAAGTGAATACTCTATCTTTTCTTAGTGGATTTTATAAAATCTAAGTTAATTTACATATTTTGAGTTTTATGACTATATATGCATAAACAATTGATTTGGTGTTAATTGATGGAATTAGATGGATTTAATGATACAAATGGCATTAATGATGTGTGGTTGATGTATATTTACGAACCTTTAATGATTGGTTGGGTAGTTATGGCATTAAAGGAAAGTTTTATGCTAAATGAACAATAAATTTTTTGCAAAAATAAAAATATTCATATTGAATCAAATGTACAATCAATTTTCCTTATTCAAAAGCAAAATTTAAGTAGGAAAACCCGTTCTACAATTAATTCTCTCATTCCTAAAAATGTGTTTATATATGAATTAAATATATAATTAATTTTCCTTACCTACAAGCAAATTTTGGATAAGAGAACTGATTTTACAATTGATTTTTTCATTCATAGAAATGCATTCATATGTGAATTGAATATACAATTAATTCTTCTGATTTAGAAGCAAAATTTAGATAGGTGAATTAATTCTACAATTAATTTTGCTCTTTCAGAATTATAAAATACATCCTAAATCATTTTTACAAGCAATTCTCCTAGTCTTATTTCATGTTTCAAGATAATACTAAACAAAAATGCATCTTTTATTGCATGTTCAACCATAAAATTTATGGGAGAACATATTAATGAGGATTCTTACCTTTTTCAAGCATATATAATATGACTTGTATTAAGAATGAGCTTATTTAGTTACTTATGAACCAAAATGAGATTTAGTAACATTGTGACATATAATAAAAGATATAATTGATCTTATTTATACAATTATGCAATGAAATACGAACTTTGTTAAAGAAAAATAATGATTGGAGCTTTAGTTAAGGCATCTATGATATTATGGTAATATTAAGCGATGAATGTAATGATATAAGTTAGTGAATGTTATGATATATAATATGAATAAACTTTTATTATTATTATTATATAATTGGAAAAGGTTGTGTGGGCATGTATTGAGGCATGACATTATTAACCTGATGTGATAGATATGATTTATAGCTTGATTTGAGAAATATGGAAAGGGTGATATAAATATCGAATGGAAAATTTTCAATAATATGCTTGTAAAGAATGTAAGGTAGACTTTACAGGGGAAAGGATGAAAAGCTTATGCAGAATATACAAATGGCTATGGTTAAGCCTCTTAACACTATATATATTTTATTATTACTTGTTATGGATAAGGATAACTTAGGAATTACAAGGTGAATATATATTTTATTATTACTTATTATGCATTAGGATTTAGACTTGGAATCTACATGTTATTAGATACCTTTGTGTGATATAAACATGGTTATGGTTAAGCCTTTTAAGGCTACTTGGAAATAAATTAATAATGTGAATATGGCTAAGCCTCTTAAGTCGTTTAATAATATTTTGCTAAACTTGATTGTTTAGTATGATAAGTCTTACAAAAGGATGGTTTAGTTGGTAAGTTAATGTATTATTATATTTGTTTATATGAAATATTTACTCATTGAACCCCAAACTCATTCCTCTGTGATTTGTTTCGTAAATGTATAAATTTAGCCACCGTAACCTCTTCAAAGCTAGATCATTTAGAAGCACATTAAAAATGTTGTATGGTAGCACATGATATTATACATAAGTTATCTTTTAAGGCTTTATTTTATATATAGGTTTAGGTAGAAAAGTTAAACATTGAAATCCTTTTAAGTTTAGTCAAAGTAGCTTATTCTTAGCTTGTGAAGACCATAAGTAAATCTAACTTCCTCATGTTTTATAAAACCTTTTAGATAAAAGAAATGTCTCTCTATGCCAAATGTTGTCATTCTTCCTACTCATATTTCATTTAAGCATTCAAAAATATGATAAGTAATTCAAATTAAGTTGGTAAAAATCAAGTAGCGAGTTTCATATTAGTTAGGATGGTGACAATGGTGATAAAAGGTGGTGGTTGATGATAAATGGTAGCTAATTGTGGTTATTAGTAGTAGACGATGGCCAATAATAGTTGCTAACGATGGATAATGGTCACCGGCAATAAAAGTAGTTAATGGCAAGAGGTGGTGGCTAATGACAGCAGGTAATAATAGAATAAAGAATTAAAGGTGATAAGAGTTTAATATAGAGATAAGGAAAATAACATATTTATATTATAAAAATATTCTTATGTCTTAAGAATGTAGAATATCCATTTCTTCTCATAAGAATATTTTAGGAAATATTAGATTAAAAACATTCCTAGAATATGATCATTTCTAAGAATATTTTTCTAAAATTTGAATCAAATATAAAAATCTAATATTTTTAAAAATGTGAAAAAGATTTCATAAACCAAATACTGCATTATAGTATTAACAAGGAGCAAATGAGAAAAATATAAAGTGGACTAGAGAAGTTATGACTTTTAAAAAACAAAGAAAGGCTAAATAGTATGCATATGAATTACCTTTCTAAAACATATATTATTAATTATTTAATTAAAATTCAACATTTGGAGTTAGATAATGGCCTTTATGATTAGGATTAGTCAAATTTCTTAAATTTTAAATTCTAAATTCTAAACAATTAATAAGACATATATTGCTTTATAAGATTTAGAAATAAGAAAACTTATATCTAAAGGTTTAACTAAACAATAAATCCATCTTTCACACAAGTTTCAAATGACTTCACCACAACTTGTAAATAGGAATTAAGCTACCAAACTTTCTAAACCTTTTAAGCTAAAAAGCAATTGATCTCAAAACAAAAAAACTTGGTTCTTTGTTATTAAGATAAAATCTATAATGCTTGGAATCATAGCTTCATTTGCTAGTAAGCTTGGTAGTTAATAATGATAAAATCAATAATATTGAGAATCATAGTCGCATTTGCTAGAAAGTTTCATGAGCTTAACTCTATCGTGACTAGCGCAGAACCTCCTTTTCAGTTTCCATTAGCCTATTCCTAATTAAATAACTTAATCCTAAATAAAAAATATCATGCATTTATAAAGAAAATGGCACTTTAGAAAGAAAGCATTCATAAGGTTTATACAAAAGATTAGGAATTAATCCAAACATCTTCTCTACCTATATTTATGACAAAAGAAGGCCCAAAACATACTATGTACAAGAATCTATGCTACCATACTAAACATCTTCTCTACCCATATCTATGATAAAACAAGGCCCAAAATATACTATGTACAAGAATCTATACTACTATACTAGCATTAGTGAACTCCTATAGGATTTAACTTTGAGAAGGCAGAGATAAAGACTTAACCTAAGAATTTGTAAAGTAAATCATGGATGAGTGGGTCTATGTTTAGTAAGTGAATAATCTATAAGAATAACAATAATTTACCTATCGGACTATCCTCTTTTGATAAGTTATATCATATTTAAGCATATTAGTAAACAAAAGTCAATAATAATGAGATTCACACAGTCATTTGATTTCCAGTGTATTATATAATAATGCTCATGAATAATTATACTTAAAATCACATCTCATTTGAATAAGTAAGCAGTAGATAAAATACATGTATTTTCTTTTTAACTTGTAGGCTAACTTTATACTCACCCACCTTATTATAAAAAATTTCCTATTTAGTATTCATATTATTACCTCTATCACATTTCTTATCTTTAATGCTACTTATGACATAATTTATAATGTAATTTGAATATTAGAGCTTAAGCTTTATTCAATGTAGTTCACAATTTAATTTTAATATGTATCACAACACATATCAATATCATCGTGCTCTCTTGTATAACTATAAATATTCATACATGTCATAGTAATCAATCCATAAAACATTCATCAACATATTTCATTCTATGATTAATGCAATAAGTTTATTACAACACATATTATATCATACAACTTCTATCCTCTCATTATATGATTAACCAAGTCATATACTTATCTTATACTTATCATAAACCACTTTATCTTTAATATTTAGTGACAAAATACTCATGTTGGGTCATTATAATTCATGAAAACATAAAATAGATAGGGTATAGGTTATTATATAGTTACTCTAATTGTAAGCTTTGGGTGATCTTTTATGAATAATTTAAAAATTATAAATATATTATCCATGAAACTTATTTTATATGAAAATAAACTAAATTAATTTTTTATAAACTATTCATTTACTTAAATTAGCTAAGTTTTGAAAATGTTACACCTTTTTGAAATTATATATAAAAAGTTCATTTTTTAAAAGCCTAAGTTTTTGACATCTATCCACTTTTTTTTTATCATATCTTAAAATATACATAGGATATTAATTTGAAGTCATTTGAAAGTATGCTCAATTACCTTTAAAATGATAGGTATTTTGTTTAAAATGGACATAAGATGAAGGAGTTATACTATTTTAAAGTCGGTATAAAATTCTACGATCAATGAACCAATTAACTAATTAACTCATGTGTCCAGTTTCTCCTCTAGATCCTTGGATTCAATTAGCCACTCGATTTTGAAGCCTAGTTTCACCTCTAAACCTTTAAAATTGATTGACCAATCGATTCACATATGAAAATTTCAGTTTTTTACAAAAAATTCACTGTTCATCTGATTCTAAATGCCTTTTAAACACATATTTACATACTAAACCTTGATACAATCATTACTACACCTATATAGCATTTCATATCATTTATTACTTTCACCATATTAAATTAAACATGATTAAAGTAAAATAAAAAAATAACCTATATTTCATTAATACCATCATATAACTATAAAATTTATAAATTTAGCTAGATTATCCCCTTATCTTGTATGGAAGAAAAAGCTAAGGAGCTAGTTTGAAAATCCTTCAACTTTAATCATATCAAAATTCATGGATTCTAAAGTTAGAGTTTAGAATGTCTAACAAAACCAAGTAACTCTCAAATCCTTTATTAACTAAGAAGAAATAAGAGGGATTCTAGATGAAAGTAATGTTCTTATCTCGATTAGATGAAAAATAAAAAAGAATGGAGGTTCTCCTTGCTTGATTAACGGAGTTGTATAGAGTTTATGTAGAGAGAGTTTGGAGATGAAGTAAAATGGAGAAGATAGAGGTTTGGGGTTGAAATAAGAGAAATAAGGCCCCAAGAGCATTTTTGAAAATTATTTCTAAATATATTCCATATTCATACACTCACTTATATTAGTATATAACTTTATATTTCATGATTTCAATAAATTATCCCCACCAAAATTTTACCTAATTCATATTCCCATAATCTTACTCTTATTAACTCTATTTTATTTCATATTTTACACATAAAATTTTTAATTTAACTAAATTTACCAGTGGCTTTAACTATTCTTTCTTACAAAATAATTTATAATTTATTAATAATTAAGGAGGGTGTAATAGTAAGCTTGTTAATTAACAAATTATTATCATAGGTTTACCATATAAACACCTTAATCATTATGGTATTTAACCTTTATATTAAATTTCAATTAGTATTTTGAATTACTTATGTATGCTTCATGAAATAAGCACTCTTAGCAATAAATTCACCTTAATGCTATCGGCTTGAATAGGTTGGTCAAGTTATGCATCGATCTTAGAGGATAGATTGATTGGATGAAAAAGATAAATAAAGAATAAGGTAAAAAAAATAACTCATATTTATTATAGTTCTTTTTTTTTATTAAGGGTTTGTTTGGTTGTAGGAAAAAATTAAAGGAGAAAGAAAATGTGAGAGAAATTATTCTTTTTTATTTGGATGAAGAAAAAATTAGAAAGAAAGAAAATTTAATAATATAAAATGATCACAATGCCCTTATTGCATAAAATATAGAAATATTTATATTATATAATTCATCAAATTTATTGAATAATTTATTTTATTATTGAAATTATTATATATAATTAATTATTGGTAATTTTAAAATTATAATTAAATATTTTTTAAAAATAATAGTTATTTTCATTATAATAACTAATTATAATTATTATAAACTTTATTAAATAATTACATAAACATTACCATTACATTTAACAAACTAAAAGTTAATAAATATGTTTCACATATTTTATTCTGAATTTCGATCCTATTTTTTGCAAAATTATTTCTATTTTCAACTACAAGTATCTATGAAAAGCCAATAAATACTGCAACAACTCTACATAACATATTTAAGTTGTTTGCCTAAATATTAAACCTAACAGAATATTATATCATAATTTTTATTATAAATTCATTGGTGATGGAAGGCACATTATATAATAAAATATAAATGAATCATATCATCCATATAATTTTGAAAAAAGAAAAAACTAATTTGTAGTTTTGGAAAAAAAAAGGAATTTGTAGTTTTGAAGGAAAAAATAACTAATTTGTAGTTTGAAAAAAAACTAATAGTCAAGTTAGGTGACCCTCCAAATTGGGTTGCTAATAGATTTGAGTTGGATCTGCACAACCTAGTTAGAAAGTCACATAAATTCGTTGACAAGTCATAGCAATAAACCAACAAAAGTCAGATTCCTACTAGTAACAAAGGTGTAGATTGGCGACACCATCCATTAACTAGAGTGCAACAATGGTGATGGAGAGTTGATCGACGATGGTTCATAATTTAGCTGTCCAGATAGAATAGATACAACAAGCAGAAGTAATAAAAATGGTGGAAGAAGAACATAAACACATTTGTAGATCTAGTGAAGAAGAAAAAGAATAAAATACCTAGAAAGATGCCATGCACAATATGAGATGCACGATCGGAGGAGATGCAAAGTTCAAAAGAAAGATACACACAAGCAACATGCATAAATAGCTACTTCTCTCCTCGTTTCTTCTTTATTAAGGGAAAAGAAAATTTCAAGTAGGGCCTACCAAAAATTTCTCTACATTTTTCTTTCCATTTTGTTTTCTCCTTGCATCCAAATAGAAGAAAAATGAGTTTTTCTATCCTAATTTCTTTTAACCATTTTATTTTCTTTCTGTTTTCTTTGCATTCAAATAGAGGGTAATAGTCTCAAACATAAATTCTTTCTTAAAAAATTAATTATTATCAAAATGTTTTTACAAATATGAAATTAATTCACCTTCATTTTGTTAATAATAAAGTATTCCATCATTATTCTTAGAGCTAATATTCTAGCCCCTTAAAAAATAAGGTTTGGGCTCAAAAATAGGTTTGAATAATATTTGAGTCTCCTTTTCAAATTAAATAAGTTAGGTTTAAATTATTAATATTTTTAAGGCTAAACAATAATTACCAATTAGGAAGAATGATATAAAAATAAATTAAGGTTAAATTAGGAATAATAAATTTTATTTTAATCTTATTTTGTCATGTTACAATGGATCCAGGGGGAGAAAATTAATTTATGATGTATTAATTGTATATAAAATAAGTTAGTTGGATTACATTATACTATTTTATGTAAGACTTAAACATTTGATAAAAACATAATAATATTTACTTATACTATTATGCATCTCTTATACAATGTATTAAATGACTTCTAAATGTACAATAAAATAAAACTAGAATCTATGCTAAATGTTTTTGTCCACTATAATTAAAACAAAATTTTCATTTAAATTTTTGCTAAATAAACTATATGGCAACTTCTTTCTCATTATCTTTGTAATTTTGTAATTTTTTCATAGAATTTTTTTATTATTAAGTTTAACAAAATAAAGTAATAACTAATCAATAGACTAAATTTGAATTCTATATCTCTTGTTGCATAACTATATTTATTTTAGGGGCATGTGTTTTTATTGACTTTCTTAAAATTTTATATAAAATTAAGTACGTTATTTAAAATACTTTCACTAATTTGTAAATTTTACCTTCATTGAAATAAATTATATTTACCCCTTGACCATGGGATCTTAGTTCTAGCATTATCTATTCATAAACTTGTTCTTAAATCCTAATTAAATAATGATATAAATATAAAATATTCATTCCAATTTTAAGATGGTTGCATTTTATCTTGATTATTTTGATTAACTTTGAAAATTTGTGGATTAAACCCTTAAATTTTAAAAAACTTATAATTAACATTCATTATACATTTAGTTAACTATTTTATTAAATTATATAATTTTTTATTAATTTTTAAGTAAGAATCATGATATTATTATATGTTATTTTATTACATCATTTTTCATACATAATTTTACAATTTATTTTAAATATTTAATTTAATTTATATTAATTATATATCATAAATTTTATGCACAAAAAATTTATAATACACTAACATATAATATTATTATGATTTTCATTTAAAAATTAATAAAAAATTATGTAATTTAATAAAATAAGTAATTAAGTAAATAATATCTATCAATGCCAAGTTTTATATAATCAAAGAAAGAATTTGATTTGCAAATTTTTATGGTTAATGAAAGTAAAATACTCTATAGAATTAAAATAAGGCATAAACTCAAATCTCATCAGACTCCAGGCTGCGATAACCCGTCTCAACCATGATACATTACGGTTATGTTACGTGGCAAAGGAAGGCATAAAGCTTTGGCTGTATTTTTTGTCGTATCATTCATCTCTCTTATCCACGATCGAGGAGGTGCCCAAACCTCCGCTGAGTTGGTTTCCCTCGATCTTCTCCGGTTTGATTCCCAAAATGAACGACGCCAATGTCTCGAAGCAAATCCAGCAGATGGTGAGATTTGTCCGCCAGGAAGCTGAGGAAAAAGCCAAAGAGATGGCTGTCTCCGCCGAAGAAGTACCAACTTCAATCCTCTTTCATTCCTTCAATTTACACTTTCGATCTATTTATTTTGCCAATTAAACAAGTTTTGAAGTTAGGATCACTGTTTTAAATAATTACGTTTATGTGAACCTATTTGCTTGAGCTGGATCACTGTGGAGTTGATGCTGACGATTTACATTTGATAGGAATTCAACATTGAGAAGTTGCAATTGGCTGAAGCAGAGAAGAAGAAGATTAGGCAAGAATACGAGCGCAAAGAGAAGCAAGTCGAAGTTCGCAAGAAAATGTAACTTCTGCTGCCCCTTTTACTTTTTTTTCTCTGTTTATTTTTATTTGCAAAATCGAATATTGTCATGGCAGTTTGTCCATTTACATTTTATGCCTAAATTTAGAGGTGAATTCCGGCTCTAAGTCTCAATTTTCGTTATCCAGAGATTAGGGTTATTATGACTTTTGAGTAGGGGCCGTAGCTTAACATATATTATTGTGATTATTGCTAAAGCTTGCTTTCCAATCAATATGTAGGTGATCCTTGTTTCTTTGTTCCTAATGTTGGGTACTGGTCGGTGGAATCAATAATGAGTAATTAACTTCTGCGCCATAGTGGACTAGGCAAAGTACAAATCAACTTTTCATATTATAATTTTTTTGTCCCTGGCTTGATTTTGGGGTTTATTTATTGTCACATGTCAAACTATTGATATATGGGGCTTATTACCTGAGTCAAGGTTGTTGCCAAGATTTAGTGAATGAAAGCATCCCATTTTTTTGAGTGTGATATTGTAGTTTTTAGTCTTAAGATGTTTTTCTCACCCCATTAGTCCATCTATCTCTAAGCTATTGCCTATTGATATGTTATACAAAGCCATTAGATGATTGTTAGAGATTGACTACGTGTGTAGTTGATAGCTTAGACGTGAGCGGACTATAGGTGTGTCACTACCGCTCCAATATTTGAGGTAATTTGTTTGGATCACAATCCTCTTCCGTACTGCACCTGGTCATGATTGAATTTGTTTCCTGCTGTAAGATGCTGTGTGATCCTTAAATTGGAAAAAGGGCATTAGTTAATATTACCAAGATATATGGTTCAATGGTTTGTTACAGTGAATACTCTATGCAGCTGAATGCTTCTCGGATAAAAGTTCTTCAAGCTCAGGATGATGTGGTCAGTTCCATGAAAGAATCTGCATCTAAGGAGCTTTTGAATGTTAGCCGTGATCACCATGTGTACAGAAACCTTCTGAAAGATCTTATTGTTCAGGTCAGTATATACTGAATATTGTAAACTTAACCATGGTTTGACCATATGGATCCGACTAGGGTTGACAATGAGTTGAATTGAATTAAGCTGGTCATATCTTAGGCTTGGCTCGCATCAAATTTCTCTAGCTCATGACTCAATTTGAGCTAATTTTTCTGTTCAAACTTGGTTTGAATTACTTTCATGAGTAGCTCAGCGTGGCTCACTAGCTCAAATCAATTACAATAATAAAGTATTTTGTTAATAATTTAATACCTTAAAATATTTTTGAAAGTTAATATCTTTAGCAACTTAATAACAGAAAAAAATATATATAATTGGCATATTATAATATTTAATATAATATAAATGATAATTTATCTTAAAATTTAAAATTACATTATGACTACAACTAAATTCTAAAAGATGAATTAGTTTGAATTTTTTAATTTCTTTTATTGATACTCAAAATTTTATTGATTTATCTTTTTTAAAAATCATAAGCCTTATTTAGAAATCACAAGTGAAAAATGAACTTTATCTAATTATTTAACTTATAAATATAAAATTATTAAGTATTTTGAAAAAATAGAATTTAAAGTAAAATTTATTTACTTAATTATTTGACTTATAAAAGTAAAATTAATAAATTATTTGTTAAAATTTTGCCTTTTGATTTTCATTCTTATGATAAATCTACAAATAAAAAATTATCAACTAATTTTAATCTAATTATTTTACTTAAAATATTTGAAATTCTTATAAAAAAATATTGAAATTATATATTAGTAATAAAATATATATTATCTTAGATTTTTGGAATTCAATGTTGTTAAATATTTTGTTAAAATATAATATATATATTATAATATGGATACCTATACATATATATTTTTTATTTTATATGTTTGTATATCAAATCAGCTTATAATACAAATGAGTTAAGTTTTTATCAGCTCAAGCTCGGCTCATTTAAAATATGAACCAAGTAATTTAGTTTGTGTATCGCTCATTTATTTCATGAGCTTGGCTTATTGAGCCAAGACTCAAACTGAGTTGTGAGTCACTCATGAGCTAGCTTGACTTATTGCCAGCCCTAATTCCGACTCATATTTTCATGTTTTGAGAAGAAACTTTTGCAAAGTCCTATGAGTGTGTTGCTAGGGAACCCATGATATTCTTAATTATTCTTGTTTCCTTATTATATGTGATAATGAAATTGTGCCTTTCACCAGTGAGATCCTGCGCACAAGATTTTCCATGTAAGTACTTTGTGACTGATGAACCAATGTTTGATCTTTTAAAATCATGAACTAGCAACTTCTTATCTTGGTTTATGAATGGAGTTATGGGACCATATCATATATAAGTTTGTCATTAGAAGTTAAAGGATTTTGTCTGACAGAGTTTGCTGAGACTGAAAGAGCCTTCTGTTTTATTGCAATGTTGGAAAGATGACTTGCATTTGGTAGAGGGTGTCTTGGATTCAGCTGCAGAGGAGTATGCTGATAAAGAAAATGTCCATCAACCTGTAATCATTGTTGATAAGCAAGTCTATCTTCCACCTGGAGCCAGCCATCACAATGCCCATGGTCCCTTCTGGTAATTTTCATTTTATATTTTAAAAGTAAATTTTTGGGTTGTTGTAAAGATTCTTGTCACTATTAGTAGGTCTTTGCACTTGCCTCTCGTAAATGATTTTAGCATTACTTTTAGGTTCAGAGCGTGTGGAAAAAGGGTGATGATTAGATTTTAAATTATTAAGAGAATCCTGTTTCTGGTAGTTGTAGTTCGATTTAGGAGGGTTCCTCTCCTGTCATCTGCTATGGTATTGAAATGCCATTTTCAATAACCTAATTGTATCTGTCATTGTTCAGCTCTGGTGGGGCAGTGTTGGCTTCTCGTGATGGGAAGATAGTGTGTGAAAATACTCTTGATGCACGATTGGATGTGGTCTTCCGTAAAAAGCTTCCAGAGGTAAATAATTTTCTTTGAACTATTAGCCTCCTATGCATATTTCTTTCCATCCTTGGACTCTAAAAATAATTCCCTAGGCAGTTGTGTTCTGTCATCAATTGAAATAAATCAATGTATTTTGTGTTGCTGCTTAAATTTGTAGTATATTTTAAATGGGAAAGGTTCTTTCTGTCAAGAAGTTTTTTGTGTCTTGTTTTATTTATTTCTGTGTTAAGAATATATCGGATCTTGGTGTTCAAATAAAAAAAGTTAGGTGAATATTTTCACACTGTGATAATAATGATTGGGATGATCACTGAAATCAGTGTATATAAACTTATAAAGTGGTGAGATGTAGGTTTAGATCAAAGCATTCTCTTAAACAGAGAGAAGGGACAAGGTTTTTTAAACAAAATTCTTCAAACCAGCAGTACTCAGATAAAATGTAGAACCGCTGGTTTGTTTTTTTTTCCCCTATCTTTCTGATTTTTTTTCCCTTGACTGGTGTTCTGTGCTTTGTTCCTCAATCTTACACCCCTTTGGCCAATTATACACCTATCTGTAGAATGCATAACTTTATTACAACTTCTCCAAGTGTCGTCTAAATTGTGTCCTTGGGGATTTTAGTTTATGCATATATTTAAAGGAAAATTACACTTTACTTATATTGTTTTGTCAATTTTCACTTAATCCATTTATGTTTTCAAGCGTCAAAATTTGTCCACCTTTGTTTTCTAATGTTAACACTTTACTCACTTAAACTTTTTTTCCATTCAATTTTTAATATAATATTTCATAGCAAGTAAGTTAAGGGAATTTAAATGATGTTGCAAGTAAAGTATAAGATTTTCATATTTATATGAATCGATATTTAGAATTTTCAATGAGAATTAAAAAGTATATATTAATCTAGTCTCCTTGTTTTAGGCTTTGTTTGTTTTTGGAAGATAATTTTTGTAGGAAAATCTAATTTTCTTGTATATGTGTAAAGGAGTACTATTTGTTTCTATGTCTTATGATTAAAAAAAAATTCTTAGAGTTATGATAATGAAGAAAAATAACTTCTTTTTTGGAAAAGAGAAAGTTGTTATCATGATCCTATCCTAATCGTAATTAGCATGGAACCCATTATTTGATTTCTACCGGCCTAATCTGTTTTACTTATCACAATCCTATATAATTTACCAGAGAATGAGTAAAAAGGTAAGTAACATTTAAGAAAGAAGAGCAATTCATCAATAAGATTTTATAAAATATAAGGAAGTTAAAATTACTTATAACCCTCTTAAATTAAGGATAATTCAATTCTAACTAGCCCCGAAAAGAATTTACAATTTAGATCCTCTACCTAAGGCTATATATAGAATAGGTCCCAAAATTTATGTACAAATATTTAGTGTTACCAATAATTAAACCTATGAGCTTCCAAATGATCTAACTTTGAGAATGTGGTAGTAAAGGCTTAACTTAAGAATTTGTAAAATAAATTATAGAGGAATAAGTTTGGAGTTTAGTGAATAAATACTTCATTCAAATGAGCAAAATAATCCGATAATTTATCCACCCAATCATCCTTATGTAAGGCTTACCACACAATTAATCACCTTAACAATTTAGTTTCAAATAGCTTCAAAAGGCTCAAACATAATCTTTTCATAAGTAATATATCATACAAGAGTTTTTAAGAACAATTATTTCTCAAAGCCATATCACAATTCAAGCATGAAGCAAAAAATAAGTATATATATCCACTGTATGACTCTTGAGCCATTTTTTTACTTTTTTCAAACTTTCCATCCTTTTTTCCCTCGGACTAACCTTATACCCTTCTCATCTAGCATCATGAATTAATCATATGGTGTTCACATTGTCCCTTTTCACATTTCTCAATTCACAATTAGCTTAAAATTTTTATTTTTCATATTAGGTCATAAGCTTTATTTATCACAATGATTTGACAACATCATGCCTCTATGCACAGTCATATGTCACAATTCATTACATAAACAATAATATGATCTCATTCACATCCCATATCATAAGTTACAAACACATTTGAGTTTCGTTTCAAGGCTACGACCATGTATTGAACTCATGGTATCATCATATACTAACTTATCTTAGAATTTAAGAACACTACATTCCACTTTGATCCCTTATTGAATATGATAGTATGAAGTAAACTACGCATAATCAACGATATATTTGAGTATGGGAGCCCAAGGAACAATTTTGAGGTTCATACGTGAGTCTGTAGTTGAGTATCAAGATCTAGAGGCAACTCAGGATGCTCATACTTGAGTATATATTTGAGTATTAACATTCAAAGAGTACCCCTTGGCTTCATAGTCGATCATATACTTGCTTATGGCTGTTCAGACTTCACGTTTTAAGGTATACTTGAGTATATATTCGATTATTGCTTGGGATTTTCTAGATTTCTTTGAAAAATTTACTATTCACTTAAAAATTAAACCTTCAAATGCCTTTAATATTCAACCAATCATTATGAACTCATAAATGTGCATCAATCACATACCATTAATGCCATATATAACATTTAATCCATTTATTCTCATTAATCAACACCGAATCTATCAATTATGTTCATAAAGTGATGAAACTCAAAATAAGCAAATCAAGTGAAGTTTCCACGAAATTTAACAAGAATAGATGGAGTATCCATTCATCTAGTATGCAAGAAAATGCTAAGATGTTAGGTTGGATATCTTTTAAACCTAATCATACCAAAATTTAAAAATTATCAAGGTTTGAAATCCCCATAAAAATCAAATAACCTTAAATCTCCGCATCAAGTAAGAAAAAATAAAAAGAAATCTCAATAAGAATGATGTTCATATTTTGATTGGATGGAGAATTTGATGCAACCTTGCTTAATTTTGATGAAGAAATGAGGAGGAAGGGTGAAAAGAGTTGGGAGAATATGAGGAAGTTGAAGAAATGAGAGGGAATGGGGGTTGATGTCTTAAAAAATGAGGAATAGTATCTTTAAGAACATTTTTGGAAACTCTTTCTTACATTTTTTTTTATACTCACATACTTATAATAATTCAAGACTTTATACTTTATAATTCTATTTAATATTCATTATTCAGTTTTTATAAAATTTATATTTCCATATTCATTAAATTATTTATTTTATTTTATTTCACAATTCATACGCAAAATTTTTTATTTTACGGAATATATCGGTTATGTTAATTATTCTCTTCCGCAAAATAAATTTTAAATTATTATAATTTAAAGAAGGTATATCAATTGTATTCTACCAAATTTATTATATTTAATATTGAATATAATAATTATTTTTTACTATCTTAATAATTTATAATTACATTCCTATGAAAAATATTTTTCATTAAAATAAATAGTATTGTAAATTTACAAACTATATTATTACATTTTATACAAAATTATAAGTAATAAAATATATGAAATTTGTTATTTACAATCATTAATAGTTTTAGTTTTCTTTTTCTTTTTTGGACCCATTTCATGTATTGCAATGAATTTTTTAATCCTTTAATGTAAATATACATGGGTGAAAGAGGTTATTAAAATAAGGAAAGAAGATTAATTTTTTTTAATCTTTATTGAGAATTCTTGATATCAATTTCACATAAATATAGAAAAATTATACTTTACCTGTTATATATTGAAATGAATTTTTTTTTTATGCATCAATGTAAGTGTACGTGGGCCAAAGAGAATATCAAAAGAAGAAGATAAGACCAAAAGTCTTTATTGAGAATTTTTTACTTTAATTCATATAAGTGTAGGAAAATTTCACTTGAACTTATATGTGATGGAATTTTCCATTAAACTTTGGAGGGAAAAAAGTTTAAGTGGGAAAAATATTAAGAATAGGAAGTACAATTAGGTAAAGTTAAACACTGGAAAATACTTGTAGGTCACGTAAAAATTGACGAACAACGAATGGGTAAAATTTGAAGAATTGTTTGGTTGACACGATGTTCTATGAGAAGTATAATTTACTGGGAAATAAAGATTGGATAGGTTATTTAATTAACCATTAAGTGTTAAAACGTAGGAAGTAAAATTTTTCAAGAAGTTTTACCTCCTTCAAAACACAAGAAGTAACTTGCCCACTTTCCTTTAGTAAGTTGGACATACTGCATTTTTTATAAATAAAAATATATAAATGCCCATACTAATATTAATTAATAATAATCGTATCCTTTTATTTACTTATTAGGGTTCATTTCATTGAATAGTTGAGTGTTTTATAATATGTAATATGTTTAGTATTTTATAATATTTAAGATATTTTACCAATGGTATTGTTTTATTGTATGTGTTTTACATAATTATTATGAATTTCAAAAGAAAAATATAAAAGATGAATCATTTTAATATTTTATACATAATTTATTAAGTTAGTTTTAATTTTTATTAAAAATAAAAAATTACAAGTTAAAAAAAAATAATGATACCAAAGATATAAGATACATCACTTCAAAGAAAAAAAATGAAAATAATTTATATTCATTAATACTTCTAAGTTTTTTGTATTATAGTTATAAAAGATATAATAGTTATATTATTGTCACTTTTCAAGAAATTTAAAATTAAATCAAATAAAATATAAAAATTAATTTTTAAAAAATATTACTTTCTTAATATTAATTAAACAATATTGAGTATTTTTTGAGAAGTTCATAAGAGAATTTGTTTCTTATGAAATTTTACTTCCTCCAGGAATTTACTTGCTTTGTGAATTAGATGAGTCTTAAATATTTAATTGATGTCGGGTCTTCTTGGTTTATCGCTGCACTCAATGACAGTGGTATGTACTACTTAACTCTTGAGTTTCTTTTCCTAAATGCAGATTCGCAAGCAGCTGTTTGGACAAGTTGTTGCTTGATTTCTTTGGTTGTATTGTTTCATTGCCCCTAGAATGTTGATCTGCTGAGTGCCTGAACTGAAAACTTTCTTTGATGCGATTATCCGTTAGCTCCTGTTTACTTGGTAAAATTTTCTTTTAAATGAATCCTAGTTTTTCCCGTATCTTATCTGATGGGGCATGCAACATTATAAATATTCTTTTAATAATTACTGTTTCCAGTCTAATAGTATTCGGTTTGTTCTGAGGGAAAATTTTTCGTAGAAATAACTTCATTACTTGTATTTATAATTAATAAAATATTAATATAATAGAAAATATTTCATTTATATGATGTCATATATGAGAGGTACTATAAAAAATAACATCAACTATTATTTAAAGGAATTTTTTTTTTGTTATCAAAATGACCTGTATTATTTTGTTAATTATAAGAGATATATATATATATGTATAAGTAATATGAATTTTTTTATTGATATACAAGTAAATTGTATATAAATAAATAAGTTGCAAATAGATAGAATTTTCATACTAAAAATATATCCTGACCAAACAATCAGCTTAGCACGTTGTTGACTTGGTGCATTTTAATTATCAAGCAGCAAAGAGATTGGCATTGCATTCGAAGTGTTGTTCAAATATAGGCTGTTTGGCAGGCTTGGAAATAGATGATTGCGTTATCTCATCTTGTTACGCGAGGTGGAATGTAGGGGAGGCTGGGAATATCGTTGATGGAGTATTGTATTTGTATATTATTGAATTTGATATATGGATGTATTAAAATTGATTGTATATTAAATTTATTTTTTAAAGTTAAATTTAATATATTATATAAAAATATATCAATGATTAACTTTAATAATATATCATCATTTCCTAAATTTAGAGAAAGTTTAAGTTGGTGAGAAATTGAGTATTTTTGAATGGTGAATTATATATTTTCTTTTGAAATTATTATTGTATTTGATTAATTTTAAAAAGGAAACTTTAAAATAAAATGATGTAACCATGAAAATATTTAATTTCTTAAAAGTTTGAACTTTTTCATAAAATCTTTTCCTTTAATGTGGAACTTTTTCGTGAAATATTAATTAAAATTGACATATTATCCACGTGAGGACCGAATTCAATAAACCAGCACTTGACATTTGCTAGCTGAAACAAAGATGCGCCCGCAGTCAATATTGAAAAAATCATACTTTACTCATGATTTTATCTTTTTTTTTAACTTAACTTATCAATAATTTTAAGTGTTAAAATTTATTTATTTATATTTTTAATTATTAATATTTTATCTATTAATTTTTTCTCCAAATTTAACCGAAAATTTATGTCTATTGCAAGTCTTTTCTATTTTTAATATTTTGATTTAATTTGAAATTTATTCAAAATAATTTATTTGAAAAAAATTTATTTAACGTTCTCTATTCATTAATCAAGAAGTGAATTGCAGAAAATTATTCTATAATAAAATTAAGATTTTTTTAGATAAATTATTTTTGAATAAATGTTAAATTGAGTTAAAATATAAGGAAAATAGATATCCATGGATATAAGATTTTGATTAAATTTTGAATAAAAAATAGTTTAAATAGATAAAGTATAATAGTTAAAAGTGAAGGTAGGTGATTTTGGTATTTAAAATCACAAATAAATCAAATAAAAAAAGATAAAATTACATGTGGGTATAGTATAATTTTTCTTTATAATTATTTTTAATTTTAAATTTAGTAAATCACTATTAAATATTATACTTTTAAGTTTTTTAATGCAACAATTTACTCATTCCATTTTAAAAGGAATTTTTTATCCTTTTTTCTTTACCATTTTCAAATTTAATTAAATATTAAATATTTTTTTCAATTTTATCCTCCTCTTTTACTAATAAATATTTTATTATTTTACATATTCATCCTTAATAAATTTATTTTATCATATTTTTTAATTTTTAACATTTTCAATTTTGTGAATAAAACAACAGATAAAATAAAATTTAATTTTGAACTAAGAGTTAACTTAAAAAATTCAATAAATATAAACATAACTAATTACTTTCTTAATTTTTATGAAAATAATTAAATACATTATTAGATAATAAGAAATGATGGAGTATATAATATATATTTTTTAAAACAATTGTTTAAGTGAGTTAAGATGATTCATTATTAGCTAACACATTCTGGTTTTTTTATGCTTACAAATTGTGAACCGTAGAAAACGAACGCCACGTTGATGTTTGTTCATGAGAATGATAATTCTAGCGGTTCTGTTGTAACAAGAAAATTTATAGTTCTTGCCATTACTCATCTCTCCATGGAAAGTCAGAACTCGTAAAATATTCCAAAAACTGAAGCACAGTCGTTTCGTTGGGTCTTACCAACCCTCTAGGAGGCATCGACGTCTGAGGCACCTCCTTCTTGTTGGTTAAGTCGCTGTCCCTTCACTCCTTCGACGAGTCCGCCAGCCAAGCCCCTTTTGCAACAAAATCCGCCCACCAGACTCTAGCTGCCCCGCATTTATACGTTACCCAGCTCAGCTTTGACGAGTCTCCATCTTAAACACTTTCCCCTGCTATCTTCTTCTCCCCGATTTCTAGTTTTCTTTCAAACATGGAAGCCTCAACTCTGTCGCGCATAGGCCTTGCGGGGCTCGCTGTCATGGGCCAAAACCTAGCCCTCAACATCGCTGAGAAAGGCTTCCCTATCTCCGTCTACAACCGCACCACTTCCAAAGTCGACGAGACCGTAGATCGGGCTCGTCAGGAGGGTGGTCTTCCACTCTTTGGCCAATACAACCCTCGAGAGTTTGTTCTTTCCATTCAACGACCCAGATCAGTGATCATCCTTGTCAAAGCCGGTGCTCCTGTTGATCAAACCATCGCTACCCTCTCTGAACACATGGAATCCGGTGATTGCATCATTGACGGTGGCAACGAGTGGTACGAGAATACCGAGCGTCGAATCCATGAAGTTGCTGATAAGGGTATACTCTATTTGGGGATGGGTGTGTCTGGCGGCGAAGATGGCGCCCGAAATGGACCGTCTTTAATGCCTGGGGGTTCCTACCAGGCATACTCAAATGTTCAAGATATATTAATGAAAGTCGCTGCTCAAGTTGAGGACGGCCCCTGTGTTACTTACATTGGAGAAGGCGGCTCTGGTAATTTCGTGAAGATGGTCCACAATGGTATCGAATACGGAGATATGCAGCTCATTTCTGAGGCCTACGATGTGCTGAAGCATGTTGGGGGTTTGTCAAATTCAGAGCTTTCCGAGATTTTTGCGGAGTGGAACAGAGGGGAGCTTGAAAGCTTTCTCGTTGAGATTACCGCGGATATCTTTAAGGTTAAAGATGAAGCTGGAGATGGGGATTTGGTGGATAAGATTTTGGATAAAACGGGTATGAAGGGTACTGGAAAATGGACGGTGCAGCAGGCAGCAGAGCTGTCAGTGGCGGCTCCAACTATTGCTGCATCATTGGATTGCCGCTACTTGAGTGGATTAAAGGAGGAAAGAGAGAATGCTGCAAATGTTTTGAAGGAGGCAGGAATGAGTGAAGAAGTGGGGTCTGTGAAGAGTGGGGTTGACAAAAAGAGGTTGATAGATGATGTGAGACAGGCCTTGTATGCATCCAAGATTTGCAGCTATGCCCAGGGGATGAATTTATTGAGGGCCAAGAGTAATGAGAAGGGATGGAATTTGAATTTGGGTGAATTGGGCAGGATTTGGAAAGGTGGATGTATTATCAGAGCAGTGTTTTTGGATAGAATTAAGAAGGCTTATCAGAGGAATCCCAACTTAGCTAGTTTGATTGTGGACCCTGAATTTGCCAGGGAGATGGTGCAAAGGCAGGCAGCCTGGAGAAGAGTTGTTGGATTAGCAATATCTGCTGGTATCAGCACTCCGGGGATGTGTGCTAGTCTTGCTTATTTTGATACATATAGGCGAGCAAGGCTTCCTGCTAACCTCGTTCAGGCTCAGAGGGATCTGTTTGGAGCTCATACATATGAGAGGGTTGATCTTGCTGGCTCTTTTCATACCGAGTGGACAAAGCTTGCTCGCAAGAACAGTGCCGGAGTTGGTGCTTTTAATTGAGATCTTTTAGTTTGCATATTTGTCTGTTTGGATTGGTGCGGGTCATGCACCATTTGAATTAAATTGTATGTGTCATTGAGGATTTCTGGTTAGACAAAGGAATTCTAGTTTACTCTAGCAGTCACTGCTTTACAATAAAAGAACTGCACGTTTTTTGAGTTCCATATGCTTATACGACTTGTTTGTTTTCCTTGTGGTGGACTTGAGATTGCTGAATGTTTCTTTGTGTAGTAGAAAGTTCTCGCTTAGAATTTGTATATAAATGTTCTGAGATGGATACTCATTTGAGTATGGTACTTAGGTGCTTACTGAAGGATGCTTGGTGCAGAAGCGGAACAAAATGAGTGTTGCTGCACGATATATTTATTTAACAATGGAGGAGGCATCTGTCCAAGTTTCTTGACCTTAGAGGAGTTATTGATGTATGTGTCGTAGGATTTCTTAGGTTTTCTATCTTGAGGTTAATATGTATTTTATTTTGATAGGTATAAATTCAATTTTTTGTGCTTCTGCAGGATTTTCACCCGATGATCGCCAACCTGACTCTTTCATTCCCTTCAAAGATGGTTTGCTTTGATGAATGTTATTGGCGTTTCTTTTTCTTGAGCAGCCTTTGAGGACTAATTTTTTTCCTTTCCAAATTTTGTTCCTCATTTTGGCTTGCGACAGGAGTGTACACTGCTTGGGTGGTGTCCACTATATTGAGTTTTATGGAATTACCTTTTGCATTTGATGAATTTGGAAATGAACTGTGAATTGATCTCTGGCAACGTGAATGGCAATTCTGCATTGCTCACAGCCATTGGTCTGAGATAGATTAGATTACAGGTAGAAGTTAGAAACTGAAAATCAGAATCAGGGTTGAAAATCTACTAAGCCATTCTTTCATTCTAGTGAAAAAAAAAGAAAAAGAAGAAAAATACAAAGTATCCTCTTCACAGCGCACAATGGACTTAAAAAAATCAAGCAATTCCTTTGTGAGGTAAAAATTAGTATAGTGATCAAGTGTGTAAATGGAAAGGACAAATGAAAAGTACAATGAGCTACGGAGCAGTAGACTCGGGAACAACTAGTATAGTGACCAAGCGTGAAAATGGAAAGGACAAATGAAAAGTACACTGAACTACGGAGCAGTAGACTCGAGAACTGGCTGAGTTCTTGTGACTGCCGCGGAAGGCATTTTACTATTCCCCAGCCATCTACTCTCAAGAATCAATCATCGGCTTGTTTTTCCATCTCTTGAATCCTTTTGGTCTCCGGAATTCTCACTGACGAAAGTCCAGCATAACCCACTCCAATCAACACAAAAAATACAAGTACAAAGCCAATCACACGAAGATCCCATAGTCGTTGCTGCTTTTTCGTCTCCATTGGCATGACAACTGAAAAATGACCCTCTTCTTTAGCGTAACAGACATCGGCCGAGCTCATTTCAGTGAGAGAGATGTTACGTTGCCAGTGAATTGGACACATCTTGCCTTGGAGTTCGTGCCACACATGCGCGTGATATTCGGAAATTGAATTGTTATGAGCCGCCCTCCTGTTGAGATTGAGGTTTCTGACACTCCTATCTGTTACATTTGAGGCATCGAAAACCATGAAGCCAACAACAGAAGTGGTGAGAGAGTTACCTGGTAAACTGTAGTAATGTGAAGACCAGTTCCTTAAGTATACAATGGCAAATCTCTAGACGCAGACATGGGGAGTGGTCATGGTTCTTGGTGGGAAGTGGAAGAAGCTAAAATTTGCCCCTTTGTTCCACAGCCTCCGGCTTCTAGACGCAGAACGGAAACATCCATGCCTGACATATTCCGAGGAAGAATGGCATTTTATAATGCACCCGTGCGAGGCCTGTGTTTAGTTAATGTTGTGAAAGCAAAATATTGAACAAAAGAATTCAATATCTTGCTGGCTGTCTTATTGAAGCTCTGCACAAAAGAGCAGCAAGAAACAATGAACACCAACCAGATGAAATTGCAGCGAACATTGGATCCCATTGACACGGACACAGCTGATAACTGAAAGACAAAGCAAAATGGTGCACCTAGTCAAGTTGGGTTCTTTGTTTAGTATGTCTACATATGTGAAACTAGGATCTAGAGTGTGTGGAAAATGACATCGTTTTTGTGAGTCCGGTGATGTTGACTATGCACAAAGAAAGAAGCATGCTGGAGTTGGGTCCCGACTTGTAAGGGAAGAAGGAATGAAAAAGTGATTGACTTTAAAGTGTTTGATTCCATGTGATGTGCCTATTTAGTGCTTGCGTGCGGGCGTGGGAGAGAGAGAATCTTTGTCACTACAATTGAGTTGATTGCTTTCCCAGCAAAGCTATTGAGGCGTTGCGTTTCCATGTCCATTGGAGCATACACCATACAAGCTTCTGGGCTATGTTTCCTACTCTTGGACTGTACCAAGCAACAATGCTTTCGCTCCACAAAGCCCCATTTTGGTAGTCAGTGCCGTTAAACTTGAACGAACAACAATTAGGAGCTGAAAATTACCGGTTACCAGAAGAAGGAAAGGATAACTGTACAATTGGGTCCTTGCTGGACCATACTAATTGATACACAGATGTCGGCTAGCACGCGTTCATCACATCAACTTCTCTTGAAGTTTGTTTAATTATACTCAATACCTATTATTTCTTGAAATTATACATTTTTGCTCCCTCTAAACACTTTCACAATTATAAAATACAATAATATTAACTTTTTAATTATAATTTCTTTTCTAATATCATCCATTGTAACTGGAGAATTATTTTTTTTACATTTTTATATATAAATATCGTAACACAGCTCTATATAAAAAGGGAATAATGTTTTTTCTATAAGGAAATAGTACATTTATACATAAAAATGTAAAGAAATAGTCTTCTAATTATGAAAGACAACATTAAAAAAGGGATTGCAATTTAAAATTTTGAATTTCGTTCAACACCATGTATAATATAATATAAAGACTATCAAATAATATAGGACAAGGTAGTATATTATGTGACATTTGGTTTATTATTATATAAGATGAAAGTTTGTATAAAATTAGAAAAATTTTATAATACACTATTGATTAAGTAATGTACTAGTATACTATTAAATCTGATTATTGATATATTATCACATAACATACAAGATTTGACTAAAAAAAAATAAACTTGATGTGCAATTAAATTTAATAGTGTATTGGTACATCATTGAATAAGTAGTGTATCATAGTTTCTGCTATAAAATTAATATATCTTCTTACCATGTTGTAGAAGAATAGACTTGAAAAATAATTAATTTAATTAAAAATTTTCTTACATATAAAAAATTAATAAGGTCATCTTAAATGAATTTAAAATACATAATCAAACTAAAATGTCCTTCAACAATAATTTTTTAAAAAAATGATAATATATATAAATTGAAGACTTATACTATGATAATAAAATAATATAACATATTTCACCAACACATATACACAAATGTATATGTATATACACATTGATATGTATTTGTCGATGTATGTATAACAAACTAATAAAAAATTATAATAAATCAATTTAAAAATATAAAAGTCAATGAGTAGCTTATAAAAAAATTTGAAAAATAATATACACTCTTCACAAGTATTATAAATATAATTTAATATTATCACATAAAAATTTTAAAAATACTTTAATCAAAATATAAGTGTCAACATAAAAGAATTTTTGTTAATTTTAATTTTATAAGAAATATATGTAAAAGAAAGGTAAGAGAGAGAAGACTTAAAATATATTTTTAATTTTTAACAATTTATGAATTATCTTAATACTATTCTCTTAACTCTTATCTTCCCTTCTATGAAATGAATAGTCTTTATAGGGAATTAAATTTATAAGAGAAAATTTTTAGATAAATTATATAATACATTTGAAATTTCTAAACATAGTAATCATCTTAATTATATAGTTTATCCTATACCTGTGGATTTTATATGATGTGTCAAGTGAGGCCTTGATGCTAGTACATTTCATAATGCTCAAAGTGTTTTAGAGATGGATGTGTATGATTTTAGAAAATGAGGAATATTCAATATAGTTAGATTAAATTTCAAATGAGATTAATGTAACTTATCTTCTTTTTTTTTTTAATTATATGAGGCCTCTTGTTTCATAAAGTCCAAAATAGCGGGCCTGTTAAGGTTAGAATCAGGTGCCAATATTTATGGGGTGCAGGCCTCTAAGGCGGCTGTCAAATTTGAAACGAAAAACAGACCGAAAACCTTCAACCAAGTCAAATTTTAGGGGACATTTGGCTGCCAGCGTTTTGCGGTCAAACAGCTGTTTGACCGCAAAACGCTAGCTTCTCCAGTGTTTCAAAACAGCGAATTGACGCAAGTCAATCCACTGTTTTGCTGGTCAAACAACTAAACGCTGGAGAAACAGCCGATTGCCAAACACATCTTTAATCTATTAGACCATAATGAAAGCAGAAATGGGAGTCCCCGTGGAGTTTCTCTTCCATTCACGAAATTTAGTATTATAAAAAATATAAATTTATAAGAGAAAAAAAAGATAGGAATATATGAATTTGCATGTCATAAATATATTCCAATATTTTCTTGTGAAGAAAGGAAAAGTGGAGTTAGAATAATGGGATTTCAAGGAAAATGCAACGTGCAATATTTCATCTATATTTTGAACGGTTAGAGTTTCAAATAAATTAAAGAATTATCTTAAAAATATATCAATAAAAAATTGCCTTAAAAGAATGTATTAATTAATAAATCAAATTAAATTTAATTCATTATCAGTGTAAATTAATTTTACACTATCACTTATTTATGTAAAGTCATGTCGATAAAAAATTACTAAAATTTTTTTATTGCAATTAAAAATTTTTAGTTATTAATACTCTTTTTAATGATATATCTTTTTTTTGTTAACTAATAATATAAAATATTTTACATTAACAGTTAATTAAATTTAAATTCAAATAAGTAAACATATTTTATATTGAAAATTAAATATTGTCATTATTAATCCTTCCATCTGTATACTCAATAAATTAAGATGGTCATGAGAATTTAATTTTGTTCTCAATTTAATTATAAGAATAATTTTATCCAATTTCTGAAAGTTGATTTTATATATAATTTATGTATCTTATATAATATGTTGAGGTTTCAATATATAAAGTATTATTAAATTAATTAACTAACCATTTCATTTTCAAATAAAATATTCAAAATCAAAATTAAAATAATTTATATAAAATTTTTCGAAGAATTTTCTATTAAGAGATAAGAATCACTCCCACTATATTCGAAGAATTCGCAGAGTGTAATTAATTTGCTTCCTTAAACGTTTAAAAAAAAAGGCTTAGAATCTTCATTACAATAATTTATATAAATATTTTTAATATCTTTATGTTATTTTGAAATGAATAGTTAAACAGCAAAAGTCTCAAAGTCAATTTGACATAAATGTTCTATCAATTCAATTTGATAACTATTTGTTGTGAATTGACAAACGATATGAATGCTGAAAACCCTTTACATAGTCTCGTGACATTGCAAGTAGTTAAATGATTTGTTTAAAATTAACATAATTAGTTACTACAAATTTCATTACTTTCTATATTAAGAGATAAGAATTACTCCCACTATATTCGAAGAATTCGAAGAGTGTAACCATTTGCTTCCTTAATTTAAAAGAAAAGGGCTTAGAATCTTCATTACAACGATAAGTGTCACTCTGGAATGTTACTTTGTATATTAGTAATATAGATAAAAGAAAAAGGCAAAAAAAAATTATGATAATTTTGTGAAGTTTAAATTTTTTAATTAACACCCGCCTTGTTATGTTATGCTTTTTTATTTGGAATATTCGGAAGGTTTTTGATGTATCTAATTTTAAATTTACCTGGTTTTTTGATATAATTTTTTACACGAAGTATGTGAATATTAATAACCGAAAAGTTATAATTACATATCGCTAGTTGTTTCCTTTTGCTGACCTTGTTGCTGCCTTTGCGCTTTTCGACTTCCAAATCCTACATACGATCGACGTGAAGCAGATTACGACAGTTTACAGTCAGTTAATTCTGTTTTCTTACTCTAGGGGCCATCCAACATTTTTCCTATCATTTCCTTTTATTTTATATTATATTATATAGCTTTAACTCTACAAATTCATGCCAGATTTTTTTTCATCCGTGTAAATTGCTTATCTATTTATATATTTCGTCTCTTTCGAAATGGGCATTATGTTAAAGTTATCAGAGCCACTGTTAGACGATTCCTTTCCTTTGGACGGCTTATTATTACTATGTTAGCACTTAACAATCTAGAACGTATCAATTTGCGAAATTAAAAATGCTTGATAATATTTTAAGAAGAATAATTCATTTATATTCCCTATTATTCAGTTAGATTAGATTCTGATTAGACAATGAAAGAGGAAAGATCATGTTTGCAAGTTTTTTTGTCCCAAAGCGGTTGTTACTTAATGTATGAATCCAACTACAGCTCCTTTAAGCATTGAATAATTATCCACTAAGTACTTCACTGGTTTCTGGTTTTGAGGGGTCGAAACCTAAAGAGATAGTGAGATACCAGACAGCAATTCTTTCATAAATTATGCATAGATTTCCTGTGTATCAAAGTGAAGTTTGTCCTTTTGTGAACTATTTTGCCTCTCAATTCGGGGATAAACTTCGAGTGTAAAGGAAAAATAGTGAGCATTACTTCCCCCGATGATAACCTCTTATTGGAAATCATATGCTGTGCTCTACTTTGCCAAATATTTAAGATATAATATGATTATATTTCTTCTTCATCTTCGTGGGAGTGATTACAAATAAATCAAATAATTGAAAATGACTGCTTCTACAAAAATATAGTCTAAAATAATTGACTTACTCTGAATAATATTAAGCAGCTTGAATGCTAATAAAATTCAATTTAATAATTAATTTGTAGTCATCAACTATTCTTTTATTTTTTTTTTTATTTTGGCCATATAGTCATCGACCATTCACACAATCTTAAAATGATTATTTTTACGCATCCATGGTATTACCTAAAATATTTGATTATATAATCATTCAATATAAGCTAACAATTAATATAAAGCTTAATTGTCCACTACGAGTTTAATGGCTCACAGTTAAGATTAATTATCAAGTTACCTATCCTCACATCAACATAAATAAGGTTTTTTATACACAAATGTAGACATCTAGTTAGTGGTAGGGGACAGGTAAGAGATCTAATCTCCTAAAAAAAATTTTAATGTCTTCGTTCTTATGTATTATGATTTAGATTTACCCCACCCAAAATTTAAAAATTATATATGTTTTATAAAAAAAATTTGATACTTGATCCTGTTAAATGAAAAATTCTAATTCTATCACTATATCTTATAACGAGGCTTCATTCTTCCTCTCATTTTAACAATCTTTACGCTTGTTTTTTGTGATCAAATTGCTGACTTAATCGTTAGAATTTTTTCTGGAACTTCAAATTTCTATTACTTATTTTTTTGTTTAGCAGGTTTTAAACATTAGGGTGTGTTATACAACATATTTCTTCTTATCTATTTACAATCCGCAGATCACACACATAATTGAATTTTAGCTTAACTTTTAATTGTATTCTTATATTCAATGTGTAAGAAAGTAGATAATGATGAACAAAATAATTGTATAATGCTATAGATATCAGTAATTAACAGAGCACAATGTTTGCCACTGTTGGATACTACAACTTAATATCTTATAAAAAATAAAGTGTTCCCAGTTAACCAGTTATTAATTTGATAAAAAATATGTTGATCGATTTGAACAAATTTTACATATTAATAAACAAAGATTTAAATTCTAAAGATAATATTTATTAAAAAAAGAGATTTATTAATATTTTAATTCTCGATATGATGATATCACTTGGCAGTTAAAAAAAAGAATAAGTGTCCTAAAGTTTATCCTAAGGAACAAATTAGGATGCTTCCTTTTCGTTGCGATCTATAACATGCAATGTAGCTGAAATTATCAATTTTTTTTTAATACCAAATGCACCCGGAATTCGACAAGCGAAAGAGAGAGAAAAAAAAATTGAGAAAACTCGAAAAGAAGGTATCGGATTGAGTTTTAAGATGTAAATGAAAGAATAAGGACAGATACAAAGGGGCATGCCATGTGGGAAGGTGTACGAATGATTAATGTGGCAGGGCACCCCATGACTCAGATGGAATATGTAAAAGATTATTTCAGACATAGAGATAAATACTGAAGCCCAAGGGTCATTTCATGGGACAACCCCATTTGTCCAAATATATAATTGAAAAGGAGAAAAAAGAACCTGAGATTGCTTCCATTATTCCCTTTTCTTCTCCATGGCTTCTTTGCATTGGTAGTTTATTTTCATTCTTGCAGACATACCTCGGTTCGCACTGTAACTTTCTTCTTTTTCATTTTGCTGTTTTACTTTATACAGTTTCCCCAACCTAATTTGTTCTAATAAGAGTATCCAATCTAATTAGATGTGTCTGAGGAAACTATATTTTGCTTAGGTGGAAATTCCATGCTTCCCAATTGCACTACTAAAAAGTTTATTCAAAATTGGAATAAGATGGTATGAATATACGGCTTCCATTTTCTTTGTATGGTATATCATCAATTTATAAAGTTAGAAATAATAATTTTTTTAATTTTAATATGTCTAAATATATGAATATTATAAGTTGATATTAATTAAATATTGTATATGACATATATTTTTTATGCATAAGTACATGGATCTAAATATGAATAATCTGTTGGATTTATGATAGATTTTGTGATAAATTTGATGTGGCCTTTATAATTATATAAAAAGACATAGTTTATATTATGGAATAATTATAGTCATATAAAAAGACATGATTTAAAGGTTATTAGTTAAAATCTACATAAATATTGCATAATATGAAAGGTCATCATTATAAATTAGATTTAAATACTTGATCAAAGTCATTTATTTAAATTAAATATACATTATGCAAGATTAATGTACCCTTTTGATGGTTTTACATATGAAAGGTCTTCTACTTAATTACTTGAGTTAATTAAATTCATAAATATTAGAAGAAAGTGAAGCGTCAAGACTTTTTAATGAGTTAAGTCATGAAAGTTATAAATAAGGCTCTTAGTCGTCTCTTTACTTATGAATGCAAATTTGTATGACTTCCATCATCTCACAAATATTTAAGAAAAGAGAATATTAAGGTGTTATTTAATTCTATTTTTTTTTATAATTATCAAAATCATTATAACTCAAGGTATTTCATTCACCTTTTTCTACTTACACATTTTTTATGCTTAAATTTTTTAGACATTATAACTTATTGTTAATTGTAATTATAATCAAGATCTAAGTAATAAAATTTTCGAACATGAAAATTTTACAACATAATCATATATGCATAAGATCATGTAACTAGAATCACATATAATAATCAATGAGTCACTTAGAATAACTATATATACACTATTCTATTGGAAGTTTATGAAGCTAGGCTTAGGGAGTCCACTGAGAGTTGCAGGGAAAAAGAATTAGTTAATCTTCCTTTATACAAAGTGGTGTTAAAATATGATACTTTGAGTTAAGAGTGATATAATTTCTCTCATTATAAGAAAAAATCATGTTCTGTTGGTGTATTTAGATAAATATACTTGTTAGAATAGAGGATGTTAAAAAAAATAATAGAAACACTATTCTCTATCACGTAATGAGATCATATTATTTTCAGATAAAAAAGTTACTTTAATAAAGATAAAGTAAAAAAAATCAATTAACTCACATTCTTATCATTGTAATTTTTTTGATGATGTGATATTTGAGGTGGCAGCGAACGCTGCCACTACAAAACTTGTAGAACATTCTTGGGGGGATTCGTAGAGGACTGTTCAACCGATGAAGTAAAAATAGGAAAGGGAGCAGTGCAAAAGAGGAAGTTGAAATTGTGAAAATTTCAGCCCAACAAGTAGGTAAATTTGCTGAAGAAGTGACTTAGAATTGTAAAATTCAAAGATAACTTATAATTTTAAAGGGAGAAGAATGAACGAGACGAGACAATCTACAGCAGCAGATGCAGGATCAAAGGATAGTGGAGATATTAAAATATACAGTTAAAAATAAAAAATGACTTCATATTATTTTAATTAATATATAAATTTCAATTATAATACATATTACACTGTAAGCATAAATAATTTAAAAAATATAATTATATTACATAATTATTCAGATGCAATTTCTTGTTTTAAAATTATTATATCATCGATTTATTAAGAAACATATTAGATACATTTTTCTTGGTATATGAAATTAAATAGTCATCAATTGATTTTTCACAATATTCATTAGAATAATATTTTTTAAAACTTGTAGAAAAACATATCATATTTAGTGCATATAATATATTTGTCTTTTAAAAAATGTTAAGCTCGTAGAAAACACAGATAATTTTTTTTTATTTGGGATCATAAACACTTGGAATTGAAGAATTGAAGATAAGATAATATATGACTTACCTACTCTCTTTCAAGATGGAGTTTGTGTTCAGTGCCAAGAGTAAATAAGAAGATACAATTATAACCATTTTGACAATTATAGGAGCAAAATTCAAGTGATTAGAGAGCAATATGGAAGATATAAAGTCAATGAATACGAGTTGTGGATGAAAAAAATTAAAGGCATGAAGAAGGAAAAAATTCCAGTGGTCACGAAAGTATTAGAGTCAAAAAGATGTTGAACATGAGAAAAAACATATATTGAAAAAATATGAAGGAGTCGCAAAATCAGTGTTTTTGCTAAAATTATCGAACTAAATGTTCGTTGACTTTGTTATTGGAGAATACACTGCAATGCAGAGTCTTTAAAATGCCATTCGAATTTGAAGATTTTGAATGAAGCCTTAAAAAGAAAAAAATTTAAAATCAAATGGGAGTATGGAAAATAATATTTTTATAATTTTTACATGTTTATATACATACATCATATAGGATAATATTAATTAAAGAGTTTAAATTTAATTTATTGTTATTGTAAAATATTTTTACATTATCAATGAATAAGAAAAATATATATTATAAAAAATAATAGTAACTAAATTTTTTTAATAATAATAAAAAATTTTAATAATTTTTTAATATAATAATATATAATTGAGTGATAATATAAAATTAATTTATACTAACAATAAAAAATTTAAATCCTTAATTAAATTTATTGTATAAGAACATATATTTTAAATGAGCAAATGCATGCATTTAGATATAAATAATCAAGTATGAATAGAATCATGGAACTGAAATTGTGTATAGGAACTAAATACACTCATTTATCGGTGGATTATGTAGACCAAGTATAATATAATGAATCAAGTGGAAGCCTTACCCTTTGCTTGGTAGGAAAGAAAAAAATAAGGGAAAGAAAATGAGCAAAAGCAAAATAAGAGGAAAAGTAATTTTTCTTTTGATGCTTGGTTGAGTAGAAATTAAGAAGGAAACTATAATTATTTTTTATTTATTTAGATAAAAGATTAAGAAAAAGATAATTAAAGTTAATTGAATAATAATTTTATTCTTAAAATTAAAAACTTATTGAAAAAAAATGATTTTGAACACAAATAATTAAAATCATAATTTACCAAATTTATATTCTCACATTATTAGAATAAAATAATAAAAAATTAATATAAGTAAATATTTTTTTACTGTAATACAAGCATATATTATTATACTTTTAATGACATTTTTAATTATACTTTTTATTTATTCGAATAAAAATAGCTAGCCCAGGTAGTTGAGAATGAAGGAAATGTTAAAAAATAAAAAAGAGAGAGAAAAATTATTGATCAGTTTGGCATTATAAAAGTTTAAAAAAAGGGAATTATGATAGTTTTAAATAATTTATGCAAATACTAAAGAATCCTATTCATTAAAAAATAGATTATAATATGTAAAAAGAATAAAGTTTAGAATAATTTTATGTTTTAAAATAAATTAAATTTTTCAATGAGAAAAAATGAGAAATATTGTAAGAGGGATAGAAATTAAATGCACCAAACATTATTTTTTTTTATTAAAATAAATTTTAATAATTAATTTGAATAAATTATTAGTCATTTATGAATATAAAATTGATAGTGGAGATTTGGTATAAGTCTGTTAGGCTTACGCTAGTGTTAATTAATCCCTTTCTATTATTATTAAATTAATAATATAATATTTGATTAAAATATAAATGTTAATAATCTCCACACACATATATATAATTGATGATGTATATATTTAAGAACATTTTTTATAAATATATATTTAATAAATAAAATATTAAAATCTTATCAAGTAATTATTTAAAATATTAGTAAAAATTTTAAATTATGACTACAAATTTAATATTATTTCATTTTTATTTTGACTTATGAGAGGGAAAAACGGAAAACAAAAGTAGCATGGCATACACATTACTTACTGAAGGAATTCAGGTGGTGTTTAATTCATGAAATATTTTTAATATTTTTAAAAATATTTTAGTAAAATATTATATTCCTATGATTGGTTCAAGGGTTGATAAAAAAATATATGAAAATGTCATATTTCTGAAAATATTTTTGACCCAATTTTTTCTTAAAATATTCTCTGAGGAGAGGTAAAAATCTCATATTCTCATAAGATAGGAATGCTGATATTAAAATAAAAGGATAAAATTATTCTCATGTTTAATTTTTTTATTTATTACTTTATTAAATAATTTTTAATTTAAATTGAGAAATAATTATTACCTTAGTTTTTAAAATATTTTTATTATTAAAAAAATATAATAATATTAATTTTTTTACTATAATTTATTTTCTATTATTGTTCTTAGAAGATTATTTTAATATAATTATTTATACATATAAGTTTTTTGATTAAAAAATAATATTACAGGCTTAGAGTTTCTTTAAAAAAGGTATATTTATATATAAAAATATAAAATAATAATATTTTTATATATTATAAAATTTAATATCAATATAAAATACAATTTTAAAATTTATTTAATATTAAAAATTTATAATTTTATAAAAAAAATAAATATCAAGTATATTTAATATTATGATAATAACTTAAATAAATTATACGCACTTAATTTTAAAAATTAATTTAATAATAATACTAATAATTATAATAATAAAGTATAAAATATTAAAATATAACAAAGTACAACATATAAAAATATAACACATTAAATATTAAAATATAATGAAGTGTAAAATATTATATATATATATATATATATATGTTTTAATAAATTTTTAAATATTAAATATTAAAATTTAATTTATTAAATGTTAAAAAAATTTATTATTTGTATAATTTTAAATAAAAATATGATTTACTATATTATATTTTATAATAAAAATTTGATAAAGATATTTTTAAAATAATCTCAAAATTTTTAAAAATATTAAATATAAATCAAATATACAATAATATAATATAATATATTTAAAAATTTTACAAAATAATTTTAAAAAAATTTATAATAAATTAAATATAAAAATATTATATTTTCATCAATTAAATTCTTGAAAATCAAATTTTCATAAATGTATACTTTACGGAAAGACTTGGTGAGTTTCCGGCTCATTTTCTCGGCATCTTAGGCAAGAAAATGATATGGTGGGTCCCACGGCTATTTTTACTATTCATTATCTGTTTTGTACGTTAATCCTAGTAAGGGAAATTGGGATTTTTCTATCCCTTTTCTTCCTTTTTAAATTAATAGATAATATATTGATTTTTCTTCGCCGTTTTTTCTTCAGCATCCAAGTCAGGGAAATTGGGATTTTTAAATTCCCTTCCTTCAACTTTCCGCGCACACAAACACGGGGGTTACTAAAAGTTAAAAGATAATATATTTCCTTATCCTTCCAATTGAATAGTGTATAGTGGGTTCGTTTTTACGAAAAATACTTTTTATAAAATTATAATCACAAATTAAGATGATAAAATATTATTTATATATTTAATGTTAAAATATATGAAAATTAATAAAGGATAATTTAAAAAAAAAGATATTTATTTTGATATATATGCATATTGTACTCTTTATTTTTTATTTTGATTACAGAAAAAGAGAAAGTAGGGCAATCAATACTAATTATTCTTCCTGACCGATATTGTGGGAGTATTCCTTACTGCAAAATATTTAGATTAAATTATAATTATTGTTTAAAGAATAATCTTATTACGATTTTATTAAAATGCTATTCTATGCTTTTATTTGTTACAAATTGATGTTATATTATATTAAATTCATGATCTTTAAAATAAAGTAATAAGTCGGTATTATTAAGCTGAATATTATAATTGTATGATACTTCCTCATATATATATGGAAAAGAAATTTCCTTATAAAAAATATATAGAGTCCAACGTTATATTCTTTTTCCATTTATCCAATTTTATACGTTGAATATTAACAAGACTAACGAATGAATGAGAGAAATTAAATTCCTTCTTCTAAAAGTGAGTAAAATCAATTGAATCAAATTAAAGGAAGGAGCATTATTTGCAAAATAGCTAAGTAACTACGCTTACCATGTCGTTCTTGTAGCTGTAAGAATTATTCATAGACCAATTAATAATATATAATTAGAGGGTATAAACAAAGGTAAAGCAATTCAAATTTGCTAGAAAATATTGTTACCAGGTAAAGAGGAGGAAATTCCATCTTGCAATTGTTGCACTAAAAGATCTGCTTCAAACTCCACAGTTGCAGAAGCAAGGAGGCCTCTTTGTTGTCTCCAATATGAAGGACTTGGCGGATGTTCTTGCAAAACCAAAATTTCGAGGATTTTTAGAGCACCAGAATCTAAGATTAGATATTTGCAAATTGGCTCAACAGTTCCATGTGATGTGGTCATTCTTATCCAAAATTGAAATTATCTTTCAACAGGAATATTGTAAATGCGTTAGGTAATGATACTTTAGTAAATAATGATTCCAAATGACACTTTATCTCGTGGTAATTATTAGGTTTTTAATTAGCCTAGCTTACCTGTATCCTTTCTGTTATCTGAGAAGCAAAATAAATAAATAAATAAATAAATAAAGGTAGAGATACAGGTAAAGAGAAGGTGTCGTTGGGTGGCTCCCTGACCTACGTGATATTGCCGTAAAAATTATTTTTTTATTTAATATTCATTTGAAATTATTTCTTTAAATAATGCCTTTTTTTTTAAAAAAAAAAAAGGTATTTCTGATGGAGTAACTTAAAGTAATGCCATCCAATTGAAACGGAGTTAACCTAAGTAATTCCATCGCTTTTTAAAATAATTTCAATGATTAATCAGGTTGTGCAAGCCTGGGATTGGAGGAGAACGAGGATACTGTTATTTAGGGTAACTCTCAACATCCCTTCGGTTAGGACTTCTTACGTGATTGTCATTATATGTGCCATGGCCACACCGTAGACATCAGTTGCCACCCTTACATTGTGCAAAGACTCGCCAAGGAAATAAAAAGACATCAAATTACTTTATGCTCAATGTCACGCAAGTAACTTTTAACTAATTATATAAAAATATTTTATAAAATTAATTATTAAACTAATTGAAAATATAAAAAGACATAAAAATATATTACTACAAATAAATAAAATAAATTAATTCATTTTTTTAAATATCAAATTATATTAACGCAATCAATATATTCAAAATAAAAATATAACTATCTAAAATTTGATTATTTATATTTGAAAAAATTACATTTTACTCTTTCAATTATGAGGTTATCGAATTTTATACTTTGAATTATTGAAATTTAAATTTTACCCCTTCCAACTTTATAAAACTTGAATTTTACTCTCATTGTTACTAATTTAATTGAATCTGTTAGAAAAATCGTCGCTATTATATTTCATTTAGCAATGATTAAAAATTGTTGCTATATTCACTAATTTTTGAAAAAAATTTCACTTATTGGTGTTTATAAACCGATGCTAATAAGTCGTTGCTAATAAGTCGTACTAGTAAGTATTATGACCATTAACTTGATAATTATAGAGGTAAAATTCAAGTTTCAATAGTTTAAAGAGGTAAAATCAGATAATCCCATACTTGAAAAAAGTAAAATATAGTTTTTTCTTTATATTTTATAACCTTACATATTTATTTACTTATATAACTTTTATTTAATTATTATTTATAACAAAAATATAATTAATTATATTTTATGATGTCAAATATTTATTTATATATGTATTTTTATATATCTAGATTTTAAAATAAGGTTATAATTACCTAAAATTGAATTAATTATAATCTATGAAATCACTTATTTATTTATTTAATATTTAAAATAAAAATATAATTATATATTAAGGGCATGAGTTGTAAATTTATAAAATAGAAAAGGATAAATTTGAAAAAAAATATAAAAATTTATCAACTTTCAAATTATAAGTTATTTAAGGTAATTTATTAAATTAGAGCTTATTTTTTTTGAATAAATTAATTTATTGAATCAAAGCTTAAATTGAAAATTTATAAAGTTAAAAAATTAATAAAGTGTATAGCATGTAAATTTACAGTAACTTATAGAAAATTGTAACTGATACTTAAAATTGTTACAATAATACATTTTAAATAACTTGGTTACTTTTCAACTCATATATTGGAATAATTTTGTAAAGCCAACAACTTTAACATTCAACTAGTGCTCAAAATTAAAATGTCTTCAAACACATTTAATCAAGGGCTTAATGTACTATAGTACTTAAATTTGTTTGCTAAATTTTAATGCTCAAAATATTAACATTTTCAAATAATTATTAGCTAGTAAATTAAATAGGCTAGACAACTATTTTGCTCATTTTCTAGTTAGTAATATAAAATTGTTATAATAATTAGTTAATAACATGAATAGAAATTTCAATCATTAAACTGATCTATTTATTAGTGACAAATTTATTTCTTTGGTACAATAACTAATTAAGCTATTTATATATTTATCATAAATTTATTTATTTCTTTTGTGGGTCTCTACACAATGCTGGGGCTACAGTTGATGCCAACGATTGTGGTGCATACAATAAGAATCATTCAAGAATTTTTTGACAAAAGAGGTGTTGTTATTTAAAATAACAACATCCTCTCTCTCTCTCTCCCTCCCTCCTCCTATTTTCATGCAGAATTACTTAGAATAATTCTATTCTAAGAGGATTATGCTACTTTAAATAATTCCATTCAAAATTTTTTAAGAAAAAAACGAAGAATATTATTTAAGGGAATAGTTTTAAATCAACGTTATATGGAAAAATAGTTTTTACAGTAACATTGCGAGAGTTAAACAGCCTTGTTTGGCATCATAATTTGGGAGTCATAATATGGGATTTTGAACGCTTACTCCCTAGTTCAGAAAACGGTGGCTTTGATTTAGATAATTGTAGAACGAAGATATTACTTTTGAGAAGAGAAGAAAACATGGTAGATCCCACATGAAATGAAAGCCAAAAAAACAAAATGATGAGTGAAAAAGAATCTCGAATATGTATAATAATGCATCCTTCTCCTTCTCGGGGTCATCAAAGGGGTAGCCATGGTACTATCCAAAACTACAAGAATCATCTTCCTGATTCGATGTAACAAGTGGACCTATATGTATATTATCCCATCGCTGTGATCCCAAAGATGACCAATTGTGCTGTACTCGCATAATGAAATTTAAGACTTAGCATTTTAAACAAATTAATTGTTAATGCGTAAGCGTTATAATTACATTGCCATTTTGATGTGGTTGGGTATTATTCCCTCCGCTTCTCTTTTAAAAAAAAAATTATTTAACGTTTTAAAATTTTAAAATTATATTTATTATCTTTTTCAAATAATATCTCTATTATTTAACTAAAATTCAACAACTTGGTTCATTAATTGATTTTTAACAAAAGGTATATTTATGAATTACAATTCATTTCTTCTAAAATTAAAATTATTGATTATTTTTCTTATTTCTTATGCATTAACCTTAAATAATAATTACAAAATAAAAGAATTTTTTTTTTTGAAAAATACACAAAATCTCTCTAAAATTTGTAAGAATATCATACTTGATATAAGAAATTTGAAATCCCACAAATCAGCCCTTAATTATGAAAAACGTTGAATATTAATTAAAAAATATGAAGAAAAAAATTTAAATTTTTAATAAGCAAAAACAAGATTAACCTATTCTTCCATTTTTTTAACCTTTTCTTTCAATTCAAACATAAAAATAAATTAAAATTCAAAATTTTCAATCACTTTTCTTTCTTCCTTCCCATCAAAACATCAGTTAGTATACTCCTCTTCGTCACTTTCTCTTATAGGCGAACATTAAAAATTTAGGTATCGTTTAATTCACATGAGAAATAAGTTCTTACAAAAAATTAAATTTTTTAGAAAGTAATTTTTTATGTAAATTTTAAAAGAAGTTCTTAATATTGTTTGGTTCACCTAAAAGAAGTCACATTTCTCAAAAAAATAAATTCTTGTATTTTATCTGGTTCAACTTTGAACTTCTTGAAAATAATAATAAAATAACTACTATACCTTCAATATTATTTTAATATATATTAATAGATTTTAGTTGATTTTAGTTCTTTTTTTTAAATTATGTATGTAATATCTTTTTCATTATAAATTTTATTATCTCATAATTTTATATTTTTTATAAAAATTAAATTAAGTCATAAAATTATATTTTTTATAAATAAACTAAATGAACTCACACACACATTTAACTAAATGAACAACATTGAGAAAAATGTTGTTAATGAAGTGAAACTCTAGTAATCAATTAAAAGAGTAAAATTGTTATCAATTAATTTTAGTGAGGGTATTTTTGTCTATGTATTAATAAGAAACACAGGAAATAGAATTTACCTAGGGGGAGTAGGTAAGTGATTTTTCATATTTTATGAGAAATATAATTTCTCGGGAAGTTCTATCTCCTCTCATTTACATGATGCTGGGCAACCACACAATTCAAACACAATTCAAAGATTTTTTATTTTCTGTGAAATACAACTTCTCACATTTTTATTACCAATCAAACGACCACTTAATTTCAAGGTTCATACACATATTCAAGAAAAGATAATAAATCGAAACTTTTATTTGAGGGAATTATATAAAATACTTTGCTTAATTTTGGGTGATTACTGAGAATTTCAATATTTTGAAAATATTTTTAATTTTATGATAATATTAAGAATTTCAATATTATTTTGATTGGAATTTTAATAAATAAATAAATTATTTTATAAATTTTAGATATCACTCAACTATGATTTCAAAATATTTTATTTATTAAAATGTAAATGAAAGTAGTATAGAAATTTTAGTGATAGATAGGACTAAAAATATTTTTCAAAATCATGAAGTATAGGTTTATCCCATCATTTTTATACATAAATTTGAAATTTTTTTGAATATCTAATCAAAATTTTATATATATTTTTAATTTCTATTAGTTATATAGCATAAAAATTATGTGCGAAAAATTAATGATCAAGATAAATCAATACATTATAATATTATAATTTTTATTTAAAAAATTTATAAAAAAATATATAATATAATAAAATAAAAAATTAAGTTAATAATGGTGTTCATTTTAATTTTTTTATAATTTAAAAAGATGATGTTTAAATTTTTTAAAAAAGGAATAAAATTTAACTATTCAGAATTAGAAAAAATATTTTAAATTTTTTTCCTTAATTCAAAGGTGAAAATAACTTATGACTTAAATATTATCACTTATACAAGTGCGTGTGCGTGTGTGTTTTATATTTTCCTTTCCTAAATTTTGGTGTTAACCCCATCAAATAAACTTTTGAATTAAATTTTTTATTTTGAATTAACAAAGTATTAATTATTAATTACTTGTATTATTACCTTTTTTTATATTCATTTCTCTTTTAAAAAACTATCACGTTGAATTATAAGTAAAATTTTTTAACATCTATTAGCTTATAAGAATAATTTTAAAATAATGTTTAACTATAATATATCATTGATAATATAAAAATTATAGTTAAAAATTTTGTTATATGTGAATCTTGAATTGAATATGTCTAAAATATTATTTCTTTTACACATTATTTATATGCCTCGATTTATGCCTGTCCTCATTTACTTAAGTTATATATATTTATACTTTAGTTTATGTAAGGTACTCCAAATTTTCACTAATATATATTCATCATGATTCATCTTCCTTACATGTTTGTTTTCTAGTAAGGAATTTTAACGATACTTATTTTTATGATAGGAAAAAGTTATTATTCATTTTAAATCCATGATTTTTATTTTAATTTTTGTTCATCCAATTTTTTAAATTAATTTTATAGAGTACATAATAATTAATTAAATCAAAATATATAATTTATTAGTATATAAAAATTTAAAGAAAATAAAAAATATTAGAATTAATTAATTTTTAAATTTATTCAATAATATTTTATATGTATAAAATCTTGCCTCTTGAAATAAATTTTCTGGTTCCACCCTCCCTTAATCGAAATTATAATTATAATATAATTTTATAAACCTACCAAAAGATTTAATTACATCTACAACCTTAATTGTTGTTGGAAAAATATTCGGACGATAGCTGGAATGATGTGGGAGCATGTTTCCGTAATTTAGAGAGGTAGTAAATCAACCAAACACAGATAAATTAATGTGGTTCAATATCTAACCTATTTCTTGAATTAAAACAAAAAACTAATTTACTAATTTAGAGACAATTACAGAGAAAATGTAAATCATATAATAATTTTTAAATTCACATTCCAAATATATTAAAAATATTTTACATTATATATACTCTTTACTTTCAATAATTTCACTAAAGGAGTAAGAGTTACCAATAAAATTTCGAATCATATTGTAACTTAAAAGAGTGAGTAATGCAAATTTTGTCATCTCTCATATTTTAATTTCTTCTATAAATTTATTTATACTCAAATATAACAAATTTATAAATATTAAATATTTTCTTAATAAAAAAGGATTTCAATTTGAAATAAAAATATAAATTAATAATAATTTTAATTTAAGTAAAAATAATTTGTAAAAAAAAAATCATAAGTTAACTGTTACTAAAATTTGAATCAAATCGGTGAAATAAAAAATCAAAGTCAAAAAGGTAAAAACAGATCAATTATTCAGCTATGCTCAAAACGTAAAAGCATTCGTCTGTTGCCCAAAAATCAGGTCCGAATGCTTTGCCAAGACCACTATCCCGTACTAGCGAATACCCTATGTAAAACTCTGGATAGTGTCACGGGCCGGCGGCTCTCCAGCCGAAACCGTGCGGCTCCAGCCGAAACCGTGCGGCGCATACTTGCCACTCTTGGCCAACATGCCAACCTTCCAACATTAAACTCACGTTTGGCACGCTTGGGTAAAGATAGCGGGACATATCCGTATGCCAATATCGTATGTCATCGAAGCGCTTGCGCATATCGGACCGCAGGATCCTTTCCCACAGGAAGCCTCCGTACACTACGGACCGTAAGGGACAAATGAATAGGGAGAGGGACACTCCGTTCGCTTGGTTTATGCCTCATTCCATAGCTTTGAGTGTGCAGGGGATGGCCACAAGTCAACACACTCCGTCCCTAGTTCAATGTCCCGGCGCCCTGCAGGCCCGTAGAGCACTCCACCCCCTTAAAGAGCATTTTGAGCAAAAGCCCTCCCGCATGAAGATGACATATTTTTTTCGAGTCGTCATAAGCCCTTTTCACCATGCTCCGGGTGTCCGTTTGTCGCAAAAACCAGGACCCTCATAACATGTTGAATTCCAAATATGGTCTCGTTGAACCCCACCAGATTCACGAACCTTTCGAAATGATTAAAATACCTCCAAACTTGGAAAAATCGAGAAAAATCGTACGCAAGCCAGATTGATCTCAAATTTTAGCCACAGGACCCTCATAACATGTTGAATTTTTCCACCAAGTTTCGTCTTAATCCAAGTATGCTTGCCTGTCGAACTCTCAGGAAGTATTTTTGGATTGGCTTAATACAACTATCAGCTTGTGACAATAGCCAGCAACTTTTGGATTGGCTTTAAAACCGATGTATTGCAATCAAAAAAATAATTCCTCATAGCCAAAAGTATTTTTCCAAATGCTTAAAATCCAATTCTTTTTAGATCACGGGAAGAAGAATCCCGTAACTAGTGCTGGTCACATGTAATTAACAATGATTTTTTTTAAAGTTAATTTAAATTTATTTTTTTTATTTTAATTTGGACTTTTTTTTTAATTTTTTTATTTTTAGTTATGGCCCTCTTTTTATTTTTAGTTTTGACTTAATTTGCATTTGATTTAATTTTTTTTATATTGAATGTTACTTGGATACTAATTATTTAATGTTCTAAAAAGAAATCAAAGTACTAACTTTCATAATATTATACAATATATAATATAATAAAATTTGTAAATATCATAAGATCGTTGGAATAATTAAAATTTTAACAAATATAAATTTTTACCTAATCTCCTGTAAAGTTATAAATTGGAAGATTTAGATTATAAAATTAAATTTTTATACAATATTTTATCATAATATCATGTATATATTTATATAAATCTTTAACTAAATATGAAATAAGAATATACTCTGTACCATGAAAATTAATGTTTCATTAGTAAAGTATATTAAATCAAAATGTCATACAACTTAATTTGTAAAGACTTAATTACAGATTATATACTGTTAAGAAAATTTTAAGTAAGAATAATAATATTATAATACGTTATTTATTTTTTACTTTATCACATATAATATTTATATAATATAAAAAAATAAAAATAAATTATGCATAAAAATATTAATTAAATACTTGAAAATAATTTACTGAATTATATGCTAAAAAATTATTAAAAATTAATATATTATAATATTGTAAGTCTTATTTAAAAATTAAAAAAATCATATCATTTGATAAAATATTCAATTAATTAGGATAGTTGAATATTAAGCACTAGTTCAGTAACATTTATTCTGTAAATTTCATATCTCTAAAATTAAATGGAGTAAAATTTAATTATTTTAAAGTTGAAGGTGGTATTCAACTTTAACATCCAAAAATTAATAATTAAAATAATTTTAGGTTTATAATTTAGGCTCTACTAATTTTATTAGATAACATTTTCTATAAAAAATTATAAATGTATATCCTACTTGTCCTTGATAACATGTCGTCAAACATTTGATAAGAATTAAGCTTATGTCTCATAAGTTTCCTCTTCTAACACAACAAATTGGATGTTACTCATCTTAAGGCAGAAAAATAAGTAAATCATTATCCTTCATCTTAAAGGAAAATATTAAAGTACATGTAATTTTGATTTAATTAAGAATAAATATTTATATTTATCATGTTTATCTTTCAATTACTTTTCCTTCCAAGGCTTCATTTATTTCGATAGAAAATACTTTTTATAGAACAAAGTTATAAAATAAATATATAAGAAAAATATTTTATTTATTTAATATTAAATATAAAAAATTTACAAAAATAACATCTTTTTTTTTTCGTAATGGAACTTGCTTTCTTTTATTGCTATAACTTTGTGTATCATTTTTAATAATCACAAATAGAAGTATCATGTTACTCCTTTATTGATATACATTTATAATTTTTTTTATAGAAAATGTTATTTAATAAAACTAATGGAACCTAAATTATTAACCTAAAATTGTCTTAATTGTTAATTTTTGAATGTTAAAGTTGAATACCACCTTCAACTTTGAAATAATTTAATTTTGCCCTATTGAGTTTTTGAGATATAAAATTTACAAATTGAATTTTATTAAATTGATATTTAATATTCGACTACCCTAATTAATTACATATTTTATCAAATGATATAATTTTTTTTAATTTTTAAATAAGACTTATAGCATTATAATATATTAATTTTTAATAATTTTTTGGTATATAATTCAACAAATTATTTTAAAGTATTTAATTAACATTTTTATGCATAATTTATTTTTATTTTTTTATGTTATATAAATATTATATGTGATAAAATAAAAAATAAATAACATATTATAATATTATGATTCTTACATAAAATTTTCTTGATAGTATATAATATGTATGTAATTAATTCTTTACAAATTAAGTTGTATCACAATTTGATTTAATATACTTTACTAATAAAATATTTATTTTCATGGTACAGATTATATTCTTATTTCATATTTAGTTAAAGATTAATATAGATATATACATAATATTATAATAAAATATTATAATCTAAATCTTCTAACTTATAAGTTTTAAAAAATAGGTAAAAATTATATTTATTAAAATTTTAATTATTTCAACGATTTTATGATATTTACTAATTTTATTATATTATATATTCTAAAATATTATGAAAATTAATAATTTGATTTCTTTCTAAAATATTGAATAATTTGTATCAAAGCAACATCTAATATGTAAAAAATTAAATCAAATATAAATAAAGTTTAAATTAAAAATAAAAATAGGGCCACAAATTAAAAATAAAAAATTAAAAAAAAGCTCCAAATTAAAATAAAAAAATTAAGTTCAAATTAACTTAAAAAAAAATCACTACCGATCATGGAGGCCTACTTATGACCAATACTGGTCATGGGATCCACTTTTCCATGATTTATAATTAATAAAAAAATTAAATTTTAAACATTTGGGAAATATTTTTGATTGTGCAGTGACATGAGGAATTGTTTTTTTTATTGCAGTATAACCGTCTGAAAGCCCTTCTGGATTACACAAAGGAGTAAAGGAGTAGACAAAAATGTCTGGCTAGAGAGATGTGCCGTTGTATGCCTATATTTTCAATTTGCAAAATAAGACATAAAAAGCTAATAATTACAAATTAACCAAAATTTTTAAAAGTAAAATAGCAGTGCTGACGATTTCTTTTCTAAAAGAAAGAAAGGTTTTTGTTATGAAATTCACAATGAAGGAAAAGTGGGCTCACGAAGGTGGAAAGAAAGCACAACGAAAAAACCCCAAACGGAATTTAAAATTTTATTTAATATTTATTTATGTATTTTGTAACATTTTTTATGTGAAAATGATATACTATATAAATATTTTTAATTATAATATGTTATATAAAAATTCATTTAATAATTTAATTTTATTTGCACTTAATAAATCAACTAAATAAAAATCTTGTTTAATAAAAATAACTATACTTATTTATCATTAATTTTTTTGATATGTCACAAAGTTGATAATAAAGGTCCATTTATTTTGATCAAAAATATTTTTGGTCATAATACTTTTATTTATTTGTATTTATTGTTATAAATTATCAAGAAAATAAAAATATTTTATTTATTTAATATTAAATGTGAGAAGTAAAGTAAAAAAAATTCTTTGTTTTGAAGAGAAAATTATTTTTTTACTACTATAATAATATACATTTTTAAAAGAAATCCTAAAGTATATAAATGATGGAAAGCCTCTTTACTTAGGTACAAATAATTCATATTTTTTATGAAAAATATTTTCTAACAAAATAAATGAATCTTTAATCTATATTTAATGGTCTAAATTTCATCTACTTTATTATTGTAATACTCACAATTAATTTTATAAATTAAATATTATTTATAATATTACATATATGTATAAAATAATGTCATTAAATATATTAATAGTTATTCAATTGAAATAAGTTTTTATAATTATTAAAAATATTTTTATTATGAAAATTAAATGATATAGACTACAATATGTTTGGGCCCATAATTTATGACACTTTAATAAGTTAAAAAATATGAATGACTAACATTGAGATTACTCTATTTATTTTTTGAAATCAATGATAGCAAAAACTTTTTCTTTCTCAATCTTTCTCATGCAAATTACAAACTAATCTCTCAAATATCAAAGTGACAAAAAAACTAAAGAATTGTAGAAAGTGTTTTGCTATTTCATTCTAATATCTTATTTTTCAAAAATAAATTTATCTCATGAATCTATTCATCTTTTCATTTTATTATTTTTTATTTTTGTCCCTAGGGGTTTGTTTTTGAAATATATATATATTTTAATTCTTTTTTAATTTAAGTTTACTTTTTATAGTAGAAATTTCTATTTTCGCTCAATATTTAATAAAAAATCATCTTTAAAGAGATTATTTCATGTTAAAATATAAATTAACCAAAAAATTAACTCTATTTTAAGATATATGGTAGTGAAAATATCTTACTATCTTCCATATATTATATAAGACTTCTTCCTTAAATATAAGTGGATTATAACTTTTTAAATAAATCATTATTTTTAAAAAATTTAATATAATAAAAGGACTAAGTTGCAAAACATCTAGCCCAATTTTATTGTTCGTGTGACTGGTTTGGAACAATAAAATTAGGGCCAAAAGTTTTGTAACTTAATTCTTTTATAATATTGAATTTTCAAAAACAATTATAATCTATTATACTTAAAGAAAAAGCTTTATATATTGTAAGGAGGACAGTCGGATATTTTTACCACCATATATCTTAAACTAGAGTTGATTTTCTAACTAAATTATATTTCAATATGGAATAATTTCTTTAGAAGATAATTTTTATTGAATATCGAGAGGAAATGGAAATCTCTTCTATAAAAAGTAAACTCAAATTAAAAAAGAAATAAAATAGATATATTTCAAAAAAAAAAACCAAGGCCAAAAATAAAAAATGGTAAAATGATAAGAGGAATAGATTCGTGAGATAATTTTATTTTTGAAAAATAAGAGATTAAAATGAAATGGTAAAACAATTTTTACCATCCTTTAGTTCCTTGTTACTTTTATATTTAAGAGATTAATTTATAATTTGTATGAAAAAAATGAGAAAGAAGAAAGCTTTGCTACCATTGATTTCAAATAGTGAATGGACTAGTCTCAATGTTAGTTATCCATATTTTTTTTAACTCATGAAAGTGTCATAAATTATGAGCCCAAACATATTGTAGTCTATGCCATTTAATTTTCATAATAAAAAATATTTTCAATACCTATAAAAACTTATTTCAATTGAATAGCTCTTAATATATTTAATGATATTATTTTATACCTATATGTAATATTATAAATAATATTTAATTTATAAAATTAATTGTAAGTATTACAATAATAAACTATATAAAATTTAGACTATTAAATATAGATCAAGACTCCATTTCTTTTATCATAAAATATTTTTTTAAAACAGTCTTAATTATTTGTATATGAGTAAAGTGGCTCTCCATCATCTATATACTTTAGAATTTTTTAAAAAATACATATTATCATTGTAGTAAAAGAAAATAATTTTTCTTTAGAACAAAGAATATTATTTTTTTACTTCACTCATCATATTTAATATTTGATAAATAAAATATTTTTATTTTTAATAATTTATAACTATAAACACAAGTAAATAAAATTATTTTGAAAAATATTTTTATCAAAATAAATGAACCCTTATTGTCAATTTTGTGGTATATCAAAAAATTAATGATAAATAAGTATAGTTATTTTTATTGAAGAAGACTTTTATTTAGTTAATTTATCAAGTGCAGATAAAATTAAATTATTAAGTGAATATTTATATAGTATATTATTTAAAACATGAAAAATACTATAATTAAGTCGAAATACTATAATTAAAACATTTATATAGAATATTATTTTCATAAAAAAGATGCTACAAAATACATAAATAAATATTAACTAAAATTTTAAATTTCTTTTGAAAATTTTCCTTTATTGCTTTCTTTTCACTTTCATGAGCCTATTTTTCCTTCATTTTGAATTTTATAACAAAAACCTTTCTTTCTTTTAGGAAAGAAATCGTCAATATCAGTGCAATGCTATTTTATTTTTAAAAATTTTGGTCCTAATGTGCAAAATGAAAATTCAGACACATTATTTAGAAGTCACTGGTACATCCAGCTGGATTGTTTTATCTGTTGCCTCCTTTTTTAATTGTGTAACTGTTCGGAGCTTCAATTAGGATATTTACCAGTAGGTACAGTAGTCCTGGCCTTTTAAGTCCGGGCTAGACAACCAAGAGAAGAGAGAAATTTTAAACAACAAACAGAAATTAAACAAAGTTGTACCGAAAGGGTCTCATGCTCCTAGCCGTTAGTCTTTAACGGAGTCAACCTTTTTCGTTTTTTACATTAAAGTTGAGGGGATGATTCTTAAAGTTTAAAATTTTATGTGTTAAATTTGATATTAACACAAAATTTAGGGGGATTTTATATATTTCCCCCCTTTTTTTTCACAACAACTGCAATTTATCCCTTTAATTAAAAGATGTTATTGTTGCGAAAAATAATGCAGAGCAGAGCTAGGCGGGGGTCTATGCATGAGTGATGTATGGATGGACAGCTGAAAAGAAAAGAAGTTGGATTGGACAAGCGGAGGGGAAATGCCATTGCGAAAGGCAAAGCAAGTCGTCCATTTCTTTCTTTCTCTCATTTGAAAAGATGGAGATTCTGATGTGATTATACGTAGAAATATTTCATACACTGACATAGCTTTTGAATACTCTTCCATCTCGCAAGGTACCGATTCCAAAATACAAAAATATTACATTCATTTATTTTAAAATTTAATTTAATTATATTAATTTTTATATTTTAAAATAAAAATGAATATATATTAAAAATAAAATAAAAGGGAGGTAAATATATATAAAAAATTAATGTATAAACTTAAAAATAATAGAAATGTAAATAAAACTAGATTAAATATCAAAGTATAATTTATTCAATTAATAATGAGGCTGTTCAGATATATTTTTCTATTAAAATTTATTTTCGAGAATTATTTTTATTAAAATTAAAGAATAAAGTGATTAATTGAGTAAAAAAATAGGCCTCATTTAATTATATAATTTTCATCGAGAAAAAATAATTTCAGAAAATATTTAAAAATTATTTTATTCTAAAGTTATGAATTGAAGTTATAATTTTTCAAATTATTAAGCAAGAACTTTTATTTTTAAAAGTATGAAAATAAGAAACTATTTTTCAAAACAGCAAACGAACATATAAAATATTATTGATATATTAGGTCTCGAAGGAAGTTGATGAAAAAGTAATTATTTTTTATAAAATTTATAATTTTTACATAAATTTATAAATTTCATGAAAAATATTATAAATATTTATTATATAAAATTATTTTTTAAATTTTGTTATATAAATTACAACATGAATACTTATATTTGAAACATAAAAATAATTAACAATTCTATGAAAATATTACAAACTAATGTAAAAAAAGAAGTAGAGCTTTTTGTTAAAGAAAGTTTTAAGAGATCGGGTTAGTATTGAATATTCAAGGTAATAGTAAAGAATGATGCTCATTTATATTGAATTTTTACTTGTTAGATTATTTTTCATATTATTTTATATTTTATGTTTATGTTTATATTCTCTTAAAAAAGTATTTTTAGTATATGATATGGAATTATGGTACAATAATTGAGTGTGCTTTGTGCTTCTACTTTAGCTGTGAAATGTCTAAAGATATACGAAGTAATCTCTGTTTCCACTAATTTTTGGAATCATGTGATGTATATGGAAATTAATGGCAAAATCAGCAGTTGAATCTTTGCTAAAAATTTTGCACCGTCCATAAAGCGTAAGTTTAGTTTTTGAATTGGTGAAAGACTTGATTGTATTTATTCTATTTGTAGAGCTATTACCATGTTGCAAAGAAAAAAAATTTAGTACTACATTATCACCTAGAATTTAGTAATATTTTTATATAAATATTATTAAATATATTATTTTTAATTAATAATCTAATTTTAGATAATTTTCTATTGAACCGGTGAAATTCCGAATTTAGGAGTGGTACCCGTACAATTACCTCCAGCGCCTGTGGTGAAAACCTATGTATTGAATGACACTGCTTTTGCTTTGGAATTGAAAAGAAAAAAAAAAGGATTGGGATTAGAAAAAGAAAAAGCATTTTAGAAATTTAATTAATAATTTGACATTTAGGTCTCGTTTGGTAGGCAGCATTTTTCGATTAAATAACTGTTTGATTGAAAATGCTGCCTTTGCTCAGCGTTTTAAAATAATAATTTTGCATGAGTCAGGCTGCTATTTTTTAATCAAAAATGCCAAACACTAGTCAAACCGCTGGTTACCAAAACGAAGCCTTAATTTTAAATGTGAACTAATTAGATTTATTGTATTTTAGAAGAGTTTAATTTAAAGAAACAGCTAAAAACAAAATGCTATAAATGTAAATATTATTTTCTTAAAATTTATCAGAGCTTGTAAGTTTACGGTCGATTCACATGTGCATGAAAATTTTTTTAGCATTATATTAATATTAAAATTTTAATATAATTATTTTAAAAAATTAAATTTGATATTAAAAATAAAAAATTAATATATATAAGGAAATATGCTAAATATTACTAAATTTTTAATATTAATATAATATTAAAAATTTTACCGATGATTTACATGTGTAGTGCACGTGCTTAAGCTAAACAATTAATTAATTCACAATTTTTTCCGCATTTTTGTCCGAAAACCAATCAAGATCCGAAATCTAGACCGAATGATTCAAGTAATGCCTGAAGTGCCAACGCATGTGAGGTAATCTTTCTGCACCTGATCTGCTTTTGTTTGTGCAAACAGTGCACATTTACGTCTTCAACTGTGACAAAAATATAGGCCAAACTCTACGGAGGGAATCCCAGTTTTCTGTCGATCACAAACATGGTACATCCTCCCATACCTGATTTCCTCAAAGAGATAGAAGATCAACAACAATTTGTAATTTGCGAAAGTGTTTTAATCCATGCAGGGGCCGTAACAATTAAACATGTTCAAGATATACTTGTATTTAATTTAATTATGATTAGGATATAGCTATTTATGCTTAAATGGTTCGATGACTTCATGTTGTAAATTATTGAACCGACTTTCTACCAAAAAAAAAAAAAAAGGGCAATTGGACGAACTTTCGATACATGGCAGACACAGAAAGGCTATCACAGGCCTTGTCAAAATAGGTTTATACCCACCAAAAGCATTGATTTGAGGCGCTTAAATGCTTAAAACGCTCCGAAGAGAATAATAGATTTTAATTCATTGGAATCTCAAGGGTTTCATTAGTCTTTTCATCCTTTGCATTCCCTTTCTTTCTTTTTTCTTTTTGGGGAGATGTGTTTAATAGAAAATTTCTATCTTTTAATATATATAAATAATAAAATATTATGTATATTTATTTTTATAATTAAAAATAATATTTACAATTATTATAATAAAATAAAACAAATTATTTTAAAAAAATTGCATTTCATAAATTTATTATATAAATTATTTTTATCATTATAATAATTTATAATTATATTTTTATCAAAAATTTTTTTTCGTAAAAAGCCTTAATTTTACCTAATCAATAAACAAGAATTATATATTTCTGGCATAAACCAAAGCACTTTTGCTTTTGGGGTCCTCCGCGGGCAAACAAGAAGTTCGTCTTAATCCTTTTTCAGAATATGGCCGGAACCCGGAAGAAACTTATGGTCTGTTATTTTTGTAAATGTATTTTTTTAGAAAAATTTCATATATTTTTATATGAATAAATGAATGAAAAATTATTTTTTATTTTATTATAAAGGTATTAATTATAATAATAATGAAAAAACATAGCTTTTTTAAAAAGGTTATTTTTATTAAATTATTTATATTTAGAATAAATTATATTAAAATATTTTTAATTATTTCAACAATTTATAATTATAAATATAAAAGATAATTTCTTAAAAAAAAAAAGAATTGTCGGACATGCAAGAAGTAATTATAACCCCATTTTTTCACGTTGGGTGGCCGTAGCCATGGAATTGCCCTAGGAAGAAAATGGGATAGGGGGGGAGCGTTGCTTAATGCCTCTAGCTAGCTAGCTTGCACAATTTGAACCCATTATTCATCGAATTCATATGGTTATAATCCAAATCCAAATCTAAGCTTAAGCAAGTCTATTTTATTTATTTATAATTACACCGTATAACTATCTCTCTAATGGTCTTCTATTCCTTTCTCTTCTTTTTTCTCATCAGCACTTAGCTTTAGTTATTTGTTTTAAATATTCACGTGGACTACTGTTCGTCTAGGAAGCGGAATGGAGGAATGTGAATAACTTGCTTGCTTTTTAAAAAAGAAGAAGAAAAAAATTGCAAACCTGTTGTTGTTTTGTTCTCCAATGCGTATATTAAATTGTTTTAAGTTGCAGTTCTATGCTTATAAAGCCCTTGGTGCCCTCAACGCCTCCATGCGCTTCTTGCTTTCTTGCTTTGAGCTGGCAAGCTCTCTATCTTCCTTTCCCCATAGCCAAGACTCTGCTTCCTTCAGTGAATCTCCCACTCTCTTTCTGTTTTCTTATACTTAACAGGCAACACTATTCCAAGCACATGTTTGGTGTTAATCAGGCTGATCTGTGCAATAGTTCTGCACTCAGCAGTTTTGGATGGTTGAATTGAGGTAGCAGAGAGAGCTTTCTTCAGTCCATTCATGGGGCGCGATAGGATTTAATTAGCTGCCGACTCATTCATCCAAATACTGAGTCAAAAGCAGTGAAGATACTCAGTAAATGAGTGAATGATGCGGGAGACAAATTGAATCTTAGGCTTCCTGTACTTGGACTGAAGGGAGCTCCCTTTTTCTATTATTATTCTTGTTTATCCAATTTTATGATTTTATACTTATCTTAAAATTATATCTGCTTCTCCTGGTTCCTTGTATTTATATTGATATCGGACACTGGCCTGCTCTTGGGAGAAACTTGCGTTCAAGTAACAGTACCAGGTAAAGAATGATGCGAAAAGAGTTCTTTACGTTACTGAAGCCTTCAATTGAAAGATAGGCGTTTCTTACAACGATATAACATTTCTAGTTCCGCACTGTATAGAGCCACTGGCAGATAAGATCTTCTGTCTTTGTTTGCACTGAAATGCTGCAGCTAGGGTTTTATATATGTAAATTTGCTGCTTTGGAAAAACTGATGCTAATTGCAGGAAAAGAAGGCGCGGAAGTAGACCAAAGCTCGCCCTTTAGGACAATCTAGATGGCTAGCTTCTTGGGTCTCGCTCTTAATTTCTGCGCATCAAGTTCCCAGATAATGCAATTACCGACATATCCTCGCGTGTTGTGTTTTTTCCACCAGCTCCGCAGGATAAGCCGTCCAATCAAGAATATATATATATATACTCATCCAAAAAGTTCTGGGTCTTCAATATTAGTATTATTATTATTATTATAAGGATTATATCCAGGAACTCTGCTGCCGTTTTCCTTGTTCATTATCATACATGCTTTGATTTTGCATATCTGAACTTCCATGGAGATTTATACTGATATACACATGATTTTTTAGAACGATCGAGTGAAGAGAAGATTTGTGTGTGATGTAATTTTAGCCCATCCTACCTTATGACTGCTAGATACCTTGTTACATATTTATCTACTTGAAGCGGTGTTTTAAGTTGAAATTCTCGTGGTCTTTGTTACAGATGCAGCAAAGGAAAACTGAAGTAGTGGCTTTATGACTGACTTCTTCCGATACTATAGATTTGTGCTGGTCTTTCAGTAAAACTGTAACATAAAGTGGTAACGCTGTGGTGTATTATTGTCATTGAACGAATGCAAAAGAAGATAGTTCTCACAGTGAGGTTTTGATTACCAGCTGGTGTCTGCCCTTTTTATAAAACGCCATTGCTAGATTTGGATACAATCTATTCTTGTTTCAGCAGGCTCTTTCCCACTTAAACAAAATCGAACTGCGCTTTCAAATTGCCATCATGAATTCGATCGTTGTTTCATCTTTAGCCAACATATGATACCAGATCAGCCAAAGTTACCGATCATTAATTATAAACCAAGTACGTTTTTGAATTACACGTAATTAACAAATAAAATATAGGAACGGAATTGACCACGTGCTGGTCACCTAGTGGCTCCGTGGCTGATGAAATACAAGTAATGTGGTGCTTAAAGTTATGATTTGACGATGGGATTTTGCATTTGCGTTTGAGTAAATCCAATTAATGAAGTAAAGATAGATTTCCCTTTATTCTCTGGGGCCTAGATGTTCCAACCCCTTTGGAGAAGAGTTAGTGAAGTTGATTTTGTTTTGTTATATTGTTATTGCATAATGCCTTGTCCAGAATCATCCAAGATATTGAATACATCTTAATGGGCTGCCTGGGAATCTGTTTGCCTCTAATTATTGTATAAAGCAATACATACATGCAAGTCAGTAAATGTCTTATTATAGGTCTTGTTAATTAACAAGTGGTGTAAATTGAAGTCCCTTAGTAAGGAGCAAGTAATTGTGCTAGAAACATAAAATTCTTTCAAAATTTGCGTTTTTATTTATTTATCTCTAAATTTTTTTAAAGTTCTAAAGAATAGAGTAAGAAAAATGAACTTCTGAAAGTTTTATATTTCTAGTTGAAACCACTTGTTTATAAATGCATAATTTTATAACAATAATTGAGATATATATCATCTTTTAATGTATCATCATCTTAAATCATTAATTTTAATTTAATATGTACAGTATTACATTAATTAATAAATTAAAATTATTAAATTTAGTGGCGTACTATAAAAAATAATACATGAAAATCCCCCCCACCCCCAATTTTATTTGTGCCAGGGGATCAAGTTCCTCTTCTTTCTGGAGACCAAGCAAATGAATATTGGGAGTTATATTTGTACGATGTATATATGCTGTGCTTTAGCCTATCCGAATGATGTGACAATAATAACATTATCATTTGTTTCCTATTCTTTGGCAGTGGGGAACAGATGAAAGTGATAATCCTTCTTTGGTGTCTACGTTGTAGACTTTAGGTTAAATTTAAATAGTAGCGGATCACAGATCAAGATGCTTCCATTAAGGCAATGGAACTATGTGACTAACGCTTTGTTTGAAACTTTTTCTCTTACTGGTACACTTAGGAGTCGACGTGATTCTTCAAATCTGAAAGATATGAATTATGAATTCTTTCATTGTTCGAGTATTTGCCGATGGCTGGAAAAATTGAACGAGAATAGCAAGTTGACATGGCCAATGCTTGAATGAATAATTTGTAATATTAGATGTAAAAATTTGAAGTCCTTGTAAATTTGGAGCTTGTATTTAGATTTTCTTTTTTTAAAAAAAAAGCCTTTTGTGCACTACAATTCCCACATTTTGGGAGCAGTAAGTCAAACGGAGGCTGTGTAATTCAGGTAAGAAGTGATTATAGATAAGTTAAAAGTGGTTTAAGATTGTTTTCTCCTAACTAACCACTCTTATTGTTATTAATTATTCAATCAAAACCACTTAACCACTGCAACTTAATTAAATTTAATTGATCTTATCAACTTCGTTCTATTAAATTTGGTTATCGATGAACTAAAATTTTAAAAAAAATTATGGTAATATAACATTATATTTCATTATAAATTTAGTGGCCAAAATTTGTTTAAAAATACCTATTAACCATGATTTGATGTGTAAATAACTATAGCAAAAAATAATTTCATCATTAAATCAGAAACATGACCATTGAATATAAAATATAAACTTTCATTCAAATACAATATGATATTAACATTTAAACATTTATATATATAAAGTTTGGGCAACAGAAATAGTCTAAAGATAAGAAACAAATGTTTCGAAACCCCTAATCACTTAATCAAATTTTGTAATTTTTTTTCTATTTTTTTGATTGGTATCGATTTTGTGCCATTAAGGACATCTTACCTATCACTAATTGATGAACCAAAATTTTCAATTTTTTTTTATTAATATCGATCGATGTTAGTATACTAATCACTTTTAATTAACTAATCTTGGATTTGATCATTCAATTAAGAACAGATTGACATACTTTAATCATCCTTATTTTAGGCTAAGCGACTAGGTTTGTCTTATAAATTAGGTTTTATGAAGTCATTGCAATCAACATCTTAATTTTCGATTAAAAGGTAAAACAAAAATAAAGAGTTTCCTTCTTTCTTCCTTACTTGTTCCATTTTTTTCTTTTAATTTCTTGTGGTATGGATAATCATATTATAACAGAAAGATAATGACGATTACTATTATAAGAAACATCACATTAATTTAATCATCTATGCATGATTGTTTAAGCAAGGGTGATTGTTACACATGTTAAATTTAAAATATTTTGTTTGAAAATGAATAATTATAATAAGTTTGTAAATAAATTCCTTCTTATTTGAATGAGTTTACATATGAATAAGGAAGAATGATTTAAAATTTTAAATATGATTAGGCATGAGTATATGAATGTAAAGGAGATTGAGGAAATCTTGCCCCAAAGGCCCTTCCTTATTATATTTCTACCACCAATCCTCAATTTCCTCAATTTTCCTAACACATTCCTTCATCATCATTATCATTTTTTTCCTATTCCTTTCAAACGAAAAAATCCACAATAATCATTCTTCTCAACATCTCTTCTCCATAAATCAAATAAGGTAATAAATTCTAATTCCTAATCTTTGAAAAATTCATCCTCTACTATACTTTTTAAATTATGGTAGAATAGGAATTTTGATATTAAGATAGGATTTAGAGCCCTAACTTGAATTTTTAAAATTTTAAGTGATTAGGAACAAGCAGATCACTACTTCTTCTACTTATTGTCTCATCCATAGAAAATGAGTAAATATTTTGATTGGATTTGTATAATTTAAAATAAAATGCTTTGGTTGAAATTAGGTTTTCCTTACATTTTTATAATTTAAGGATTTTTATGATGGATGAGTTTTGATGTGGGATTCTTGGTAGATTTTTTGTGTATAGTGTTTTAGTTGCATCCTATGATGATTTAATTAAGCAATTTGGCCTAAAATATGAATTTGGAGTGATTTTCCCTTGAATTCAAGGATGAATTCTTTTGAATAGGGAGCATTATTACACCCATTAAATTTTACATCGCTTTATTTGAAAATGAATAATTATAGTAGCCTTGTAAATAAATTCCTTTTTATGTGAATGGATTTATAAATGAATAAGAAAGGATGATTTAAAATTTTAAATACGATTAGGAGTGAGCACATAAGTTTGGAAAAGACTTAAAGAACCCTTTTCCATTTTTGCTGCTAGGGCCCTTCCCCATTATATTTCTAACATTGAAACCCAATTTCCTTATTTTCCTAGCATGTTATTTCATTATTATCATCATCTTTTTCTTTTCAAAAGCATAAATCCATTACAGTCATTCTTCTCACCATCTCTTTTCCTTAAATCAAGCAAGGTAATAAGTTCTTGTTACACCCCCTTCAAAATTCAAAATGTTTTATATAAGAAACAATTAATTAACTATCATGATTAAATTCAAAACAAGATTTTTATGTAAAAAAGGTTGATAAAATAAAAATTTATTATAATGGGGCATAAGAATAAAAATCAAAAAGAAATAGATAAGAAAAGAAAGAATTGAAATGTTCAAAGGTTACATATGATTATGATAGGGTATTAAAGTGTGGAGGAGATATAAGAAACATTTTCATTTTTGCCCTTGGTTTTATATTCCCTTATTGTCCCTAATTTCAGCACCCAACTCTTATTCTATCTTAAAATTACCTAACCCCCATCCATTCTTCTTCTTGTTCCTCATTTTCCTTTCTTCTTCTTAAGCAAAAAGCATAACTCTTTATCAAAAAATTTCATACAATCAAGGTAAGATCACTTAAACCCCCATTATTGCTAAACTTTTCTTTATTCTTCCTTAAAGTTTAGTGAGATTTAGGTACTTTAGCTCAAAAAGGAAATTTTAAACTCTAACTTGAATCTTTAAGGTTTTGGATAATTAGAACTAAGCAAATTTCAATTCTACCTTCTTATCATCTAAGTGGACATCTTAGCCACATTTTGAATGAATTAGTTAATTTAAGTTAGTTTAAATTAGATTTTCATATTTATTGGAATCTCAAGAAAAATGTAATGATTTGAATGTCTTAGCTTGAGATTTTGTTAAATATAATATAAATGTTATGATAGATATGTGTTGTGGTAATATGGTAGATTTTGGTTATGAATGAGTTTAGAATGAATTTATGCTAAATAAATTGTGAAATTGTGCAAAGATTTGTAGAAAATTATGCCATAACTAACTACATAATTGGCTATGTCCCAAAATATATTTTTAAGTAAGTATAATCGATTATATAGTTAATTATTACCCTAAAGGGTTGCTTTTGGATAGTTTATAGTTGACTATGTCAATATAAAATTGCTATTAGGGATTGCATAATCGATTATTAGTTAACTATATGCTTATGATCCTACATACAAGCCTTGCATACTCCATTAGATAGTTGACTATGCCCTTGTAAAGTTACTTTTGAAAATTATATAGTCAACTATATTGAGATTTTATAGCTCTACTTTTTGGACTTTTATAGTCAACTATACTCCTATAAAGTTATTTTTTAGGATTGTATAATCAACTATACACTTTTAAAATCTCATACTCTATGTTATATAGGGGGTTAAGGCTTATCAAATTGTTTTATGATATTAAGAATGGTTATTATATGTTAAATGAGAATGATTACAAGATATGATACTATGCTAAGATGTATAGTAGTGTTATGACCTATAATTTACATTATGGATTGAATTATTTTGCTATAAATGAGAATAAGTACATAGTGACTAATAATAATTAAGATAGAGGCAAAGTGATATACTTGAAATTCAAACACTAGATTCGATAATAGCTTATGAGGGATAACATTAACTCAAAAAGATAAAAATGGGCTTATAAAAAATAAGGATGGATAAAAGTTATAAAGAGATTTACTTGCTTTCTTTTATATACTTTCTTGTAATGATATTGAATGATTATCTTATATTGAATGAGACTTTAAGAAATGTTCTTAACTTGTATTATAATTTTATATAATGGTTAAGTTATGAGTGACAAAGGGTAAATTGGCCAAAAAGAAATATTTATTCTATAAATCTTTTATGTTAAGATGTCTATTTATTAAGTTCTGGACTTATCTTTTTGTATTTTAATGCTTCCATAACTATTATGGAATGATAAACCCTTTAGGAGCTTTCTTGATATGGTTACTGGTTGTAGTAGATATTTTTAGTTATAGATAAATATTTTTGTGCCTTGAATTATAAAATAAAAAGGTAAAAAAATAGAAACTCTTCTCAACTAAAGCTAGTTAGACTAGCTTATTCTTAAATTAGAATAGATTATAAGCAAGTTTAACTTTTTTTTATCATACAATTATTTATATAAATATAATTTTATAACTTTCAATGCTATCTTCCTTGATAATTCCTTTTATTATCTTATGCATGCAAGTGTACATTAGGAAGGAAATAGGTTAGGCTAGTGGAAATTGATTAATTAGGTTTCTCACTAATCATGAATAGAGATAAGTCATGACAATTCTAATCCTTAACCTTTCAGAAATTCATCTTTCACTTTCTTTTTTGAATTATGGTAAAATATGGATTTTTATTTTAAGAAAGGATTTGGAGCCCTAACTTGAATTCTTAAAATTTTGGATGATTGAGAACAAATAAATTATCACTTCTTCTACTTATTGTCTCTTTCGTAGATAGGGAGTAAACAATTTGATCAGATTTATATGATTTAAAATAAAATGCTTTAGTTGAAGTTAGGTTGTCCTTATATTTGCATAATTTAAAGATTTATTCTTGTTAGATTTAGTATGTATAATGTTGTAGTTATTGGTTATAATGAATTGATTGAGCAATTTGACCTAAAATATGAATTTAGAGTAATTTTCCTTTGAATTTAAGGATAAATTCTTTTAAAGGGAGAGTAATGTTACACTCATAACCTGTTAGAATTTAAAATGTTTTGTTTGAAAATGAATAATTATAATAGGCTTTTAAATAAATTCTTTTTTTATGTGAATGGATTTATAAATAAGTAAAGAATGAATATTTAAAATTTTAAATATGACTAGCAGTGCGTATATGAGTTTGAGGGAGACTTAGGGAATGTCTTTTCCATTTTTGCTTCTAGGGCCCTTCCCCATTATATTCCTACCATTAATCCCTAATTTCCTCATTTTCCCAAAATATTTTTTCATCATTATCATCTTTATCTTCTTTTTCTTTTCAAAAGTAAAACTCCATCGTAATCATTCTTCTTAACATCTCTTCTCTTCAAATCAAACAAGGTAATAAATTCTAATTCTTAATCTTTGTAACACTCATCCTTATTATGGTAGAATAGAAATGTTGATTTTAAGATATCATTTAGAGTGTTAACTTGAATTTTTGAAATTTTAAATGATTAAGAACAAGCATATTACTATTTATTCTACTTATTATTTATTTTATAGAAGGTGAGTAAATATTTTGGTTATATTTGTACGATTTAAAATAAAATACTTTGATTGAATTTAGATTTTCCTTATATTTGCATAATTTAAGGATTTTGTTGATAGGATGAATTTTGATGTGGGAATCTTACTAGATTAATTACATATTATGTTGTAATTGCAACTTATGATGATTTAATTAAGCAATTTACCCTAAAATTTGAATTTAAAGTCATTTCTCCTCGAATGAATAGTGATGGTATCAAAATTTTGTAGAATTCAAGTTATAATCGATTAAATAATCAATTATGTCCCTAAACTTTACTTTCTAGACATACATGATTGTTTATGCCCTAAAAAATTTGCTCTTTGGGGACTTATAATTAATTATGTAAGAAAGCTTATTTTTCTCTAAAATGGCATAATTAACTACATAATTGATTATATGCTAGAAATCTTATCCTTTGAACCTTTATAATCAATTATGTAATTGATTATACCCATGCAGAGTTGCTTTATTGAACTACATAATCGATTATATGCTGTGTATTTATAAATATTAATTATTACAATAGTTTCAACCATGAAGTTTGTCCTATAATAAGAGATTAAGCTAATATACCATAAATAATGCTAGATGAATAATTTATGGCCATGCTAATAAGCATGGCAAATATTGTAATGTGTGAGTATGTATTGTGAATTGACTTTGCAAATTTAGAATTTAATATATGTTATTGATTATGAGAATTGAGATTATAAGTGAATTAATATTGCTTGTGATTTGAACACTAAATTCGATATTTGTTCGTAAAAGATAAGAATGACTTGGAAGGACAAGGACGAACTTGTAAAAGATAAGGATGAATGAGAATTATAAGAAAATTTACATATCTTCCTTCCTTATCTCATATTTTCCATTGAACATTCTCAAATGGTTATAAAGTAATCGTGAAACTATCGAAATGATTGTAATAGCTACATAATTCAATCCTCCCCTTTCTATGAATGAAGATATCGTAATGAGTACTATAACCTTGATTAAGTATTAATATTATGTATGTCTTTACATATGTTTCTTGATAGATTGCTCTTTTAGAATGCCTTTCCCTTTAGCAAAGGTATGAAAAATTTGTCTATATTTTCAAAGAAAACTTACCAGGCCTTTGTAAAAGGAAATCGAATTAGGCTTCAGGTTATGATACAACTATATTTTAATTGTTTCTCAATAGTTATTGCTTACTCACTAAGTTTCAATAAAACTCACTCTTTTTTTCCCTAGGTGTTCATCTAGTGGCATTGCATATAGTACATTGCATTGTTCACATGTAAGTTAGGTTAGTAAGTAGTTGTCCATAACTTCTTATGTTAGTTATATTCCCTAGAATAGGTAATGACAATGATTAATCTAATATATTCACATAAATACAAATTCAAGATGAGATTTAGGACATAAAATAAGATAACTGTTAAAAGACATAAGATATTTTTAGAATAAAAAACTCTTAGTAATCATCGAAAAAAATAAGTATTTTAAAAAAGTCATCTAATAATAAATGGTGAAGTCACACTCAAATGAGTATATGTAAATGAGTACACTAAATTTTTAAATTTCTTTTAAGATATAATAAATTACATTAATTTTTTTTAAGTTTAGCTTAATTACACTTAATAACCATCATTTCTTATAAATATACACATTCATTGCTTGAAACATTTCTATCCTTATGAAATACAATAGCATTAAACTTTTAATTGCAATCTTTTCTTTAATATTGTTTCTTGTAACTAGAAGATTATTTTCCCATAACTTTTAGTACAAATATGCTCTTTCTTTAAAGAAGAAAACACTTTCTCCTTTTTATATAATAGCATAGGAATATTTATGCATAAAAATAAAGAAAAATAATCCTTTAGTTATGAAATATGACATTAAAGAATAAGTGATAGATGAAAAGTTAATGTCTTCACATTTTACAATAGTGGAAGTACATCAGAGAAAGTGAAAATATATAATTATGAAAAATGAAAGGTGTTGAGTCTAAATCAAAATTTAATGAATGTTAATGTAATTTACCCTTTAAGGTATATTAAAAATGTTATAAATAAACCTATTAAATTTTACAATTTGAACCTATTAAAATATGATAAGATTAACTAATGAATCAAATGTCCTTTTTAAACTTTAATCATAAGGATTATATGTATTTTTATATTTAATATTAACTTATTATCAATTAGTGATAATTTTTCTCCATTTTTTTATGAATTCTTGAAACTTCTAAATATGTTTAGTTTTTATTTTTCCTTTTTTTCCCTTAACTAATGTACCTAATAAATTGCAAATATAAATAACATTCAAATAAGTCCATTAATGATAGAATTTTCTATTATTACACCCCTTTAGAAATTTGAAATTTTATTTCATGAATGGAATAATCAATTAATTTTGATAACAATAAATAAAATGAAATTAAAAAATGCGATGGATAAAGTATGATTAAAAAATGTGGATGTGAAAGTTGATAAAGGAGAACTAATTAATTGAATAATTTTTTCTTGTAAGAGCCTTGCATAAAATAATTAAGAAAAAATAGAGAAAATAAAATGTTTAGAAGTTAAGAGTGTTTAGATAAAAGAATATGAGTATAATAGAGATTTAGAGCACTTTTCTCATTTTACCCCTACCTTATTTCCTTTTTTTGGCTATGAACTTTAGCCATCTCTTTAAACACCCTCATTTTTTATGACTCCTTAACACCCATTTTCTTGCTTACTATCACCCTTTTCACTTTCATTAACTTTTTCTTATTTTTCTTCTTCTTCCTCTTGATTAAAGCTAAAGGAGTTAATGTTCATCAAATTTCTTATGTAATTAAGGTAAGATTTTTGTTTGAGCTAAATCTTTTTTCATCTTCTTCTAGATTTGAATAAATTGAATATTTTAGCCTAAGAAAGGAAAATGTAAATGCAATGATTTTGAGTGATTAAGAACAATTAAATATTAGTCCTAACTTTTAATTATCTCTTCCAAGTAAAGTCATTAACATCCTACTTGAACCTATATTTAATTCATATTTAGTTTTTAATAGATTTTAAGAAGATTTATATGAAATTTATATTTTGAGCTTTGTTTAAAGTTTTATTGATGAATCTTATTGTTTTAAAATGTTTAGTATGAGTTTTGATAGTTTAGTTAAAAGATTGTATGTTAGGAATGAGATTTAAAGGTTGATTATGATTAATGAATAGTAATTTTATAGAAAAATCTATAGATTGCAAAACTAGAGCTAACTATGCATAATAAAGTTACTCTTTTGATGGACATATTAGATTACATAGTAGATTATACCTTGATATATTTGACTATATAGTCGACTATACCCTATTAGGATTGCTCTCTGGCTTAACATAATGGATTATGTAGTGGACTATACCCTAATATAGTATATTATTACCTTATTTCCTTTACACAATTACATACTTAATGAATTTGACATTATAAGAGCATTTTGAGGCCTTGTAGAAAGACATAGTGATATGATAGCTTATAAAATTTTGTTAAGAATTAACTTTGTAGTGATTAAACTTATTTGATACTTTTTTACATGTATTCATGTATATATATCATATAATGTCTATTTTCAAATGGATATGTAAGGTGAGAAATTAACCCATGTATAAATATATAGGTATGCATGTTTCCATGTGATATTAGGATTAATCATTATATATTAGATAATACTAATTACAATATGTGAGGTTATGGAAAGAGACATGTGTCTGTGTGTAATATATGATTTTGTGTTAAGAATTAAATTATTTTGCTATGATTGAGATTGAAATATATCATTGTTTTTTAGGAATTAAGATGGACCAATATGATGCTCTTGAAATTAAACATTGAATCTAGTAACAAGCAATAAGGGATAAGTTAACTAAGAAATGTAAAGATAGGCTAGTGAAGGATAAGGCTAGGCAAAAGTCACAAGGAAATTTACTTGCTTTCCATATTAATTATTCTTTTATTATTATTATTATTATTATTATTATTATTATTATTGGATTGGTATCTTTAAGTGAGTTATGAAATTTGCCACTACTATAACACTAAGAATGTTAATAAATAGTTATAATCAAACTATGAAATTGTGAATATGATTACAGCAACCTTATAACTTAACCTTTTCTATTAAGCATAGTATTGTAGAAAAAGTAATACAATTATTATTGGGTATAATGTTTGTGTACTTACTTTTCCTCTTTTGATAGATAGGATATATCTTAAAATACTTTCCTTTCCTTTTTAAACAAGGTATGGTAGGTTCAATTATAAAATTTGTGTTAAGCCATATGTAAGAGTTAAATAATCTTTTTTTAAATATTATTTACTAAATGAGTTTCATGAAACTTATTCTTTTTCTTTTTTTCTTTTATTTTGGGACTTTTCTTTTTAGGTACTCAACTGTTATTAATGGGTGGAAATGGGTCCACTTAAGATTTTTAATGTTAAGGTAAGCCTTAAAACAATTAAGACAACTGAAATAAAATTTTTACCTACATACTCCTTAACAAATCTTTTTGAAAACTTGCATATGCTTTTTCATGAATAACACAACTGCATGTGAATATGGGATTAAAAGCATTATGAATGATTGATAGGTGATTATGTGTAGCAATTTTCTACCCTAGACACAAGCCTAAGAAAGGGTTATGATAAAGCTAACATTAAAGTGCAATATAAGGCTTAGGATTACATTCTATTTAAAATTGTGAAATATATATCTTTAATTGTCTAAGTAAATGGATTGAGAAACTGAGCCCCTAATAATAAACTAATAGATATAAAAAAAGGGCATGATTGGAATAGTAATTGACCTCTCTTACATTATAATCTTTGTAAACTATTTTCGTTCATGAGCAACTTAAGATAATTAATATGAGTATCTTTTCTATCTAATTAGTAAAGACTTTTAAATTCAATAACAGTTGCGTTTGAAATGAATTTATACATGAGTTGAGATCCAATGGTCACATTTGTTCTCTTTTACTCTTATATCATAACCCTAATCTAATTGTGATAAACGTGAAACCTATTACCTAATTTTCATTAGCCTAATCCTACATACTTATCATAATTTTAAGTAATTTATTAAAGAATGAGTAAGAGAAAGGCAACATCTAATTAAAAGGATACATTTCATCCATTTACCTAGTTTCATGAAAGATGAGAAAGTTAGAGTTACTTATAACCTTCGCGAGTTAAGGATAAACCTTTTTAATTAACCTAAATAGGAATCTAAAGTTTAAATCTTCTACATAAGCCTATACTTGGATAAGGCCCCTTCAAATAATCAATGTACAAATGTCCATTGCTACCAAACAACCAAACTAATGAGCTTTTAGATAATCTAGTTTTGAAAAAGTTGTAGTAAAAGCTTGATCTAAGAATCCACAAAATAATGTATGAAGAAGTGAATTTAGAGCTTAATGAGTAAATATTGCATTTAAACAAATAAAATAATATAATAACTTACCATCAGATTATCCTCTTATGAGATTCAATGTATATTTAGTCACATTATTAATTCAAATTCAAATTCAAGAGGCTCAACATAATTATTTCACTATAATTAGATCATATCAAAATAACCATTAAATAATCAATTTAGAAATCCTTAACATAATTTACAATAATTAATGATAAAAATACATATATTTACCTTGTAACTTCAAGATCAGTTTTACACCCTTCTCTCTTTTTCATCCTTATTCTTTTAGGGTTACCTTTATACCTTTCCTTCCTAATATAAAGAATTGATCGTCTGCTATTAACATAACTTTTTTTACATTTCTTAATTCATAATTAGCTCAAAGCTTTAATTTCTCATACTAGGCCATAAGTCATATTCATCATAAAAATTCAACAACATCATGCCTTTATGCATAACTACACATCATAATTCATTGCATAAACAATAATACAATCTTATTCATATTAAGCATCATTTGCTACACTAGCTTAATTATATATTTCATGATCATAATTCATGTATCTTAATTATCTTTATCTATTATATTTCATCATAACTTGATTTTTGGAAATATGTATCCTATATTAGACTCTTAAGCATCATGATTTTTTAAGAAAAATTAGATATAGTCGACTATCTACTTGATAATAAAAGCTTGAAAGTAACTCCAAAGATCATAGTCGATTATATAGTTAAGTAGTAGGTCTATAGGTAAATTTAGGGCACAATAGTTAACTACTAGTCTCCAAAAAGTATCTTAAAGGTCTATAGTTAGCTATATAGTCAATTATCAACCTCTTGAGAGCTAATGGCAATCAAATAGTTAACTCTACCCTTTAAGAATGCACTTTTCTGAAGCATGATCAATTATATAGTTGGCTACTACTTAAAAAAAATATAAAACTTCAAAATTTTCACTACTTATTCTTCATAAAACTTACAATTAATGCATCCATTTGCCCACAAAACATTATACAATCATAAATACATACTAATAACACGTTAATGAAGCTATTGCCATCATCATATCAAACCATTTCCATCAATTAGCTTAAAAATCCAACATTTATGTTCAAATGGCCATAAAACTCAAAACAAGCAATTTAACTCAAGTTTTTTAAGATTTAACAAGAACGGATGGAGTGTCTATTCACCTAATATGAAAATAAAAAAGTGCTAGGATGCTAGATTAGTATATTGGATGTCTCTTAACTCTAATCACACTAAAAATATATGATTTCTTAGGTTAGGGCTCCAAACATTCAATGGAACTAAACTCATCAACTTTCGTTAAACTATTGAGGAGATGAAGAGGAAATCGTAGTAATAAAGACATTTTTATCTTGATTACAAGAAAAATAGAGGAAAATTAAAGTTCCCTTACTTGATTTAATGATGAACAAGTGAGGAAATGGAAGGAGAAGAAGTGGGATTTTAAAGTATGTTGGAAAAGTAAGGGAGAAAATAATGAATGGCCTTAAAATGAGAAATAATATTCTTAGGGGCATTTTTGAAAACTCTTCCCTAGATCTATTTTATATTCATATACTTACTTATAATAATTCAAAACTTTATACTTTATGTTTCTATTTAATTTTCATTTTCCAATTCTTATAGAATACATATTCTTATATTTATCAAAATATTAACTTTTATTTTATCCATTAATTCATATATAAAATTTCTAGTTTCAATAAATCATTCTAATTATTTGCATTATTCTTCTCATAAAACAAATTTTAAAATCATTATATCTTAAAGAGGGTGTAACACTTTAACTTGAGAAAGTTAATCAAATATGTACTAGTGTGTATGTGAATTGGTAAAGCCACTTTAACCACGTGATGTAAATGCAATGCTTGGTTGTATCATGAATACTAAGCTATAATTGTAACTTGAATTATCATCTTGATTGAATGTTAATAAAGAAAGTTAGTAGGTTGGTTATTTAAGGGGTAAAATAATTTCTTGGTTTATTCCCATAAAATAAGTTAGCATAAGATTAGTTTACTTTAAGTTATATAAGATAGTGATAAATTGCAATTAAAGTGAATTAACTTTCACATGTTCCCTTTCTAGGGTTAAGGTAAGAAGATTGGGCACTAAAGTAAAAGATAATGAAGGCTAGAAAATCATAATCACTTTTATAAAGACATAATTTTGATTCCTTGGAAGTTGTACTAGTACAAGAGGTACTATGTGTGGGCACATATAAGTCCATAAATTTTGTAATTCCATAGTTATGCATAATTAAGTTAGTGCTACCAAGAAACTTGTACATGACTTGATCATTTGACCCTAAAAGTTAAAAGAATAGGGTTATAATTTTAGGATTCCATTAAATTGTAGACAATAGAGTTGTAAGTATAAGTTTATAGCCTATTAACTAAATAGAAATAAACAAATGCCTAAGAATTTGAGAATGTGTAAATGAATGTGACTAGTTAGCCTTTAAAAGTTCATAGGATATATGAAGACATTAGAACAACATAGTGCAACTAATCGTATAGTTTCAAAGACTATGCTTTCAAGAACCTTGCAACAAATAACTAGGCTAGAAAATTTATTGACATAAGTGTAAAAATATTAAGTTTGAGCCATTATAACGGTAAGATGAACTCACTATAGAGGTTTAAAAGTATATATGCAATATTACAAAACTTTAGGTAAGAATTAACTATCTAGTGAATGAATAATTAGTTGGTAACTAAGCAAATGATACTAGTTATGAATGAATGCAAATAGTCAAAGGTGCATATCAATAAATGGGAGAACATATAAGGTTAAGAATTGGAGTTTTTAAAAGAGTCCGAAGGTTTTAATGGAATCAAAAGTAAAGGAGAAACAATTAATAAAGCATGCAAGTGCATTGACTTGCTAGTAAGAGTCTAAAAAGAAAAAAAAGCCAAACATAAGCTTGGAATCAAAATTGAGATTGTAGTATGTTGATCTAATTAAGCTAAGAAAGGTAGCTACTTAATATTTTATGGATACGATAACTAGAGAATAAAGGAAAATAAGAATAGGAGTCAATAAAAGGTAACTAGGCAGCGTGCTCAAGGACTATGAATGAATAGCATAAATAAGGTGAACGAACATTAAAATAGTTTTGATGATGATGATATTAATAGATTAATAGGAATAGAAGGCATTGAGTCTACTTAATTTAGTATTTGATTTTCAAAGAATGCACAAAGTCAATAAACTTATGTGAATTACTAATCATATTAAGAAAATTCTAATAAAGAAGTAAGGGCAAAAGTTGATAAGTTATGTGTTAACAGTTATAGAATAGTGGTTAAAAGTAGTTCTAAGAAGTTAAGAATGTACGACTAAATAAAAGTATAGAGGTTTGAGGGTGAGTTTACTCAAAACTATGAGATAATATTAGGGTAAATTGTTAAGATGATTAAGTTCTAAAATGATTAATAACTTAGAATATAAAGAAAATTTAACTGTGACCTAAATCAAAAATATATCTATATGAAATACTTAAGTAGTTGTTCTAAGTTATAAATTCCTAGGTGATTATGAATTAATTTACAAAATATACATTTTCTTGAAACCTCACATTGCTAAGATTTTTAATGATAGTCAACCCTAAATGATTATCTCTTAAAGGATAAGTCCATGATGTATTATAAGTGAATAGAATTGAAATTAGGCTGATTATGATGATGGGTAGAATAACAATGTTGATTCCTTATTCTTAACTATATATAAAGATTAAAAAACTTTGCTCATTTCATTACTCATAAGTTGATTATTAATTAGCATTTTGCTTAACTCAATTCATTAACCTCGTGCTAAAATATGAATATTATTTTGAGATGTAATGATGTTAAGTGGTAAAGATAGCACTTGTTATAGAGCATATTTAAAGGTAGAACCCTTAAAGGCCATTATTTAAAATGCATATAATGTTATAATTTTAATAAAACCTTGAATTTCCTAAAATTTGAAATGCTTTTGTTTTCTTATGAGTTATTTAATGAGATGACTTATTTATTTATTTATTTATATCAATGTTACCTCGGCCTTAAATTGTCTAGTGTTAGCATAGTTTTCCATGTTAAGGTTGTTGTTGTTTTTGTTATTGTTATTATTATTATTATTGTTGTTGTTGTTATTGTTACTAATACTAATGTACTTAATAATACTATTATTACTGCAATAATTTCTATTAGCAATATTATAGTTACTCGAATTAATATTAATTTATATATAGACTTTGAAATGCTAATAGGATTTTAGGTGCTCTTAACACTTGATAGGTAAAATTTTTTGTGCATTAGGTATGCAATTGTTATTATTAAGATGTATTTATTAAGGTAAAAAAGACACAATCTTACAACCTTTAGAGAAATATATTCTTTATCAAGCATAATTTGGGAAAAAAACTAGGTGGTAGCATTCTATGGAAGTTCAGGAAACAAAATGCCTAAATGAGTATGATATGATTGTAATCCAGAGGAGTAAATTAGGGTATAAGAATGGGTTCTATGAGTAGTTAACATAGATAAGGTTTTGAGCTCACCATGAATCAAAATTCTTACTATGCCTTAATTATAAGTGTGAGTGTAAAGTAAATAGTTTCTCAAGTTAGGTAAAGTTCTAAGCATCCAAATATAACTATAATATAGACTAGAAACTACTAGCATCATATGAGATCTAAGATGTATGTAATAAAAATAATGGTGGTATAGTGACAAATCCAATAAGGATTTGCATAGGATTATATAAGAAAGTATTAATTGAACTATTTAGATGAAGTTAGATTTTTTATTTGATTACTCTTAAGCTAAAATGATAAAAGTATAAAGAAACTAGTGATTAGATAAAAAAGTAACAAGCATCTAAATCCAATGGGGATCCTAAAGCTTCAACTCATAGGGGTTTAAAAAAATGATCCTAACTAGTAGAGGCGAATACATCATATATGTATCTTAAGATCTAGCCTTCAAATATAAACTCAAGGTATAAACCTTTGAAGTTAATAAGATGTTTCAATTAAGTGTTAAGATATATTGTCTAGATATTTTTGTATAATCATAGAATAGCAAGGTCTTAAGAATTTGAGGACGAATTCTTTTAAAGGAGGAAATATTGTTACAAACCTATAAAAATTTAAAATTTTATTTTATGAATGAAATAATAAATTGATTTTAATAATAACAAATAAAATGAAGTTATAAAATGAGAGGGATAATATGTGATAAGAAAAATATGGATAGGAAAATGGATACAAGAGAACTAATTAATTAAATAATTTTTAATTTTTTGTAAAAACATTTCATGAAATAATTAAGAAAAAGTAAAGAAAATAATTTGTCTAGAAGCTAAAAGTGTTTAAATGAAAGAGTGTGAGTATGGAGAAATTTTGTGGCATCTTTACATTTTACCATTGCCCTAATTTTTCATTTTTGCTTATTAACTTAAGTCACCTCCTTAAACACCCTCATTTTTCTCAATTCCTTAACACTTCTCTTCATTCTTACTCTTAACCTCTTTACCTTCATTAATTTCTTCCTCTTCTCTCTCTTAGTTGATGCTAAAAGAGTTTTATCAAATTTCTTATGCAATCAAGATAAGATTTCTATTATAGGTAAATCATTCTTTATCCTCTTTTAAATTTAAAGAAATTGAATATTTTAGCCTAAAAGGGGAAAATGTAAACCTTAACTCCAAATTTAATAATTTTGAATGATTAGGACTAAATAAACTTTAGTCCTAGCTTTTAAATATCTGTTATATGTAAAGTGAATAACATTTGACATGAACCCACATAATTCATATTTGGTTCTTTATAAGTTTTAGAGAGATTTATATAAAATTTACATTTTGAGCTTGATTTGAAGTTTTATTGATGAATCTTATTATTTTGAAGTGTTTAGTATGAGTTTTGAAAGTTTAGTTATAAGATTATATGTTAAGAATGAAATTTAAGGGTAAATTATAGTTGATGAATAATGATTTTGCAAAAAAGCCTATAGATCACAAAGCTATAGTCAGTTACACCTAATAAAGTTGCTTTCTAGACAAATATAGTAAATTATACCCTGACATAGTCAACTATACCTTGTTAAGATTGCTCTCTAGGCTGACCTAGTAGAATATGTAGTAGACTATACCTATACATAATAGATTACTTATTAAACTATTAGCTTATTTCTTTTACATAATTACATATTTAATGAATTTGAATAACATTATATGAGCATTTGAAGACCTTGTAGAGAAACATGGTGATACAATAACTTATAAAATTGTGCTAAGAATTGATTTTATAGTGATTACATTTATTTGTTACTCTTTTATACATATTTGTGTATACATATCATATAGTGTCTAATTTATTTTCAAATGGATATTTGAGGTAAGGCATGGACCTATTTATAAATATATAGGTATGCATGTTTCAATGTAAAATTAAGATTAATCATTATATGTTAAATGATGCTAAATGCAATATATAAGCCTATGCAAAGAGGCACATGCACTTATGTAATATACGATTTTATGCTGAGAATTGAATAATTTTGCTATGATTGAGGTTGAAATATATCATTGTTCATAAGGAATTAAGATAGTGGCGATGTAATACTTTTATAATTGAACACCAAATTTAGTAGTGACAAGTGAGGGATAAGGTTAATTAAGAAGCATAAGGGTGGGCTAGTAAGGGATAAGTTTATATAAAAATCACAAAAAAATTTACTTACTTTCCATATTAATTGTTCTTGCATCATCATCATTAGATAGATATCCTTGGAAAATTAATTAGGCTATGAAGTCTACTAGTACTATAAGACTAAAAATGTAAATAAATAGTTGTAATCAAATTGTGAATTTGCAAATATGATTGTGGCTATCCTATAACCTTTTTGTTGAGCATAGTATTGTAGAAAGAGTAATATAATTGTTATTAGGTATGATGTTTGCGTACATGCTTTTACTCACTTGATAAATATAACTTATCTTAGAATATTTTCCTTTCCCACTCGAATAAGGTATGGTTGCCATTGACTTTTTTTTTTATTCTTCTATAAAGGATCAATTATAAAATGTGTTAAGCTATATGTTAATGTTAAGTAATATTTTTCTTAAATATTAATGTTTACTCACTGTGTTTTATGAAAACTCATCTTCCTCTTTTATTCTTTTCTTCAAAAACTTTTCCCCTTAAATACTCAACTGCTATTGATAGGATAAAAGTTAGCCCACTTGAGATTTCTAGTTTTAAAGTGAGCCTTGGAATAGTTAGGATAATCATGTATAAAGTTTTTACTTGCATATACTTTAATAATTTTCTTTAAAAACTTGCATATTTATTTTTACAAATAGCATAAGTACATGTGATCATGGGATTAGAAACATTAAGAAAGGTTAATAGGTGATTATATATAGCAATTTCTTATTTTAATCACAATTTCACGAGCTTGGAAAAAGGTCATGACATCTATACACAATAAGTAATACTAAACAATTTGGAATAAGTAGGCATAATGATACCCTTTTATTATTTTACATAATTTAATATTGTTGATATATGTATATTTTTTAATGATGTTAATAACTAGATTATCATCTAATGATTCAAATGCATGAATTTTCTCAATAATAATTATAAATCATGACATTAATTTTATATTTTTATTCTTTATTTTTATGATTAAATTTAAGAATAATGTTTTAGTATATATTAGAATATTTGAAAGTTTTTATGAAGGTTTAGCATAAAATTTATAATTTTATATATGAAATTTGGTAATTTTTCACAAAAATTTATAGTTTTGATTCAAATTTATATATATAAGAAATATGTAAAAAAGTTGGAATTATATCAATTATAGTTGCAAACAATAATTTAAAATTCTATTTTGCATAAAAATTATTTTAAATAATTTTTTTATAAAAAATATAAAAATATTTGTTAATATATATATATATATATATATATATATATATATATATATATATATATATATATATATATATATATATTATAACTAGCAAAGTATAATTCTAAATTTGAAAATTAAATATATAATTTTGACCCACTTACCTTTAAACTTGTAAATAAATCAAACTATTTATAAACAATTTAAGTTTAACTTGTAAAAAATTCAACTTATGTTTGAGTTAGATGAATTTGAGTCTAAATAAAATAAGCTAGTATAATTGATAAGTTGATTAACTTAAGATTCAAAATATAAAAATTGTAGTATTCACGAGCCTAAAAAAGTTTCTATATATATTTATGTTTGCTATTATTAACTAAAACTTTTGTTATTTTCATATTGCAAAAAAAACTAAAGAAATTTGTATTTCTAACACCTTAAAGTCAAATGTTTTATATTTAAGTTGCATGAAAAATTTAAACAAATTTTTAATGATAAATTTTCTAGCTTATTCGATTGCTTGTGTAGTTATTAGAATATTGATGTGAATAATATTCTATTAATATTTTCTCTTATATTTAGGTCCTTTAGGAAGTGATGATACTTAATTGTATCAATTTTACATTAATTTCAGACTAATTGCATTAATTTGGGTTTAATTAAATTTTAGACTTAATGCTGGATTTTTTATACTGCTTTAGTATTTTGATCATAACTTGAGTTTCGGATGTCAGATTTGGACAATCTATACACCATTGAAAAATTAAGAAAAATTGCTACAATTTTCTTATTGACTAGAGAACCCAGTTCTACCATCTTGGAGGTCAAAATTTAGCTTAAAGTCAAAGCATAGTTACTATCCAAGCCCAAACCTGATCCAGTTGCAATGATTAATTCATATCTTGAGCTCCAAGTGTCTAATTTATGCAAGACCAAGTCCAATTATTCCCTAAAATCCATATCTAATAATTCATAAAGCCCTTTTGAAGAAACTAAGTTATATTGAAGGTTAAAGAAGACAGATTGATGGCTTATTACTTCAACTTAAACTAGATTGAACTGTTTGTAATATTTTAGCTATAACTTGAGCGAGGAATGTATAATTGGGCTAAAATTTTATGGGTAGATTCCTAAATAATAGGCTACAAGTTTGTAGTTTAGGTCCAGTCCTAATTATGCTTCTAGGGTTATAAATAAATAGAATCAGAATGTAAAAAAAAAAGAGAGAGAGAGAGAAGACAGACAGCTTGATAATTTTCTATTTTTCTTGGATTTTTCCCTATAATAGAAGGCTAATTCTGAGTTAATTCAAGGAAATTTAAGACTCTTATCCTCTGGGATTATGAGATCTTAATTTGTATGGTGTTAATTGTAATTAATTTTTCTTTTTCCTCATGTATCTCCTCTAATTTGCATGATCTACTGAATTTGGATGTTGATTTGATATAATATTTATTCAATTCTATAAGTTATGCTTTAAATTTGAATTAGTAGTAAATTTTAGTTAGTTAATTAGAATTTTTCATGAGAGAAAAGGGAATGAATGGATAGTTTAGGATTCTGAATTAATTCATTTAATTTAGCTGAATTTTATTTTCAAATTGGTTTTGATTTAGCTTAGGAGTTATGGCGATTGTCTTACTTTACTAATCTTAATCAATCAAATTCTAGATGATTATCTAGCTTAGAGTTCATGAATTATTGCAAGGATTCTGAATAATTCAAAGCTGAATAATAAATTGTAAAATCTACGTTATAGTGATTTATGATTAATCCTCCGAAGAAACCTTGAATTCCTTGGATTGGCTGTCTTTGTTCATTGATATTCTCATTTTCATTTCTACTATTTGATTGATTCCATTATTGATCTTTTGATGTTAATATCTTCCTATTTTAAATTCAAACCCCCTAATTCTGCATTCTGTTCTGCATAATTTTTGCATACATACAACATATAGCATTGTTTCTTATTTTATTTCTTAGGGTTGTCTAGATATAGGCAAACTGCCAAAAACTAACCCATCAAACTCAAATTTAGGCAGTCAACGACGAGTATGATAGTAGAAGCGGACGGAAGTAGCTAGAAAATGTTAATAAATTCTAGCTCTCGGATAGCAGTGGTTGATATGGCTTAACCAAATGAAATTGATAATCGACCGAAGTGCACCCTTGAGCGACGTCATCTGATATAATGGATTGGGTTCTTTTTGTTTGCTGGCTGACTACATTTTCAATTTAACATTATCTTTTCAAATTTATTCCAAAACCCCAGCAAAGAAGAGAGCTTTACTGATCCTTTATCTCCTCTGATCACACCCCATCAATCCAGTCTCATCGCCATCGAGCAATTGATTCTCTACCTTGAACATAATACTTCGTTGAATAAGATTAACAAACCAGTGAATAAGTGTGTGCACGTTACTATTTCAGGTATGAAAAACTATTAGCATTATTCTTCTATAATTTTAAAATCCCTACTAATCGTTTTTAATTTTGCATTAATTTTTAAGTTTTTATTTTTAGGATTTCATTTATCCATTCAAAGGATTTCACTAAATGGGTTTTGTTTAGGGTCTTCTTGGTGATAGTGTTTAAGGAATTTCATTAGTTTGTATCATGTGTCTTCAACCATTGGCTTAAAGTTTTGATTAATAGTAGAAGTTTCAACTTAATATTTAATAAGTTCTATCTTAGTCTCTCCGAACTTGATGGAAGGTAATGGGTCCTAATAATTGTGATAGTTTATATTGGCCAATTGAACTGATGCAAATCGCATAGAAGGATGGAGGATAGGATTTATTGATTTAATGGTATCTAATCGATAATAGATAATGTTTTATAAAAGTAACTCCATCCACATAGTGAATCGATTCCGCAATTTTACACGTATTAAAAATTTTTAACACTAAATCAGAACATTGATTTTGCTTTCCTTGCTTCTAGATTAATCCAATTCAACTAAAACTTTTCGGCTGAAAATGTCATCCATGTCATATGTATGGCTTCAAATTCAATTATGGTCTATTAGTGAATTATGTAACTGTGTTTCGAAATGTATATGTGATAAAAAAATGAATGAGGATGTGATCCTTTTCTGTTACGATTCTTCCTTGCATTTTTTTCTATTTTACTTATATTTTTGTAGTTTTATAGTTATAAGCTTACTATTTTGGGGTCTTTTTAAAAGGGTTAATCACCAATTTGTATGTTTACTAAACAAATGATTGCTTGTAATGATATATATTGGATATAATTCTCATATAATTTTATTTACTAAAAAATTAATTGCTTTTAATGATATATGAAATATCCAATATATATCATTATATGCAAAAATGATTGCTTGTAATGATATATACTAAATATTTCAATTTTATCTAGTATATTTAATTAATCCTCCTAAAAATAAATTTTATTAAAAAATCAACAAGTTGAAATTAGTTACAAGAACCTTATTCACAATTAACTCAACCATATCATCTGCAAGTGTGAGCTTTTATTCATTCAAAAGTGCAGTACCATCTCCTTCAACTACGAATAATTAATTCATTAAGAGTTAGATTTAAATTTAAATTTTACAAAAGTGGAATTAGAATTAAATAAATATCTCCTCTCTCTCATACAATTGACTCTTGTTTCCTTTTCTTGCATGCAAAATAGGTCTAATTTGACTTGAAAGTGTATTGGATTGTACCTTTTATGTTGGGGAAAAAGAGGGGTCCAACCCATCGAGACTCAAAGTTAACCGATCAAATGATTATTAATTAATTTTAATCGGTTATGTGTTAGGAAACAGATTATTTCGGATTGATTTTAATGAATCAAATTGTTGGTCGGTCAGTTAGCTAAGCAGGCCTTAACTACTTAGAACCGACCGATGAGCAAGCCTACTATTTCTATTACAGCATTCTATTTCCTACATTTACATTCTGTGTGCATTTGTTTCTTCTATTTTTGTTGCATAAATAATTCAACAATTGTGTGAATATTGTTAGAAATACATTTAGAAGAGATAAAATCAAAGGATCATTGGGGGTATGATCTGGTTGTACCACTATATTACATTATTATTTTCACAATCAATTTTTAATTAATTTTAGCGCATTACGACATGCACGTCAAGTATGTTGAGATATTTTAGTTTGACTATATCATGATTGACTATTTCTTATGAATATCTATTAGATTAGAACCAATAACTACTTAATATTAGGCCAAATGGGCCTAACTAGAAAAAAAACCACTTTTGTAACAACTTGATTGGCCGAAAAGCTAACTAATGCTAAGACAAAGCAACTGGTTGGCCCATGTTAAGATAAGTTGACCAATCAACCCACCACTTAAGCAATTAGTTGACCTACTTTGAAAACACTCGGCCTATACCAAACAATTATAGTATAGTACATCCATTTATAATCAAAATTGTTATAATTGACTTGTATGAGCTAACACCTAACAAATTTCATAATAATTTCCTTATACTTAATGATTGTTTTATCCCTGTCTAAAGTGATTAGTCTACTTTCTAGTATTGCTATATAAGGTCCCTAATTATGCTTTGCAAACTCTAATTATTTTTTGCTCATTCTCTCTTTCACATTGAGCTTTGAAGGGCTTTCGTGGTATCCACTACCATAGGCTTATTATTAGTCTACCTTCTCAAGGATCAGCAAATTAATTAATCATTATACTTCCCTGTTCATAGCCTACCTCTACACTATCTAGTAAACTCTAAAATATCAAGAATGAGATTTATATTGCAATATTGCTTATTTATACTAGCAAAATATCTAGCATGTTTTATTATTATTATTATTTACTAAAAAAATCATGAAATGTGTTAAGAGTTGTTTAAATTCATTTATGCTCGATTAACTGATTTAATAGTCAAGCACAAATTGAAACTCAAAATTTGAAAGTTCAACTTAATAAGTTAAAATTAAAACCTCTTTACTTTTGTTAGGGTGGTGCTATTTTTCATCATTAAATTACTTTTAATATGTTAAGAGTTATATTTTTAATTTTAATTTACTTGTTTTGAAATTCATGAAAAGGTAATCTAATGATAAAAACACTCAACTTTTTAAGAGTTAAAGCTTCATATAACATTAGCCCTTTTATTATAGACATTTAACTTGACTCTTTTTTTTATTATCTGTGTCATCTTAGGTTTTGGCTCCACTAATGACAAGTATGGTCATGAACTAACAGTAAAGCATTATGGACCAAAAGTTAAGATGATTTCCTTCCAAGATTAGCTATAGTTAGTAGTTATAGTTACCATAGTATTAGTACAGTAGCTAGTGTAGTTGAAACAGACTTGAGCTTGTAGATGAGTACTCAAAGTTCAACTTAATAAGTTAAAATTATCTCTTCTAAGTAGTTATTAAATCATACTCAAATCTATAAACTTTTTTTGTTACATTTTCATATTTAAACTAAATTAGTAAATCATACTAATTTTTATTTAACCAATCCAATATTCATTCCTAAACATAAATCTTTATCCTTCAATCTAATCCAACTTAAATATAAATAAATTATTTTAAAGTTAATGATTTTATTCTTAAATTAATAATATTAAAAATAATTAATTTTTATTATAATTTGTTTAGACATGAATTGTTAGTTTGGATATAAATTGTATTGATATTATGATTTTTGAATTTACAATTATTATTTTTAGCTTAAAATTATTTAAAAAGGTTTAAAGTTATTTGCAAAAAAAAAGGTTCACAAACCTAATACACGAGTTCATGGTTTGCAAATATTAGGATTTTGATTCCTCACTTGATTGTTCACAATTTTTATGAACCTATCTAGCTTTATCCATTTATGGCTAATCCACATGGATTGGTCCGCATATGAATTAGACAAGTTCATTTAACAAGTGTAATTGCAATTTGAGCAAAGAACCCACTTTTTAATGCTAGGTCCACTCATTTAATATTGAGGGTGTTTAGCAAATAACTTTTTCATTAGTTTTTAATTGATTAAGTTACTCAACTAGTTTCTTTAGGTGTCAGGTAAATAATTAATTCAATCAATTTATTAACATCTAATCAACTAATTTGAGTCCTAAAACTAAAATAAAAATCATACAAATTAAGAATAATAACAAATTAATCCATTTAAATGAGGATGAATCCATAAATTTTTTTTAACATTTTCACATTCAAACTAAATTAATAAACTATACTAATTTTCATTCAACCAATCTAATATTTGCTTCCAAACACAAATCTTTATCTTTCAATTCAATCCAACTTAAATATAAATAAATTATTTTGAAGTTAATTATTTATTGTTAAATTAATATTTTAAAATTAATTAATTTTTATTATAATTTATTTAGACTTGAATTGTTAGTTTCGAATTAAAAATATATTGATAATATGATATTTGAATTTATAATTGTTATTTTTAGCTTTAAATTATTTAAAAGGTTCAAAATTATTTGTAGTTCCAAAAATTTTTTCACAAACTTAATTTACAAGTTCATAATTCACAAATATTAGGAATCTAACTCTTTACTTGATAGTTCATAATTTTTTTAGATCTATTTAATCTTGTTCGTTTGTGGCTGATCCTTGTGAATTGATCTACAAACGAATTGGATGGGTTAATTTAAGAAGTATAATTGCAATTTAGGCAAAGCTCCTAATTTTTAGTGTTAGGTCCACTCATTTAACATTGAAGGTATTTGTTAAATAATTTTTTCATCAGCTTTTAGATTATTAACTTAGTCAATTAGTTATTTTAAGTATTTAGTAAATAATTGATTTAATCAGCTTGTCATCATTCAATAAGCTAATTTGAGTCCTAAAATTTACACAAAAAATATAGATTAACAATAATAATAAATTAGTCCATTTAATTGAGACTGAATTCATAAAACTTTGTTTTACCATGTTCACATTCAAACTAAATTAATAAATTATATTAATTTTCATTTGACTAATTCAATACTCACTTCCAAGTATAAATCTTTATATTTCAATCCAATTTAACTTAAATATAAATAAATTATATTGAAGTTAATGATTTTATTCTTAAATTAATAATTTTAAAATTAACTAATTTTTATTATAATTTATTTAAACTTAAATTGTTAATTTGGAATAAGAATGCATTGATAATGTGATTTTTAGGTTTGCAATTATTATTTTTAGCTTTAAATTATTTAAAAATTTAAAATTATTTGCAAAAAAAAATTCATAGACCCAATTCGCGAGCCCACAACTCACAAATATTAGGACTCTAACTTCTAATTTAATAGTTCATAATTTTTGCAGACGCATCTAATTTTATCCATTTATGGTCAATCCATGTGAATTGGTTTACAGTTGAATTGGATGAATCCATCTAACAGGTGTAATTGTAGTTTGGGCTATGCTCCCTTTTTTAATATTGGGTCCACTTATTTAGTATTAAAAGTGTTTGACAAATAACTTTTTCATCAATTTTTAATTAATTAACTTGGTCAATTAGTTAATTTTAGATGTTTCTTAAACAATTAATTCGATCAAGTTATTAACATTCAATCAACTAATTTAAGAGTTTTTAATTTTATAGAAACTAAATTAATAACAACTTTTAATAAGGAACAAAATTGATAAAAAGTCAATCTTTCAGAAATTATAAAATAATTCATATTTTTATATGTTATTTTATATATAAATAATTAATAATAAATAAATAATTCTATTAAATAGCTAATATTATTAATTGATCAAATTAGATGATATAATTAATTATCAATTTATAGTTAATTAAATTAATTAGCTGTTAATATAATTTGCTAATAATCGCCATTATTTTCACCAAAAAAAAAAAGAACAATTATCTACTACAGCATGAAATTTAACTGCTCACACAGTGCTTAATACTCCATACTTATTTCTAACCAATTTAATTTGGGGAAAATATCGTTAGAAAATGAGCGCAAGAAAATACAATTTTCTATTTAATCATAGAAGCACGTCGTCAAGAGCGGCTGCAGGCTTCTCCAGACTTAACGATATTTCCTCCTTTGTTTTTTCTGTTGCTCTTAAGTTGCTGTTTTTGGCCTCAAAGGTTGCTGTATTCATCAAGTTTTATCACCGCAAATGGATTATAGTTTGTAGAGATGGGAAATACACTCCAACTTTGAAGATTCCCATGTCTGTGGATTCTCACTGATGAATTAAAAAAATTAATAGAAGTTATAAACAGCCGATTACCAAGCGAATTCGTCTTGAACTGCGTAATTATAGATAACATTATAACAAGTTGAAGGAGTTAGATGATAAAGGATTCTCTGGAGAAAGCTTATTTTTCCAAGGGAACATCGGGACTATCTCTAATTGAAGTAATTTTCAGAGATGACAAATTATTTTACTCGAAGATGAGTTTGTCGTTCGGAGACACCAATGTTATAGGAGGATGGAAGCCTGGATTCAGATGGGAAGTTTTTGGATATGATAACATTCTTGTTAATAATTTTGTGTACCATACATTATTTATTATAAAAAAAATTATTGTTAATCAAATCTTGTGTGATATATTTAACAGATAATTAGATATTTAGGCTCAACATTAGTAAAAAAAATATAAGTCCAACAAGATTCAAATTTTGATTGGTTTATTAAAAAGAGGTCTCTACTTTGTTTCTCTTTGGTCAAGATTTTGTGTTCCATTGATAAAAACTTCTTTTCTTACTCTCAAGAGAATTAACTAAAAAACTTGAGAGATTATTGATAAAAAATTTTCGCGTAAACTTTATATAAATGACTACTGAATAAATAAAAGAAAAGCAATCATTAGAGAAGGTAAATGATTTACAAATGTCAGGTATTTATAAAATTATATATTGATCATTTGTATGTTTTTTTTTTTATCATACTATAGTTAAAAATCAAGATGATGATCTAAATTCAAATACACATTTGATTATGACAATTTTTTTTTTGGCAATTCCTTGATTTATTGAAAATTTTATCTTTCTTCAAAATTATTGCATGCAAGTTTAATGAAGAACTTAAATTACAAATAAAATGTTAGGATTTGGACACATCATTTTTTTAAATAGAATAATCTTTTAATTTTTTCTTGATTTTATTTAAATTTTAATTTTAATTAGATAAAGATTCTAATCAAATATGATAAATCCTATTATTTAATATTGTAATCAAGTTAAACTTATCTTTTAACAAGGATTTTGGATTATAAATACATATATAATGCAAGGTTTGTTTGTAAGAGGAGAGAATTAAGAAATTTTGTATTTTTTACTTCTATAGGGTGACTTGAGCTCTAACAACTAACTTATATTATAAAATATTTTTGTAAGTGTTGTTAAGGTATAAAATTGAAAGTTTCTATGTTGTTTGTATTTTCTCTCTTGATTTATTTAGTGAATTTGTTTCTCGTTTTCATCTATGAAGTAGGTTAAAAGTTGAATCAAATTAAATTTCTATGTCTTGCTAATTTTATTCATCTTTAATCTCAAATAATGGAAATTTCTATATTATAAAATATTTTTGTAAGTGTAGTTAAGGTGTGAAATTGAAAGTTTTATGCTGTTTGAATTTTCTCTCTTAATTTATTTAGCGAATTTGTTTCTCGTCTTCATATATGAAGTAGGATAAAAGTTGAATCAAATTAAATTTCTATGTCTTGCTAATTTTATTCATCTTTAATCTCAAATGAAGGAAATATGCTTTTGCATTATCGCAACCATACAATTATTTTTTCCAAAAAATGATATTAAAGCTTGATTCCGCTAGGTTTATGTCTTGTTTATTTAGATGGTCTTGGTTAGTTTTGTTATTGCATTTAAATTGATTAAAAAAAGTTATGGTGTTAATTTATTTTGGAATTTGTTAATCCCATACTTTGTTTGATCAATAACTTTGTTTTGTATTTCTAGTGATTTTGTTTAAAAAACTCTTTTGTGGAAAAGATGAAGCAAATTTAATGCAAATATAAAATGCTAGTACTCCATTACCGTTAGAATTTTGAAAGCATTTGTAGTCTTTAGAGAAAATGAAACAAAAAGGAGAATACAAATGGCATTAGAACTTTCAAATTCACACCCTAATGCACCTAAAAATGCGTTACAATGCATATAATCTGCTAGAGGATATAGGAAACTTTAAATTTAACACGTCCTTTTTTATGGTAATAGTTACAAGACTTATCCTTGCTAGGGGGTTCAAATTCATCAATATGCTTGTTGCAAGTTATTAAAACAAAACTTTGCTTAATTTTGATTTTTTGGTGATTTTTTTTTGAAGAATTCTTTATGGAAAAAATGGTGTGAATTTGATATACATATAAAATGTTAATACTTCGTTGAAAGTGGAGTTTTGAAAACATTTCTTAACATAAAGAAGATTTTATTCAAAATTTCTTGTTGAGAAGATTTTGGAATGCTAATGATTGATATAATGATATGCAAAAGTAATACATTAGTATAAATTAAGATTATTTGATAATCTAAATATTTATAATCTAAAATCTTTGCATAAGATAAGTATTTATAATTCAAAATCTTTACTAAAAAATAAGTCTAACTTGACAAAAATATTTGATAATAAGATTTATCAAACTTGATTAGAGTACTCAAACTTAAATAAAGATAAAATTAAGATATTATTCTATTTAACAAAAAAATAGAATTTGTGTTAAAATTTTAATAATCTCCACCTTAACATAAATTCTATCTTCAAAAGTCTTTAAAATATGAATGAAGTAACTTCACCAAATTTTTTATCAAATTAGACTTATTTTTTAGTAAGAATTTTTTTATTATAAATATATGTATTATATTAATACGAAGTTTGTTAGATTTCTGTGTCTTGCTAATTTTATTCAACTTTGATCTCAAATTATGAAAACTTGCTTTCACATCATTGCCGCCACTCAAAAAATTTTCCCAACATAAAAAACTATCAATACTAGTGTTAGACGATGCATAAGAAATTAGAAATTAAAGCCACATGATCTAGTGATGAAAGACTTGAACAATCATTGAAAAATTTATAGAAACTTCTTGTTGTCCATGTACATATGTATATACATGGACACACACTCACACCCACAAATGATTCCAACTAACATGAGAGCATCAGGGGGGACTACTAACTAGATAAGGGTTTTTATGACCTTGTTTCTCCATTACCATACCACTGAAGCGCAGGAAACGGAAGCTGAAATGGGAGGTAGCTGTACGGAAACAGGGCTTGAAATCTATGAAGTTGGACCTTGCCAAGATGCTTATCAGATGGGTTTCTTGATTGGCCAGAGGTTCTCCAAACAGATAAGGAGCAGACTGGCTTCAGACCTTATTCTTCAAAGTGAGCTCTTACCCTTTGTTCAAACCCCCGAATCAGAGACACTTCTTCGACAACTCTATCATAATAATCGAACCAAATTCCCCCAATATTGGGATGAATTATTGGGAACTGCAGCAGGAAGTGGCGTGCCTGTTCTTCATGTGATTACCAATTTACCATTCTGGATAATGCTGCTACTCCCATCTCTTATTAGAAGCAGATGCGAAAGTGATAAAACTCTCCTTGTTGATTTGCAGATATTACTGATCAATTTCAGGAAGGAGATTCTTGCATTTATTCCGAAGAAAGCAAAAAACTCCCACGATGATGATACCTCGGATGACTGCTCTGATGTTCTTGTTGTCAGCGAATCTATGGCTGTTGCCGCGCACAATGAGGATGCAAACGTTGCCCTAGTCGGCCACACGTAATCTTCATATATCTTGTCTTAGTTTCCAAAATTCGAATAAGTCAACTTTTGCAACATATTCTGTATGGAGATGCAGGTATTTAATCAAAGGAATCTTGCCAAATGGATTGCAATTCATTGCTTACACATATGCAGGAGAACTTCCAAGCTGTGCATTTGGCTTCAATAACCTTGGATTGGTAAACATTTCTCCTTTGTCAAAAAGTCTATACCGGAGTAGAATTCTATTAGCAAGGAACTGACAGTCTTACACTAGCCTTGTTTTTTCTCATGATCTGTCACCCACCACAAAGTCGACAAATTCTGATTTTAAATAAATTCACTTGTTTAGATTCCACTAATTATGCACTTATGTAAATTTATCATTTTCTGAAACAAAAACCTGGATTTTTGACCCACTTATCACTCACTACACAAGCTAATTCGGTCAAATGGGTTTTAGTGAAACATTAGGTTCAATTGTGTGTACCAATTTTCTCAAGGTAGAATACTTAGGCCTTCTGTATCTCAGGGATTCACCCTAAATTCAGTTCCCCCAACTGAAGATGAGATTGAGGCTGGCGGCATTGGGCGCAACTTCCTTTCCCGAGACATTCTCGAAGCTACAAGCATGGAAGATGCATTAGATGTTAGACCTCAAGCCTTGGCTTTTTCATCGCTGTTAATTGTTGGTGTATTAATGTCTTCGTATCATGCTCTCTCTCATCAGAGAATCCAGTCATGTGGAATTTCTATGGGGCACAGTTATAACTTGATTGAAACAAGCACACGCAGGATTTTCAATGTTGAAACTGCATCAAAGAAGAGAGTTTCAGTTTATGAGGTCGGCAAAACACCATTCTTCCATGCCAACATGTACGTCCATCTACATATCAATCAGGTAATTACCACAAAGGGCCCTCTTCTGCACCTGCATCTCCCTGGCCAAATCCAATATTTATTATCTCTAATCAATAAATTGCTGAAAATTCACTCCAAATACTTATTCATGTATGGACTCATCGAAGCAAATTATATTCAGTATTCACAGTTAACATTATAATATGTTATTGGTTGCTTGCATATTTATGCAGATCAATCTTTTAAGAGTTCAAAAGATCCAATATGTAAGGTTTCACTGAGAAAAAAACAACTTTGAATTACTTTTAAGGTACAAGATGAGAATTCAATCAGCAGGCAGAACAGAGCAGCTGTACTAACAAAAGAATCAAAAGAGGATTTTCTCTCAGTTCTTGGCGACATGCAAGACAAAAAATATCCGATATACATGACAGGTAAATGGGATTGTCTAAATTCCTTCTTCTCAATCTTCTAGTGACTATATTTCTATTTTTGGTCCTATTCTCAGGTCCATCACTTCACACGCTTTGCACTGCGGTAATAGATCTGGACGAACAAACACTATCAATTATTGCAGGGAATCCAAAGAGAAGAGAAGTTTCACATATTTTCTCCATCTCTTCAAATGAATTCAAGTTGCTACTGTAGCCGCTCTAGAGCAGCCTGATTTCAATTGTTATCTTATGCTGGTTCATAGAGGCCCAAGACATGCCCATCAATACACCGCATGGATGCAACCTGATCACAAGCAAACATCAGACCTTAAAACCAGCTCTTCTCGTTTTTTACAGAGGACAAAAAGAAAAACCAGCTCTATGGCTGTTGCCGCGCACAATGAGGATGCAAACGTTGCCCTAGTCGGCCACACGTAATCTTCATATATCTTGTCTTAGTTTCCAAAATTCGAATAAGTCAACTTTTGCAACATATTCTGTATGGAGATGCAGGTATTTAATCAAAGGAATCTTGCCAAATGGATTGCAATTCATTGCTTACACATATGCAGGAGAACTTCCAAGCTGTGCATTTGGCTTCAATAACCTTGGATTGGTAAACATTTCTCCTTTGTCAAAAAGTCTATACCGGAGTAGAATTCTATTAGCAAGGAACTGACAGTCTTACACTAGCCTTGTTTTTTCTCATGATCTGTCACCCACCACAAAGTCGACAAATTCTGATTTTAAATAAATTCACTTGTTTAGATTCCACTAATTATGCACTTATGTAAATTTATCATTTTCTGAAACAAAAACCTGGATTTTTGACCCACTTATCACTCACTACACAAGCTAATTCGGTCAAATGGGTTTTAGTGAAACATTAGGTTCAATTGTGTGTACCAATTTTCTCAAGGTAGAATACTTAGGCCTTCTGTATCTCAGGGATTCACCCTAAATTCAGTTCCCCCAACTGAAGATGAGATTGAGGCTGGCGGCATTGGGCGCAACTTCCTTTCCCGAGACATTCTCGAAGCTACAAGCATGGAAGATGCATTAGATGTTAGACCTCAAGCCTTGGCTTTTTCATCGCTGTTAATTGTTGGTGTATTAATGTCTTCGTATCATGCTCTCTCTCATCAGAGAATCCAGTCATGTGGAATTTCTATGGGGCACAGTTATAACTTGATTGAAACAAGCACACGCAGGATTTTCAATGTTGAAACTGCATCAAAGAAGAGAGTTTCAGTTTATGAGGTCGGCAAAACACCATTCTTCCATGCCAACATGTACGTCCATCTACATATCAATCAGGTAATTACCACAAAGGGCCCTCTTCTGCACCTGCATCTCCCTGGCCAAATCCAATATTTATTATCTCTAATCAATAAATTGCTGAAAATTCACTCCAAATACTTATTCATGTATGGACTCATCGAAGCAAATTATATTCAGTATTCACAGTTAACATTATAATATGTTATTGGTTGCTTGCATATTTATGCAGATCAATCTTTTAAGAGTTCAAAAGATCCAATATGTAAGGTTTCACTGAGAAAAAAACAACTTTGAATTACTTTTAAGGTACAAGATGAGAATTCAATCAGCAGGCAGAACAGAGCAGCTGTACTAACAAAAGAATCAAAAGAGGATTTTCTCTCAGTTCTTGGCGACATGCAAGACAAAAAATATCCGATATACATGACAGGTAAATGGGATTGTCTAAATTCCTTCTTCTCAATCTTCTAGTGACTATATTTCTATTTTTGGTCCTATTCTCAGGTCCATCACTTCACACGCTTTGCACTGCGGTAATAGATCTGGACGAACAAACACTATCAATTATTGCAGGGAATCCAAAGAGAAGAGAAGTTTCACATATTTTCTCCATCTCTTCAAATGAATTCAAGTTGCTACTGTAGCCGCTCTAGAGCAGCCTGATTTCAATTGTTATCTTATGCTGGTTCATAGAGGCCCAAGACATGCCCATCAATACACCGCATGGATGCAACCTGATCACAAGCAAACATCAGACCTTAAAACCAGCTCTTCTCGTTTTTTACAGAGGACAAAAAGAAAAAAAAAGGGTGGGGGGGGGGGGAGAACAACTTTTGAATGTCAAACAGATGATTACCTTTCCATGGATCTCGTATTTTATAGGACCATCTAGTTCAGCTCCTAATGCCATTAATTTTGTTACTGTATTGTTGATGTCAGTCACCGTAAACGATAGGATGGAGGAGTATCCCTTCTGCATCACTTGGTCACTGAGAAACTAATTGAATTAACACCTGGCATCTCACAATCAAATTTGACACGCCAACATCTTTTGAAAATTTCTTTTACGGGGGAGTATTAAAAAGGATAAAATGAAGCCAAAGCTTTTGACGCTCAAATAGTTGATTTACAACATTTGAATGAGGGAAGAAAGGGGGGAAAAAAAAAAAAAGACACTTAAGACCATATACATGCAAATGATATAGTTTGTGCCTTAATAAGGATAAGTTCCAAGTGTAAATCATTGTTTTATAAATATAGGGATTTTAACAATTTCCAACTTCTTTTATTAGCACTTTTCTGATGGTTATTGCCATCACGTAATACAGTGATCTTATAAGCTCTCTCGTGTTTGTACGTAAGTAAAGGATTGTTGCACGGCATATGTATCTTGTAATTTTGATTGTGGATAAAGATTTTTTATGCAGCATATGTATTTTGTGACTAATAAAAAATGATTTCAATAGAAAAAACTTCTTCTGTAAAAAGCAAGGGATGTTATATTGAACAAATAGAAACATTTCAAGAAATTTCTCTTTTGGGCATGTGAATGGACAATTCATCGAGCACATGGAATGCAATAGAAAGTGAAAGAGATGTTACTTGGGAGATTGCATGAGTGCTAGCTTGAGAGAACCGGATTGAAGTTCAGCCCAGCGAAGAGTGCAGACGTTGACGGTGAAGTCTAACCCTTCAGAGTAAAAGCGAGCGGCTTTCGGGACATCCTTGTGTAGTTGTAATATCCATCTTAACGACGCCGCCATGAATTGAAGTTTTGTCCCAGAGGATGACAATGTAAATCACTCCCTCACTAACGAACGAGACAGAGACCCTTCTTTATTTAGCCTTCAACTCTTCTGCTTGTGTCTTCCCTCTCCAGGTTTCAGTGTGCACTAGACAAAGTTCTCATCTTCCTCATCTAGCTGAATCTCATGGCACCATTCCAAATTCAAGGCCACTCCCCAACTCTTGTTTCCACTCCCTCGCTAGCCCGCATCCTATTCAGAGAGGCTGTGGGCCTGCGGCAGGTTTAGCTCGCTTTCTTTTTTTTTTTTTGGAAAGAAAAAGTGCCCACAGGATCAGTTTGTTTTCGCAGAAGAAATTTTTTTTGATAAAAATATAATTATAAAATATTAAAATAGTAAAAAATAATTTACATATGTAATATTAAATATAAAAATTTTGATGAAGGAAATTGTTTTAAAAAAATTATTTTTTTATAACTCTAAATATCTATGATATCACTCCTTTATCTATATACTAAATAAATTAAATAATAAGACTTTTGTCATAGAATACATCTTCAAACAAAACAGGCTGGCGTGAGCTAAGAGATGCTGTGTCGGAGAGGAATTCTCTAACTTCACAAAATCAATGAAAAATTGAGTCCATCAGGTCCTAATCTACCCCACTGCATTACTAATTCATAATAAGACAAATCTGGGGCATGTTGGTAACAGCAAGAGTATTGTATACATCATAACCAGAAGTGGGACTTTATTTCATAACACTAGCGAGTAGCATTAAACCAGACAGCCATCCATTATTTTGTATACTTCCTTTTCCTCAAAAAATTGATCTGATTCGTCCATATGACACAAGCGTTACTAGTATACACACATGCTAAATCCACAAAACAAAATATAATATGTTACAGATACATTGAGAAAGCAAAACTCAATGAGAGTTTATGCAATGTCCCGGCAAGGTTGCAACCAGAACCCTCAGAACATTCTTCTAAAAGGAACCTTTCAAGGCTTTTAAACGAGATCGACCCTTGGATCTTGCTTCCAGAAGCTTTGCTTTCAACGTATTCTCCTTCAAGCCTGCTGAAGCCACTTTCGAGGACTCAGATACTTCCATTTCTTGGCTTCCGAGTCTTGTCATCCATTGCCGCACAGGGCTCGCTTCATTCCTCCATCCAGCATTACTGCAGGAAGCCTCGCCATAGCTATTCTCAGCGTGTCTATTTCCACTATCGGATGCCAAAATTTGACTTCTAATGAGATCATCGATAATGTGATTTTTACTCGTGCTGTGCATTTCAGTGGGGTTATTCCTTTTTTCAGATCTGCCGTCTTCCTTAGCCTCACTGTGTTCAGACTTCTCGAGTATACTCCCTTCAACTGGCCTTGTACCAGTGATCATCTTCCCTTGTTCTGCATCATTGATTGACTTCTTGTTGGAATTACTTGACATGGCCCAAGCCATCTGTTCTTCAAACTTCACCGGGAAACTAGATGGGCTGCGACTTTTTAACCGTTCCCGAGACATTTGTTTCTTCTTTATGTGGTTGGATTTCAATGTCTCATCAACATTAGTCTCCACGGTTTCATCTTTGTTCACTTTAAAGCCCCTGTTGTTGCTGGGCTTGTTCAACTCAAAGCAGTTTGAATCACTGCCTATAGAATCTTCATCATCACCCACATCTTGTGGTGCACTGACAGCATCATTCAGTGGAACAGATTCCAGTGAATTCCTCCAATCCCTTGCCGCTGAATTTTCCATATTTCTACAGTTATGTTTAGCCTTAAGAAAGGTCTCTATTTCAAGGCTTAGTTTATCCACTATTGACTTATCTGTAAAACCATTCTGGGCTGCTTCCAGTTGCATTTGCATCCGTTCATCTAGCCATGATTCTGATATGTGGAGAATCAAACGATCATGATCAGCTCTTTCAACCCAATCCTTATCAGATTTCTGTTTCAAAGAGTGCACTTCATGTTCATATTCTTTAATTCCCCTAGCAAACTCATCACAGAGGTCCTCCAATAGCTTTCTTGTTTTTCTCTCTCTTTCCAAATCTTTCAGAGAATTAGTAAGAGAAGATTTCAACTCAGAAAGCTCTCGAGCTAGCTTCCTGTGCAAGCTTTCTGATCGCTTTCTTAATTTCCTCTCATCCTCTAGTTCATCCCTTATAGACTGAATGGCTGTGTGGAGTCGATCCTGTTCCTTACTCTTTCTAACCAGTTTATCTTCCGTAATCTGCTTCATCAAATCATCAATCTCATGTCGATCTGCTTGTCGGTCCCGAACTAACTCTTTTATCCTGATACGTGCATGATCAAGCTCCGATTTTAATGCTTTTATCAATGTAATATTAGAAGCATGCTGCTCTTCCAAGCTCCAGATTCTGTTTAACACTTTCAGCAGTTCTGTGGATGTTTTCAGACTATAGTGTGTATCGCCAATCCTTCCCTTAAATTCTAAGGAACCAGTAGGAGTGGCTGAAGGATTATAAGGAGCCATCTGCAAGAAAAGATCCAAGCATAAAATGCAATTGATGTTACAGTATAAAAGATCCACTCATAGACAACCTACTGAAGTTGTCAAATTTTGTTGACTTTGCACAACTAATCATTCAAAAACTTATTAAAAATTTTGAAGGTGACAGTGTTCTCAAAAAGAATTCTCCAACACAATGAGTTATATCCTTAGGAATTTCTGAGTGTCCACATAAATTTCACAGTTTATTTTGTTGGAGGCTCTATTCTCAGTTATCATGCATGACAAAGATTGCTGATGAAATGCATAACAAGAAATGTACAGGCAGGAGATAAGATTTAAATTCCACATCATGGCCGTCATGTGACTTCCATGAGAGAAGAAAACACCAGGATATACTGTTGCTTTACCTCCATGGAACTACCATAACTTGCAGGAGATACTGGTTGGAGTGCACGATTATTTCTCTCAGTTGATCGATAATGCTGCATCAGTGAAGCAGCAACATGCCTCCTCAAACTGCTCGCACTAGCTGGCTGATGCAGAAGCAGAGAAACATCAGCTGTGGAAGAACTTTATAGGCCTCGCTCATTCAAAAATAATTAAAAATGTTGACAAATCAAAAGGTATTGCAGCCCGTCTTACATGTTCAAGACTAGGGGCAGTGGTGGCATGACTTCAAATTACTACCTAACACTTACCAAAGCTTATTAGTTGAATCTAGGTCATAACCTAACAATCATGGTAGTTCGAAAAATTTTAAACAAAGACAGGCAGACTCATACTATCATATGGCTCTATCCAAATCATGCATTCATAAACGTTCTCGTTACAGTAGATCAGTAACTGAGAGCAGATAGTTAACAAAGGCGTTATAACTAATAAATAGATATCTCTGTAGATGAAAGACACTGAACTCAACTGAGTCTTGTTTGCCATTCAAATAAGACAAAAACGTACAATACCAACGTCAAGTTGGAAGATGATGGCAGGACATGAAATAATGGATGGAACAAAATAATCAAACACAATTTTAGATTACAGAAGCAAGTAAACAAGGAGATTTCATGAGACATCATCCTCAGCAATCTGCTTAAAATGGCTAAGACAATACTTAATTTGAAAAGGTTGAAAGGGACCCTTTCCTGTTTCAAAATCCTCAAGTTTTAATAACCAAAAAGGAGGGGGGGGGGGAGATTCCCCGATTTTATGCTTGTTATCTGGTTGAATATAGTTAATGAAGAAAGCCCCGTTCTGCGTCAAACAGGTGTAGCAAGTGAATTCTTAAACCGGCACTTCAGGATCAAGAAACCAATATAAGTCAAAAGTATATAGTGAAAGAGAGAATTATTTCTTAAACATGAGAGGCTTCATAAGAAACCGCACCACGTGCCCTGCCACTAAAAGCAGGTATCTAAAACCTACCGGAAGAAACAGATCACAAAGAATTGAAAAAACCCAGAAACCTTAAAAAGCCAGTTAAGCATGGATCAAAGCAGAAACTTGGGGAGAGAGGAGGTTAACGTACCTGATCAGGGGAGCTAGGAGAAGCATCAGGAAAGAAGGTGGAAAGGTCAGGAGCCTTTTCCTTGTGAAGGTTGTAATAGTGGCGTCGAAGTCGAGGATCAGCGCCATTGGTAGAGCGATGCATTTGAAAGAAAGGAAAGTAGTAGTGATGGAGTTCCCAGAGAGCCGCGGCGATCTTTCTAACAGAGACGGTAGAACGGTGGTCCTTAATTATGGTAGGGTGACGAGTCCAAGATGGCACTACGGGGTTTGGAGTGCTAGGGCCCTCTCTCCTAGCTATTAATACCCCTCTCCTCAACTTTTCTACTATCCTTTCCTCCTTTCCTGCTTCCCCCTCCCCACTTTTTCCTTCCCTTTTCATCTCTCTCCTCCTCTTTCTACACCTTTCTAATGCTTAAATTCTTAATTTCTCTCTCATTCATTCACTCCTAATCTTCTCTTTCATTTTTCTCCTTTTTTTTTTTTTTTTATCTGACTGGTAAAGCTAACTTGATAAATTGGCTGTTTTAAATTTGTAGCAGTATTTTGATTTTGATTCGATGAAGGAGAAATTTTGATTGCGGCACAGTTGCATCTTCAGTCAGTCAGCTTGATGTCCAATTGTCCATGGCGAAAAGAAAAGGATCCATGAAAAGTTGTGGGATCACCTGTCGCTTATTTTTAGTCCGCTCACCCGCGCACACGGTTGCATCCTATTAGTTTCCTACTTCTCTATTTGAACGGGACAGGAAATCTTAGGATTTTGGATTTGTATGGGTATTTTTTTTCCAGAACTTATTTTTTAAAATTGTTTTTTATTTTTAAATTTAAAGAGAATAATGAATAAAAGATATTTAAATGAATAAATAAAAATATATTATTTAATTATTTAAAATAAAAATAAATTAAGAAAATATTAATAAATTTATTTTTATTTTTTATTTTTAAGTTATAAATTTAAAATCATTATTTTAAAAAATTGTGAATATAATATCTCAAATAAAAAATTTTTATTGTTAAAAATAATAAAGAATCCGACTTTTGATTTACTTTTTCTTTGCTACCTGCATTTTCATTTTTTAGTTAAATGAAAATTATACTAGAGAATCATTACAAAAAAATTATAGTATAGAATAAAATACTCTATTAATTTTGCAGTTTTACCACTTTTTTTATTTTGAGTTTCATTTTGATAGTCACCTCTACAGTTTTGCTTTATTCATTATTGATGTGATTTAAATCAAATATATTGAGCACTTTAATGATTAAAGTGGCCTTGACACATTCATGTGTTTTTATTCAGATATTATCAAATCACTCAAAACGGCTTCAAAGAAATGTGAATAAATGGGAATTGAAAATTATGACGCGGATTGAGGGGAATGTAAAGTGAGGGACAGCTTGGAAATAAATTTCTCCGCGGCAATATGTAGAAACCAAAATCTACGGGGCTGTTATTTTCTGATTTTAAAATCAATTTTTTGATTTTTTTTTTCTTACATCAGAGAATATGTTTAAAATTTTATTTTAAAAATTATGATTTTAAATATAAAATTTAAAAATAAAAAATAATTTTTAAAATTTTAAACTTATTTTTATTTTTAATATTAATTTTATAATTATATAATATATTTTTATGATATTAATTATTATTTTTTATTTAAAAATAATTTTTAAGAATATAAAAATAAAAATATATTCAGACATTTCACTTTTTCTTTTATAAGTTAAATGGGCTAGTGGTAGCCCCATAGGGTGGTACGAAGTGATAGCTTGCGTGCCAACGGGCGTTGCGTTTCAGCAGTGTATTACAGTGGGGTGCTGGCTTTGCAGCAACTCCCACGCCATATTTTCTGAGTATTCACCCATGACATCAGGAATGCTCCATGTAAAATATTTTTGTACAAAATCTCATGCAGAATTATATTTGACAATTGAATTTGAATCTATAAAACAAATATCAGAGTTTTCTAACCAAAAACTCTATATATATAATGGTTAAAAATTATCATGCATTTAAGATCAGGTTGTTTGTAAAAAGATTATGTCACCTACGTTGATCAAAATAATATACCGTACGATGTTATAGTAATAGGAAAAAGCATCTGTTTCTTAAGATTGATGGATGTTATTTTTTCACCACATTTCTTATATAAATTAAATAATTTTATTATTATAAATATAAGTGCATAATTTTTTTTTTCTTTTAACGAGGAAAAGGAAGAATTAATATGAGTGGCGGGGATGGCATACCTTAGCAATCTTGGGTTGGGGCAGCCAACGTACAGGCAGGGGATTACTTTGGTTACAGTTATACAGAGTCGTTTCAATCCAAAGCACCAGACGACAAACAAGCAGTGCCACAAAGGTGCTCTTTCCTTAACATGTAGCCCTTGGTCTGCTGCAACCCGTATTGGTACTAAGAACTAAATAAATCGTGGTTCACATACCGACATGCAAGTAGGTGGGTTAAATTTCTACTTATTTGAACGCGAACTCAAATAAATTAAACGAGTTAGTTCAAGTTCGTCGAGTTTTTTGAGTTAAAGCTTAATTATTAAATAAGTTTAATGGAATCATTTTAATATGTTATTTTTTAATAAATAATGATAAAAAAGATGCAAAATAATTTTTTATATAAATAAATAAAATCATAAACATAAGAGGAATTCTAAGTTATCCTTAAAGGTTTAGTTTTTAGGATGGTGTAATAAAATACAGGCCACTGAATAAGATTATTATCAAGTCATTATCAAGATTCTTGATAATATCATTTAGTGGCCTGTATTTTACTACATTACCCCGAATACCAAATCTTAAGAGTAACTTAGCAAGCACCTAAATATAAATCTGAATATCTCCTTTTATTTCAATAAATATAAATATAAAATAGTTAAATCATATTATGTTTGAATATTACCTAATAATTGTACAAGTAATAACATAAGTAAAAAATTTGTTATTAGAAATTTCAATAGTTTCATATAATTCAAACATAAATTATTTAAGGTGTTTACTATTACTGTTTATCTAGTTGCAATGGGCATGGAACCGATTTCTCAATTGTTACAAGCCTAAAATGAAAACTAACATTAGTGTCACAATACAAGCTTACTTTTATAAATATTTCCAAAATAATTACATTAGTGTTCCATAATTGTACATATAAGAAAGTACATTCAAATTATTTATAAGTCTAAAAAATTATCTTTGATCCCACCTAATTATAACTATGAATAGAGCATTTCAACCCTAGTATTTGTAAAATATTTAAAATAAAAATAATAATACTACACCTTAATAAATAGATAACTTACTTAGTATCGAGTAAATAATCACGTACAATCATTTTAATTTATTCAATTTTACCAACATGGCCATCCACAATCATCTCTAACTTATAAATCATACCACAAGATCATTTACTAACAATAATATATGACAATTAATATGAAAATAAAAGACAATAATCATTTGATCCACCTTATACTTCTTTTACAATAATAATCCATCTATTTTCTTAATCTTGTCCTTCCAGATATAGTAACAATTCATCCATTTTATAATAATTAAAAATTAGTAAATCAACATTATCCCTTTAGATTAACAATCCATCCATTATATAATTTCAATCAATAACACATCCTTTGATAGGGAATCTTCATCATATTACACATAATTCCATTTCAGTCAGAATTTCTCAAGCAATCAAAATTTAAAATAACGCAATAAAGCATCACCATATATGGCAACGCCAAATAATATCAATGTATAACTGTATATCTATTTGTAGACAAATTCATATTTTCATACAATTCCTATTATCTTGCAATATTTCATATATTCACACACTAGCATTTAGAATTCAATATCTTAATCATAAATAGCTTCATTCATAATAACTAAAAAATAAAATATACAATTACATATCATGCTAGACATAAGTATTTTACTAAGCAAATGACAAGAATACTAATAAGTGTTTTATTAGGTAAATGATAAGAATACTAGCCTATAATAGTTGAATAAGAGACATCTTAAAGCTCATATTTAACTACTATAGTTCAATATCCAGTGACAAAAGGCAAATCCTTTCATGAAACTCGATTATGGTAGTCAATTATGACTTTTGGGATGGCCATAATTGATTATCATGTCTGAATATTCCTATCCAAAAGCAAAGTTTGTAGCAAGTTTTTAAGTATAGTGCTCAAATATTGTTATTCTAAGGTAGTATTTGAATACCATACTTGAATATAACTTGAAATTTTTTCAAAATTCCTGCAAATCTCGAACAAAACTTCAAGGTTTTCTTTTTAACACTTCAATTGCAACTCTAACTTAACAATCATTACAAACTAGCAGTTACCATTCTTTTTCCAACTCTAATAATATCTAATCTACTTTACTAACAATAACTTAAGCTCAAATCATTAAATTCTTATAATAAATCATTTATGACTTGATTACCTAAGTTGGTCATTCAATTTAATAAATTAAATATCTACTTACCTGATCCTATATGGAGGAAATAAGGGAAAAAATGAAAAATTCAACTTCACCCTAATCAACAATACAAAATCATCAACTTAGATTCCTAATTTTTCAATTAAACCTCTTAAAGTATAAAACTTATGGACTTGCCTTGTTTTTAAGATGAAGAAATGATGATTTTTTGGATAAATTCTTGCTTTTTGTCAAAATAGCTTGTTCCAAATGAGAAATTGAAAACAAATAAGAGAAAAGAAGGTTTTCAGATGGAAAAATGAGAAATAGGGGAAAATATGGGCTTTCGGATTTTTTAATAGCCAATAGAGGCATTTTCAAAATTTGATTAGTTAGTAGGGGATATTTTTTAGGAATATTTTCAAAAAATATCCCCCTAAATATCCTTCATATACCTTATTTTAATTCTAATTCTACATTAACTTATGTTTAGCTTAATTCTATCCAATTTTATAATAAAATTTCATTTTCTATAATTAATTACTTACTTTAAACCTACCCACAACATCTTCCTAATTATTGACACTTCTTAAGTGTCAAGATGTGTGTGAATTTACCTAATAAATAATTAAGATAAATTCTAAAACATTTAGGGGTGTGATGCTTACAAATATTACAAACTTTTTATTATAAGGCTTATGCTTAACTCATTTAGGCTTGAATTTATTTAATTTGAACACAATAGCTTCATTCATTTATAGCTCTATTTATATATAAGAATTAATAATCTTCATAACCATATAAAAAATGTCATAATTGGAGTAATTCCTATTAATTATTGTAATTATTATGTATTAAGATTATGGTTAAATCCTATTAATTATAGAATTAAATTCTATTAGCTATATGATTAAATCTTATTAGGTGTGCAATTAAATCCTATTAATTACTACCTGTTAAGCATATTGAATTACTTATTTATTTACTAAGTAATTATGATTATAATTATCTAAGTCTCATATTAAGATAAATTAATTCTTATTAATCAAAGTTAATGGATATTATTCATATTTCTCCTGAGAGAAATAAATAATTTTATCACTTGAAGGTTACAAGTTAAAGATAAACTAAATTTTAGAGGTTTTCATCATTTAATACTAACATTAAAGTAATTAGGAGAGTAAGGAAAGGGAAGATTAAGGTATTAATTTATTTTAACCTTATTCTTTTTATATTCTTTATAAGTTTTTGAAAACTTTCAATCATTATGGTGCAATGTATATCTTCTTAACAAAAGGTATAAGAATATAATGATGTAATTTGTTTAATCTATTTCTACATAATAGTTATAATTATTTAATTATATTTGTGAATTATGACGTGACAAAGATCTGAGTATATATTCTCAAAATTTTTCCTAATATTTAGTATTAGAGTGGATTTTAGCTTATGTTTATAATTTCATTAAATTTTATATGTGCAATATTATGGTTGTTAATTTGATTTCATAATCCAAACAATATGACAATATGAAACTTTATTTATATACAAATTAGTTTTATTTGTATACTATTATGTATACTACCAATCGATTTGATTTTACCAAAGTTATTCAAATCGCGTAACAATGTGAAAGTTTATTTTTGCATAACTTAATTTTATCCATGCACTATTATGGTTATTATTCATTTTGGTTTCATCAAAGTAATCTAAATCACATGATAACATGAAAGTTTATTTCTACACAAGTTAATTTTACTTATGCACTATTATGGTTATTGGTTGATTTGATTTTATCAAAATAATTTAAATCGTATAACAATATGAAAGTTTATTTTTACACAAATTATAGAAGTAATTTTGCACTTAGCATGAAATCTTATTTATGTAACATGATGAAAATATAATATTAATCAATTTGATTTCATTAAAGTGATTCGAATCATATGACAATGTGCATAAAAGTAATTTTACAACTTGCATAAAATCTTATTTGTGTAACAAGATAAAAACATACTATTAATTAATTTAGTTTCGCCAAAGTAATGCAAATCATATGATAATATGAAAGTTTATTTCTTTAAAAATTAATTTTATTTTTGCACAAATTAATTTTATTTGTGCACTATTATGTATATATTGGTTAGTTTGATTTTACTAAAGTGATCCAAATTGTATGACAATATAAAATATGAAGGTAATTTTATACTTTGCATAAAATCTTATTTATATAACATGACAGTAAAATATTGTTGATTGATTTGGCTTTTATCAAAGGGATCCACATTATATAATATAATAAAAAAATTTATTATTGCACAATTTATTGAAATTATGACTGTAGAAATAATTCTATGCCTAAAGGTGTTTTTATTTTTATGATCATATAAATTTGAATTGTTATATGACCAAAAGTGTTTAACATCTTATATAAATTATGTTTAAAGTTAGTTAAAAAAATTTAACTTTCAAATTTGTGCAATGTTTCAAATTTATTGGTTAATTTGATTTGCATCAAAGTGAATCAAATCATATAACATTATAGAATTGTTTGGTTACACAAATAATAACAGTTATGACTATTAAAATAATTTCATATTCAAAGGTATAATTATTTTTTAATCATATTATAAAAATTTTAAATTATTTTATATTCAAAGGTATAAAACATTACATGTGGTATTAAAAATGAATAAATGTTATCACTTTTAGATTAAATTTATTTTCTGTTATATTTAATGCTTGAATCTTATCAAAGTGGATCAAATCATATGACATAATAAGGTTATTTGATAATAAAGATCATGATTGTTAAAATAATTTCATACCAAATATATAATTATTTTTATGATTTATAGTCATATTATAGAAATTCAAATTGTTTTATATCTAAAGGTATAAAACATTATTAATAGTCCTAAGAGTGTATAAAAGTATTTTCACTTGTAATATTTAAATTAAATAAAGAATATCACATTTAGACTAAATTTATTATATGTCATATCTTGCCCAAAGGATAAGTATAATAATGTGTTAAATTATTTTGGAATTATCACAAAAGTTTTCTAAGATATGGTAAGTTTTTGTGTAAGTTATAACTCCATATTCTTTTTTAAAATACATATTTAATATTTCTTTTAGTATTTTAAAAGAAAAACTATAAATTATATTAGGATGTTTAGATTTGAATTCATATCTTTAGACATGTACTAAATTTATTAAATATTTAGAATGATTCAAAGGCTATAGATTTTATTATCCCCATCATTAAAGCAAAATTTTAGATATTTGTATAACAAAGTTCTTTGAAAATGGAATTGATAGTGGAGGTCATAAATTTTAAAAAGTTGTACTATCTTCAAATGAGGGATTGGTTAGTGTTGATTAGAATAAAATTATGAAAAATTAAACTAATATAAACATATGGAGATATAATACCATAAAGAAAAAAATGACAGTACTATAAATTACATTAAGAAAATACATGTGACTAAGAAAAATATAGATCATTTGAAACCATTAAAATGATTTAAAAGATCAAGAAAATCAATGATTTCAAATGACTATATTATGTATTTAGAGAAATATGAAATTGCAAATTATTTAGTGACATTTCCAAAAGTTATAAAAGGTAAAGAGTCCATCAAATTGAAATTACTTGATAAAATCAAATTAATTTAATGTAGATGAGTATTCAAAATAAAAAGAGATTTCAAATAAAATATTAATCAGTATAGTGTTGGATTTGTTATTAAAGGATTTATTTAGAGAATAGTAATCCATTAAAGTATTTCGTAACAATTTTATTATTGTTTTATTATTTAAGAATAACAAATGCTTAAATAAAACAAAGCACATGAGTTAAAATATCTTATTGTTCATAAAGGATTGGAAAGAAGAAAGTGCCTTGAGTATATCAATACAAATTTAATGATCGTAAATCTCATGATTAAAGTATTAGCACCTAAGTTTTTTATTAATCATGTATTATCCATGTGATAACCAATAATATATAATTTTGTGAAAAACCTATTTTAATTTTATTCCATTATATCCAAATGCACATTATATGGAATTAAAGTTGATGCTTTGTGTTTTAATATTAAGGTTAGATCATGATATGAATATTAAAAGAAATTTAAAGTTGAGGACAAAAGAAAAAAATGTTTCACTTGAGCATAATATACAAACAAGCTTATATCCTTCTTCATTGTGACTTTTCAAGATGTAAGACCATTTTGTGATATATATAAAAGGGATTATTTCTTTGATAGGTATAAAATCATCATAATCCATATTAGTAATAAATTTAAAAAAGTATTGTTAATTATTAAATTTAGTAACATTGCCATCTTTTTGAAATTCATAGAAGTTTTTGTATGAACATTTAGCTTAAGATTATAGTTAAATCCTATTAATTATAGAGTTAAATTTTATTAGTTATATGATTAAATCACATTAAGTATATGGTTAAACTTCATTAAATATGCGATTAAATCTTATTAATTATGAGCTTAAGTCCTATTAAATATATGATTAAATCCTATTAATTATATAGTTAAATATTATTAATTGTGTGATTAAATCCTATCTATTGTTACCTATTAAGTATAAAAAATTATTCATTTATTTATTAAATAATTATAACAATAATGGTATAACTCTCATATTAAAGCGTATTGATAATCATCAACTAGAGTTAGTAAATTCTCTTATATTTTTCATCTTAGAGAAATGAGTAATTTTAGGATTACTTGAAATAATGAAATGAGATTTCTTAATTTAATAAAGGAAGTTGAAAAATTATGATTCTTTGATGGATTGAATAATTTGAAACTTTATATAAAAAACTCTTGGTTCCTTTCTCCATTCACCGTCACAAGTTAAAGATAAACTAAATTTTTGAGATTTTAATCATCTAACACTGGCATTAAAGTAATTGAGAGAGTAAGAAATGGGAAAACCAAAATGCTAATTTTTTCTGCCCTTTTTTACTTTTGGTGTTTAGTGCAGGTTCTCAATTATATAGTGCAAGGTACATCTTTTCATATGATCAATCTCTTGTATATCTTCTTATCATATGGTCCGAAGATGTTTGCTTCAGCATAATAATTAAAATTATAATTATATCTAGATTGTAGCCCATGCATTGCACGGGCCAGAAATTTAATAATCCCTTCAACTAAAGGTTTTTCCCACATTCCTTCAACTTCACTTTGTAGTTTTAAGGATTAAGGATTTTTATAGATTTGTAAAATCAAATTTTAATTTGAAATTAATCATAAAGATATTTATACAATATTTCATATTATTTATGTATACACCTTAAAGAAATATCATAATTAATAAAATTAAATTAAAATTAAAATAAAAGACATAATAAAAGACTCATGTAATAAAAGCTTATATAGGATAAATTTTATTAAAATTGCAAACAAATTGAGAAATAAAATTTTATGGATAATGTTGTAAGAACCCGACTTCTTAAGAAGCCAAATGTTTTTACTATCAGATTAGCTTTTAATATTAAAATTTATATTTTTAATTTTAATTCATTTATTTTAAAATTAAGAAAAGATAATTCAATAATAAAAATATTTAACCTATTAAAGGCCAAACACCCCATAATATTATTCAAATTATATTAGTAAGATTATATAGTGTTATTTTCTCACTAGGGATATGGAATAACCTTTTTATATTATAAAATTTCTATATCAACTCATTTTATCATTTATAAATTATAATGGATAACTATTCTCATTACTCAATCTTATGAATCACAAAAGATTCATGTCATCATAACTCATAAAATACATCTAATTGGCCTCCTTATTATATTTACATATAAACTTAACTCTAATTTCATTTTACAAATGAAATGATAACTTTTGTTAGTCATATTATATAACTTTTTAAAATTTACGGGTCATGAAATGCTTTTAGTCCGATACAATGATATGAAAAGCTATAATACAGATATATTTTGATTGATGAAATTACCAGCTACATTGATATTTTTATTTTTATACAAAATTATTTGTAAAGAACAAAGCTAATGGATTATTTTTTTGTGTTTACTATTTACTTAATTCATCGTTTGATCAAATTGGCAAAGTATTAAATTTGTTTTTCCATCTTTCAAGATTCACATCACTTGAACTACTCTTCAAAGAAAATAAAGAATGATTAGCCTTTTCACATATCAATAGAAAAAAAGTTCTTTTGTAAACTAAAATTGAAGCTACAAAATATTTTATTCTGTAAACAACAATGGAAAGATAAAACAACAACATTAAGAATAGAAGGATAAAATGTTTAATTCACACAAGAACATGAACACAATCAAAAATATGGTTAACTTCATATTAAAATGCTTCAATCCATCTTCTTCTAAAATGAACCAATAGTCTTCTTATAAATTGGAAATTCATGCCTATATAATCCTATAAGAACTTCCTCGAGTCTTGCAACAACCCTCTATCATTATTGTTGGGATCTAGGTGAAGAAAGTTTTCCAGAACTCAGTGTTCCAGTAACTGGTAAATCAATCAAGCTAAATATTAACATGAAAGATTATGTAGAAAACAAAAAAAAGGGAGATAGTCACTCTTGTTTTGGCATTGAGTTTCTAAAGTTAACATTCCCCAAAATGAAAAATAGAATCTACAAAAAGCAACCCCTTTTCAGTATATTACAAAATGGAGATTTAGAATGGTAGCAAAGCATAATACTATAAAGTGGAGACTTACTATTTGAAAGGTTGTTTAAGGCCATGAGTATTGCTTGGTCAAACTCTTTCTAGAGATTCTATGAGTAATGCTTAGTCAAACTTTTTTGACAAAAAGTCTGAAAAATTCAAATTTGCCATTGTAATTTATAAGCAATTATTTCAACTCACCTGCAAATAGTGTCAACATAAAATGGATTTTTGTGCACGCAAATCCCTGCTTTATGAAGTTCAGTGATTAGTTTGTTAAGTACCTATTTATATGTTTTATCCAAACCATTAAGAATTAGTATATCATGTAGTATTCAAACAAACATCTGTACAAAGAAGCATTGACCTTCTAGAAATATTTCCTTAGACATTCTTTTAGCCTTGATTGTTGTACTGACTTACGTAGGTCAATAGAAGATTTTGATGGCTGCCCATTAGCAACATTAATAAAATCTAATTCAATATGCTTCTTCAAACGATAATAAACACTTAAATCAATTTTCAATAATTAGACTTCTATAAATATCCATGCTGAAATATTTACAGTAAATTAATTGATAAGAATATCTCACTTTTTCTTCTCCATAAATATTTCCTTACACCAAACTTACTCAAGTGTACTAATTGAAAGTTTCCTTTTGATTTTTCACCTTTTTAAAAATTTTTGTCAGATTGATTTCGAATAGATTAGTTCAGAAAGTTAGCTTTTGCAATGTACAAATTAAATCCACAATGTACACAACTTTGAATTACCGAGTAAATCTTCAAATATAAAGAATAAGAAAATAATTCATTTCCTAAGTAAAAAGAGAAAGAAAGAGAATGTAGCTTATAGAAAGAAGTTGGCTATAAAACGTTACTTGGTAATAGCATAAATAGAATAAATAATTTCGGGGACATACCAAACGAAGGATGATGGCAATGAGGATGTCCATGCAGTTGGCTTTTCCCTTACTTTTCAAATGCTCTTTCTTTCTTCATTGGAAACTCCCAAAACACAATTTATGATTCCTACCTTTCTTTTTACATTAAAATAGAACAACAAATAAAAAATGATTGATATTAAAACATTTTCCTTTTATTATAGTTCTTTACCTACATAAAAATAAAAAAAAAGACTTACATAATAGAGAAACATACCTCAATCAAGTAGAAAAGATAGCAAAATGCTGAATAGTGAAATGATAGAAAACATAGTGAGAACAAAACCAAAAAGGAAGATCACCATGTAGAAGGATAAAAGGTTTAAAGGGCTAATATTGATGATCTCCATATATGAATTATGTGCATCACGTGGACGATGACTGTTGGAAAATTAAAGTTACACAACTAATAGCTAAGCACAACTACACTAACAGAGTAATTACCACTAAGATATTAACTTCATTTTCTGTCAACACTCCACAGCAAATTTCATGTGCTTTCAACTCTAAGTTTCAAGCTTTTGTAATTAACAACAAATTAGCTATTGAATTTAAAATTAAAAGTAAGACATGCTTAGATAATATACTATATATGCTTGACACTCAATTGCAATCTCTACATTTTAATCAAAGGTTTCTCATTTTGTTATTACCACAACAGACTCGAATTGCTATAAAGTTTTTTCCTGCATGCCATCTAGTCATTTGATTTTGTTATTCCCATTTAAAAATGCATTGATAATTTTAATTTCATATCTTAATTAAAGGTTTCCCATTTCGTCGCTACCACAAGGTCCATAACAAATGCTTTAGTAGATATGAATTAAATGCATCAATGCGTTTTAAGTTTAGAACGCTGACAAGAAAACTAAATCATAATAGGTTGCAAAACAGAGAGAACAAAGAAACAATTTCTTTCAAATAAAATAGAAATTTAAGGTTAGAATTATAATTCCTTTCCCATAAAGGTACTATAGGAGAGACTAGCTTACAACCTCGTCAAGCAGGAGCTAAGCCTTATACCTCACTAATTTATCCTCAATAACTCGATGTCTTATATTCAAATCATACTTATAAAAGAAGGAAATAATCATATATCTATCAAAGAGGTCATCTAATCGGTGACTACCATACAAATTATCCAATTATAAATAAGATCATAAATCACAAAAATTAAATATGACACATGCATAGAAGTCAGGTCTTTAATCCAATGATCCAATAGACACTTAAATCACAAAAAAAACCCAAAAAAAAAAAGAAAAAGGACAATATAAGAAAAATATATCAAATCATAATGTAAAAAATTAAAATTTAAAGAAGCTAATTCAACATTATTTTTGGGAGAGATAAAATTGGTCTCATTCAACTAAAGGGGAAAAGAAAAATTAAGAGAAATCAAACGAACAAACTTCAGTAAGGTGCATCATACATGAAATAGTACTGAAAAATGGATTAACATAAAAGACCACTTACATAAAATCCATTATGGAAAGCTAGAGTTAAAGAAGAATCAATAAAAATAACCAAAGTTGTATAATGAATGCAGAAGATTAAAAAAAGGTATAAGATTAAAACTAACCTTAAGTAGATAGAAGAACCTGTTGGAAAACTATGTCATTGAGTTATAGAAAGAGAGAGGAAATATATGAGGATATACAAAGACAAAACCAAAACAAAACATAGAATCCACAACTTGGATATTTGAAAAACTTAGAGCAAACATAAAAGATCAGAACAATCCAAAGCATCCCCATTATCAAGAAAACAAATACACAAATAAGGAAACAGCATAAAAAGATTTAATAATTACACATTTTTTAATAGCTAGAATAGGAAACTACATAACTAAACCAAATCCAGTAACAGAAAGGAGGATAAAAGAGAAAAGATAGAATAAATACAAAAAATGAAATAGTCCACAAAAAAGGAATCAACATAAAAGATAGAGAAACACTTACATAAGAGAAAGTAGTATCTTCCAACAAAACAATGGTCTATTCTTAAAAATTATTGTTACAAAATTCTAATCTCAAAACCCTTTTAACATCTATTTGTTTTCCATCACTTGAATATTAATTAGAAAGGAAGAAGTTGAGTTACTCAAAGCATTTATGGACCATCTAATAGTTAGAGCAAAATCAAGCATTGAGAAAAAGAAACCGCTAATCATTTTCCTGTAATATATGAAATAGAAAAGGTCAAAATCCATAATAATACCCCTAAAATCAAATCATAGTTGTTAATAGGCACTATATGGGAACTGTTTCCATCACAAAGTTTTCCAAAAAAAATTAATCATACGTATAACAATACAACTTATATGGTGAAAGACCAATAGATTTACGAGCTTAACAGACAAATCTAGCAATTACTCTATTTTAAGCTTGCATAAAAACTTCGCTCATATGGAATAAGCTATTATTAGTGTATATAAGATTTAATTACGAGCATCAATAACTTAAGCAAACCTAGATACATGAGAATAAATGTGTAACCTTGTTTCTGACCAGTTTATTCTAACCAATGACATAAACTAACCAAGATCATTTGACCCATAAAACATGATCGAGAAGTGTTAGAAACTCTAAAACAAAAATGAAAATAATTTAATTATATAGCATCAAATCAATAGGCAATACCACATAATATTTCGATCAATAAATTTTTCATATTGTATATCATAAATCAGCCTCAAAGTATCAACGGTAATTGATACATATTGGATATAGCCAAAATAATTTATCCAACTTTTCCTTAACAATTTATCCTTATTAAATGGCTGCCTTTCCACTTTGAAAGACTATCCTAAAGTATCTAGACCAAGGATATAAACTCTAAAACTAAGGAAGTAAATGAAAATACTCATTCATGAAGCACTAGAAATGTATGAAAACCTAGCCAAGATTGAAGGCTCTTGATATATATATATATATATATATATATATATATATGCAACTGGGTTTACAACCAGAAAACGAAAACCTAACAATATCTAAAGTAGCATTTTAACATATAGGATTTAACAAATGACACTATTGTTGAGTATTGCTCACCCTTGAATGTCAATCACATTTTTCAAGTTTTAACCTTACAGAAAGAAGATTTAGAGGAAAAGACATTACCTGAATATAATCAAACGTGAATGCCACCACTGCTAATATGAATAAAGAGAAAAACTAAGAAAAACACATACATACCTACCTAAGTAAGAAATCTCTTCTTGTGCATCTTAATATCCAAGCTCAAAAAGCCAATCATAGCACAAAAGAAAGAGAGAGCAAACTCACCACAATCTAGAAAGGGCTACAATTCAATAAAGATTAGGAAGGAAGATAGGTTTTCATGATATGAATAGATAGAGAAATTAAGATAAATGTGGCAAAGATTGTCTCAATCCAAAATTTGAAATCAAAATCCTATAAGATAAGATTATATTAGTTTGAAATTTGAAATCAATAAAGAAAGAATCAAAAAGAGATGAAATAGGCAGCATAACAACTCCAAATATAAACATAATGAAATCAAATAACAGAAATGCAAAGAAAAATGAAGATAAAAAATGCAAATAATTTTGAATATCAAATGTAAAACCAAATACGAGATTTCATAATAGAGCAATTTCTACCAATCATTACTACCTAAAACAATAGATCTCTTCACAAACATAAGAATACAAAAACAAAGTCTCAAACAAAGCATGACCATATAGACAGATGGTGAGAAAAGTATTATGACACGAAAGCAAATAGACACAAATCCATCAAAAGTCAATAGAAAATAAACTGAGTTCAAATATAAAGCTTAATTATATTATTAAATCAGCAGTGTAAAATGCAAGTAAGAAGGTTAGCAAAACCAATTAGAAATTACTTCCAAACAATAGGACAAAGAAGTCTGCACTCCTCAAACCCCAGAAACAAAAAAAGGAAAGACCAAAGGCATATGAATTTGGCTTGAAACACCTTGGTATAAATGACCAAAAGGTTAAAAATTAAAGCTCAAATTTAAAATTCAGTTTGAAACTCAAATGAAAGCTAAAGCGAAAATTCAAAAGTAACCCATACACAAAGCTGAGAAGAATTAATATACATGAAGACAAAAATACCTCTTAAAGCATAAAGTAGTGCTTGCCACTCAAAGGCAGAGTATTGTGTAGAAAATTTTGCATTTAAATGGAAACAACAGGTCAGGAGCAATTAAAGAAAAGAAGGGAATGAAGAAATTCAAACCTTTATTGGTTACAATAGTAGATTAGATTATTACCAACAAAATGTAACCAAAAGTAGTAAGGATTGGCGTTTAAAAATCTAATCACAAGAAATACAAAATTAGAGTTTGCTCAAAAAAGGTAAAATGGAATCACAAAAAATTAAATTGAATGCAAAATTATAACAACATATAGAGAGATCAGGCTAGCAATTCCAAGAAAAGACTAAAATGGAAAACATTCAGACAATCATTCATACAAGAAACAATGAAATACAGAAAGGGCAAAGAAATAAACTTAAAGCAAACCTAAATGTATGGGAAGGCTGAAATGAACAAAAGTTTCCCCTCTACAAACCATTAATGCAGATCAGTCCGTTTAGAAAAAAAAAGAAGAGAAACGCAGAGCAAACACAGATCAAATGAAATCCCAACGAAAAACGGAGGAGTGCGAGTATAGAAATCGATCAACGCGCACCTTCGCTAGAGTAAGACACAACTACTCGCTCAGAATGAAGGCTAACGGCCACAGAACGGTTTAATTTACAAGGCTTTTAGTCTAGATTAGATTATTTAATTATATTCGTAAATTACGATATGCCCAAATCCGAGTATATGATCTTAATTTTTTCCTCTAATGTCACGCGCAACAAGATGGTCCCGTTTTTTCTCCCTCCATTCATCATTTTTTCCTTCTCTGTTTTTGGGAGGTGTTGGTGCTCCACAGAGAACTGGGCTTAATAGTGGCAATGTTTGAAAACTAAAAAGCCCATTATCCAAGTTGTTCGGAAGCATAATATTGGGCTCATGGCTGCGCTAAAGGCCAGTGGCTCGTTAATGTATCATACAAAATGACTGGTACACTTCCTCGCATTTATTGAATAAGAACTACGAAATGAGAATGTTTACTTTTTATGGGATGATCAATTTTTTAAATAACGAAAATTTTATTTTATAATAAAAATTATTAAATTATTATATCATGTATAAAATTATTTTTTATGCCTTTATCTCTTATATTCTTTATATATTCTAATAAAATAATATCAATTTTTAATTTTTTATTCATATATGTTGATAATTTTATTTTTTCATAAAATTTAAAATAAAAATATTTTGTATTCTCTATAAAATATCATTTAATATAAAAATTTTGCTCAACTAAATTTTTTATGTTTTTCTATAAAATATATTTTATTAATTATAACGTTGATAAATAATTAAATTTAAAATATATTAATTTTTATTATCGATCATTCCACCTATTTTTAACATATATCATTATTTTAATATTTTGGGTATACTATTATTACTATTTATTATACTTGGAGTATACATTATATATATGTCTAATCATAAAAAAAATTAAATCAATAAAAAATAATAATATCATCTTTTATATAAAAATAGTTTTAATTTTACATCTTTTTTTTATCTTTAAGGATATTATTGTTAATGATATTTTGTTTTTATTTCATTTCTCTAAAATTCATCAAATATAATTATATAATAAAACATTTATTTCATTTTATTTATAACAAACATAATTGCGAAATAATCATTTTTTTTCTTTCATTCTGTTATAGGAAAAACTATCATGTACAACCGATACATCTAATGACAATCCACAGCACAACTTGTTTCAATTATTCAACCTTTTGTAACTTTTATTTATACAACTTGAGTTACACAAAATTAAAGTGAGGTTTAGTTTAATTTGTGGGAATGAAATTGAAAAAACTGGAAGTTAAAATTATTTGCTTCACCTGAAAAATAGAATCATACTATTTATGATTCTTTTTTTATTGTTTGGTTTATTAATTAAGGAATAAGTAATGAAAGTGAGATGATAATAATATTGGCATTAGTGACAACAATGTTGATAATGGTGGCAACAACAGGAGAGGGGCGGACCATTAGGGACAAAGCTAAAATTTTGCAAAATTTTACATAAATATACATTGTAATTAAAAATTATTATATAATTTTAAAAAATAAATAATTATGATTTTCATCTTCTTTTAAATACTAAAAAATTCAATATTTATAACTAAATAACTATTATTATACCTTATAAAATTAATTTAAATGATTGAATGGATAAAAATTAAAGTAGAAATCATGGATTTAATATAAATTAATGATTTTTTTATATCATAAAAATAACTACTATCAAAATTTTTTACTACAACAAATTGACACTTGTGGTATAATCAAAATTGTGGCATAAAATTAAAATTTTCGGGGTTATGCTATTTTAGCCACAAAAATATTAGTCGAATAATCTTGTGACACAAGTAAACATGGCAAAAAAATTGTCACAAAAAATAAAGTTTTGTGACATAAATATTTTTTTTGCCACGAGTTCATTCGTGGTTAATAAAATCTTCTATCTAGCCATAAGTACTAACGTGATAATAAAAAATACATCTATGACTAGTAATTTATATCATCACAAATAAAATCATACCACAAAATAAAATAATTATAAAACTAGTTTAACTAGCTAAAATAATTTTTATATATTCAATTCAATCGATTATTTAGTCAATTCAATCAGGTACTATCCTATTATTTTATTTGTACATTTATTGAAACCTATTAATATTTTTTACTAATATCAAATTAATATAAATTATTAAAATTTTATTCGTCTAAAAATTATAAATTACATTTATAATGAATCGAACCTGAATCTCCAAATTATGGAGCGTTAAGCCTCACCATTGTATTAGTTTGCTGTTTTAGTATTATAATACAATATATTTTATATAAAATTTTAATCGATTGGTTGACATAAAAAATAAAACTATATTCATGTGATATTAATTTTATAATAAAATGTTACATAAATACATACAATAAAAATACACTAATATTAAAATACTTTATGATTTTATTTTAAAAATTATTTTTATAGACTAAATTTTTATTTATTTCATTATTAATTTTACTTTTATCAAATTTATCCTTTATAAATATCTTGTACCAATTTTATCTCTCATAAATAATTAACTAGTTAATTTTATATTTTTATTAATAATTTTATTAATTATTACTAATTAAATTATTACAAGATAAAAGAAAATTTTTTATATTTTTCAAGTAATTTTTTATTATTTTTTAAAAATTTCTTCAATAAAGGTTAAATTATATGAAATAAATATCTATACAACTTTGAACTATTATGCATATTTAAATTTTAATTATAAATTAAATTTTAAATTACTATAAATTAATTACTTTTAATTTTTTTATTTATAATACATATTTTTATTATTCACAAATATAAGTTAAATCATTCAACTCTTCATAAATTCTTAGAATAATTTTATCTCTCATACATTATTCATATTTAATTTTTATCTTTCCATTTATCAAGTCACAAACCTATCAATAAAATTATAAATGAAAAGACCAAATTAATTACATTATTATTTTGAAGGAAAGTCATTAATACAAAATATTTATAAGGAATGAAATTAATACAATTAGAATTAATAAGGTATGAAAATAAAATTTTAGACTATTTTATATACATCACCCTTTTAAATATAATTTACTTTAAATTTTTTAATATAATAATTTAATTATTATTAAATTATACATAATTTTACATAATTATTTTTTTCAATTTTTTAATGAAAAATTCATTAATATTACAATAATGAATGTAAAATTTATCATTAAATATTTCTATAATATAATTTATTATAACTTATGTCACAAATCATACTTTTTATATATAATATAATGATTTCAGTATTTTCATAATATATATCTTCTTCATCAATACATTTTTTTAAGAATAATATGATGTGATAAAAAATGAATCCTTTTATAATGTTTTATACCTTGAATGATTTATTTTTGTTTAAATGATATTTTAAAAATTAGATAAAATAATGAATTAAAAAAATGTTGTATATATATATATATATATATATATATATATATATATATATATATATATGTTAATCCTATAAATTTTTAATTTTAATATGTAAAGAATTTAAATTCATTGAATAATTATATAACATAATCTTTAGTATATTATAATATTTATTTTGTTAATTTTTACTAATTTTATTTTATAAATATTGATGAAAAGTTAAATAGTTATTTATTGTTTATGAAAATAACATATATTAAATTTAGTACACATGTAAATAAAAATTCTTAGAAACTTAATAATTAAGTTTTTTCTTATATATCTTAAAGTTTGGGATTCAACTCCTATCATTGTTATTTTAAAAAAAGTAATAAAAGCATAGAACTATATAATTTATGAGTAATTCTATTATTTTACATACATTTTATGAATAATCTAATTGAAAATATTATGTTCTATGACTTTTTTATTTTGATTAATTGGGAGCTAATCAATTAATCAAGTAAACTATTTACCAAATTCTTAAAACAACTATTCTTAAAACTATTCATCATATTCTTAAATTATTATGTGTTCCGTAACTTAGTTTGTGGCATAATTGATATTTTGTCATAGGCAAATTTTTCCTATGGCATAATTTTTTTATTTTTTTATATATCTATTTAAATTTTTTATTCCAATGACAAGAGATAAAATTATCACAATTTTTGAATTTCCATATCATAAATCATAGCCCAAGTGTCAATTTGTTATAGTATTTATTAAAAATTCATAAAAATATGAAAGATAAGAAAGATAAATTGTTATGAATTATTTAGTGCAAATTTGGAGTACTTTGCTTAAAAATTATAAAGTATAAGTACGTATAATTTAAGAAAATGAAAACAATCATGATTTAAGAAATATGTATAATATATGAAAAGGATAATATTTTTGATATATTCAAGTCAAAATTCATATACATAATATAGTTAAACATAGTTTTAAAATCATTCTTATAAACTAATAATTATTAAACAAATTACTTGTAATTCAATATGATAAACATATAAATAATTTACATTCAATATTTTATAAATTCCAAAAACAAAATTTGATTTAAATTTTGTTTAAAAGAGTCGACATTAAAATTTAGGAAGGATTATATCATATATATAGTAAATTTTGTGGCCCAAAGCCCCATAGCCCCTCAAACTTACAAATGGCTACATCCCTAGGTATGGGTAGGGTAGTGGTATTGATGGTGCAATGGTGACAGTCGCAGTAATAATAATCACAATAACAATAATTATAGTAATGGTAGTATAGTGGTAACAATAATAATAGTGCAATAATAGCAATAATGATGGTTGTAGCAGTAACAATGTAATGGCAATCATAGTGATAGCTGTGGTGATTATTGTGAGGATAATAGTAATAGTGGTAATTATAGGTGGCGATGTTAGTAATAGTAATGACAAAAAATGAATGTTTTTTTATTTCCACTAAGTAGTATAATTTAAAATTTTAAAGAAAGAAAAATAATTAAATAAGGAAATTTGTTAAAAATAAATGAGAGTAATAAATTTTACTCTATGTGAATCAAATGCTTGTTAAGAAAATTGAGTTTTTTATTCCATTTTTAATCTCTTAAAAATTTTAAACCAAATACCACCTAAATATAGTAGAGTGTTTATCAGTCTTATTTTAGAGATTACATTATCATTATTTTAATTAAGATTTGTTTTAACAAAAAATATGAATATAGTTATAAAATGTTAAAATAAAATAAAATAATCAATTTATTCAATATTAAATATAAAAAATATAATAAAAATATTTTTATTGTAAAAGGAAAGTTTTTTTTATCAATTATTATATCATTAATATTATACTTTTAATTAAAATATATAAATGATATATTACATCCTTATTTAATACAAATAAATAAAATGTTCTGATGAAAAACGCCTTCTAATAAAACAAACAAGGGTTGAGAGTACACGATCAATTGTAGATTTGCCTTTTGGGTTATCCATGATGAAAAGAATAATATTACGGTTAAAAACCAAAAAGTTTCGCTCTTTGCTCTATATGTACTATGATTGTGATTGCCGTGATAGAGCCCCCCAAAAAAAAAATACACTTTTGCCCCCTAAAATAACATATTATAACACGTAATCTTCTTAAAATTTTGAATCCTACAACCCTAAATTTCTGAAAAAGTTGAGTTTAGCTTTGTTTCTTCTTCATATTTTATAAATGTAAATATTAAAGATAACAATGGTATTTAGTTATGGGAAAGATTTTATATTGAACGGATCAATAAAATTTGTTGGTCCATGTTTATACTAGAAAATAATTTAAAAATATATTAACTTATATAAATGTAAAGATTAAAGATAATAATGATATTTATTTATGGGAAAAAATATAAACTTGTTTTTTATTTTCAAGTAGAAAGGGGCAAATTTCAATTGCCCCAAAATTAAGGATTTATTTTGCATTTTCTCCTTTATTTATTTCCTATTTTATCTAATAACAATTTTTTTTTAAAAGAAAGCATAATTTAATTTAAGAAAGCAAATATTTTAACATTAAAGAGTAATATCTAATAATAAATAGGATTTAAACTAAAAAAACTAATATTATCCATAATAACAATAGTAGGAACTCACATTTTTAAGATTAATTAGGATTTAATTTGCTGATTTTCTTCCTCCTATTTTTTAATAAAAATTTAAGGATAAAAAATAAGATTGATTAAACAGTAAAACCTTATAAAAATAAGTTTAAATCGGAAACTTACAAATTATATATAACGGTAGAAATTTAATTTTAAAAGATTAATAAAAAATTTTAATTTTTTGATTTTCTATCTCCCAATTTCTAAAAATTAAGGGTAAATAATATTATGTTTAAAAGACGCATTTTTATTTTGCCACTAAAAGACATACCTCTTGAAAACTTGAATTCTGTATTAAAGATTTTCTTTTATAATTAGACTTATGATAAATTTTAAATTAAATTGTCCCTATCGGTTTATCTTAAGATAAAGATGAATTAGGACTGTTTTCACTAAAAATTAACTTAGTTTTAATTATTTTTTTAATTTTAAAAATATTGTAATGCTATATACATCAAAAGTAGATTTAAAATTAGATTTTGAATATAAATTAAAAATTATCAATTAAATACAAGATGTTATGTTAAATTTATAAAGCTGGATTTAATTGATATAATAGATTTAGAATTAAATTTTAGATCTTATTTTTTTATGCATATAACAATTTTGTTAAAAATATATGCTCATTCCATTTTATGTATTGCATTTCAAATATCTCTTTGTTTTTCCTCACTTCACTGAGACAATAAAAAAGGTAAGTATATATCTCTAAAAATATAAGAATAAATATAATTAGAGTTTAATTAATAAAATAATTTTATTTACATAATTACATATATTATGATCAATTTATTGTAATTATATTTATATTTTATAATTAATAAATTATTTTTACTATCAATCAAGGATAAAAGGTTAGAATGGTTATTAGTGAAATTGAGTAAGGTAGTTTTGTATTTTCCTTTATAAATAACGTAGTAAAAAGGGTTATAGGCAAATAACTTTCTATAGTATATGAGAAATTCTATTTCTTTAATTTTATTAGTTAATGGCCAACTAAAAAATTTAAATATTTTTACTTCTTGAAAAATTGCACTCCTCATGATATTGTAATAGAAATATTAAATATTATACCATAAATATAATTATAATAGACACTTAAATCTAAATAAACTTGTATTTTATATATATATATATATATATATATATTATATTATTTATTATTTATTATTATAATATTCAATTATAAACATAAAAATTATGCATTTTTTTTATCTATTTTATATAAATTAATTGAATTAATTTTTTAAATTTCAATTCATTTTAATTATATCAAAATAGTTTTAGATATATATATATATATATATATATATATATATATATATATATATATATATATATATATAATACATCTTAATTTTTCTAATATTATTTTTTTATTTTTAATAGTAATTTTAAAAAATACGATTGAAAGAAATATTAGAAATATAATTTAAAAATAATTAGATACATTTAAAATTTATTATTTTTATTTCAATTTATGGGATATATTAGTTATTTTGATTTGATAATGTTTTTCAAGAAGTTCAAAATTAAATTAAATAAAAATAAAAGAAGTTATTTCTTAAAAAGTGTTAATTTCTTGTATTAAGCAACAACTTTGAGTGCATTTTTTAAAAAGTTTACAAAAAAATTCTTTCTAAAAATTTAACTTTTTATAAAAACTTATTCCATTGATTCCTTTTTAAGTATCATCTAAAGTTAATGTATAGGTATTAAAGAAAATAATAAATAATTTTAATTTTAAGAGTGATAAGTTATAATTTACTAATATATCATCTATTAAAAATTAATTGATAAGTAAAGTTGTTGATCATGTATTTAAATAATAAAGGTGATATCACCACCTAAACTTGATCATAATTAGCATAAATTTTGCTATCCAATTTTCACCAGCCTTACAAATATTTATACTAATTTCGCCCACCAAAAGTCTCTTTATTTTTGTGGGAATTTAGAATCTATTTTAAATTTTTATAAAAAAATAGACAAAGTTTTCCTTATTTTGCATATTTTCTAAGGGTCACATACATTAAATCATAAAACCTATAAATTCTCAGCAAATATGACAACAATATAAATTACATACAATACCACAAAACCTTGAAATAGATAATTTTCATATAAATATTCATAAATTCACTTTTAGTCTTAATTCAACTGTTAAAATCTCCTAACAAGATAATTTTTTACTCTTCATAAATGGAATGAAGATTGAATGCACTTTTTTTACCTAAAAATATTAAAAATAAAATAAAATGAGTTATGAAAACTCAGTTAGCATATAAGTACCGTAACCATGCTTCAAATCAATTATATAAAATGGTTTGTATGCTAATTAAGTGTTAAAAATTAAAAAACAAATGTAAACCAATTTCCTAGATCTCTAAAACACATGAGACTAATCTTAGATTGACGTGTTTACTTACATGGGACTTAGATTTCCTAGTTCACGTTATAAACCACAATAACCTCACCAATTCATTTTTACACAATATTGGTACCATCGCATATATAACCCATTCAAGGTAATCATCTCATTATAAATAGCTAATAGAACTCAATCACATTGAGCTTGTATAATCACATCAAATAGTATTATTCAATCACAAGTATATTTCAATGTCATGTCATAACACATAATAATTTATAATAAATATACATATATCTACCTTTTGTCTCTTGACCCGACCTTATACCTTATCCACCTTTTTACTAGGAATTTTTTATCTGGTTTTCACATCATCACACGCATCATATTCCATAATCTCAATGTTGCTCATGGCATAATTTATAATATAATATACACATTAAGTTTAACTCTATATATCACAATTTCAATGCAATTTCAACATAAAAGCAACTATTTCATCATCACGGAATAATATCAAAGCAACAACATTGTTATACCCTTTTGCATGGCCACAATAGTCATTCGCATTCTAATATAATTTGTATCATGTTTTTCCAACATGCAAGTAACAATACATACTTAATTTAAATCAATCAATGACTCGTAAGAACACTACTCAGCTTTGTAAGCGTGGTCAATTCATAACCACTTAGTTCATATATACCTTCATAACCTATTCTTCCATCAAGCATATATGCTATCAAACATTACTAAGTAATAATGACACCTTACTTCCATTTTAAGGTCTCAAAATAAGGCTAACAACATTTTATGAAATAACTATATGAATAAACATTAATTTATCAATTATTTGATAACATATTGATCGAGTGAGTAATTACAAATATCAAGGTTACACCTCTCTAATTATAGATAGACTCAATTTCATATATGAACATACTTGTAATTTAAACAGTTGATAAGAAAATTATAAAATATAAAATATAACATTCAATCAATATAAGAATAATTATAAATTTTTAGGTAAAATATATATTCACCTGAGGGTATTTCTACATTCTTGGGAATTTTAAAGTATCCATACACATCTTTTCATCTTTTTTTCTTACTTCATAATTTACAAAGATAGCTTGTAAATATGTTGGATTTGCTCATTTTCTTTCAACTTACTATTTTGAGATTTAATCATAATATTTTAACCTTCCATATTGCAACTCTATTATCTTTACTTGAATTAAGCACGAAAAATAAAAAATATGCTAAAATATGGAGATTCTTAAATTAGAATCATACAAATAGAAATATTAAAGCTTGATGCCATAAAAGTACTTATCCACACCATTCTATCATTTTGTATCATCATCTTCTTAAATTTTAAAAATTATCATAAAGAATTTAAAGATTTTCATAAATAAAAGCTTTTCCAAATCAAGCATAAAACAAGCAAAATATTAGACTTTATGCTCTACATATGCTCTCATAACAACATTACACAAAACCACACATTTAGTTTCCTAATATTTTTACTTTTATCCTACCAATTCACCCAATTACATTTTTCAGGGATTTTTTAGATCAAACTCGAATTTTTCAAAATTTTAAAATATAATGCTCCATATTTACTCTAATTATCTTATTCTAACATTTTACAACATAAAAAAATCACATTTTTCTTATACTTTATCACATATCTCAAATTACATAAATAAGTTTTCTTTGAATCATGCTTAAATCCCTAAAATATTGGAATGTAACATATTAGGAACACTCTAATCATGTCATTCTAACATTCTATATCATAAAAATCATATTTTTTATATGCATCTTCATTTATCTCAAAAATTCACAATTGGGTTTTCTTGAATTGAACTTCAATCATAAAAAAGTATAAGGAAGTCTTTGTATAAAAAACCCCATCACATCTTAGAAAAGTCATTGAAAGCGCATTAGTGTCAAATTGCATGGAAGACTGCCGAAAAATAAAGGAGCTCCAATGCTCTAAAATGCTACCACTTAACCTTGATTTATTGCTCCCATAACCATGCTGGCAAATTATTGCTTGACGGAAGAAGGAGCATGTGCTGGAGATCGGCTTGTAGTGGATAGAAATAGCAATGGGAGGAGTTTGGCCACAATCTCACACGTTTTCCATCACCCTACCATTAGCTATCGAACCGAGACAAAGGAAAAAAGGAAATGGGGGCATGGTGACATTTCAACGAGAGGTGAATACCAATAACTGAAGGGGAATGCTAGCCAGAAGATAAAGAAAAGAGAGGGAAAAAAGGGAAGGCTATCAGGAAAAAAAGAAAAGAAAACAAAAAAGAGAGAAAGAGAGTTGCTGGGGTAAAGAGAGATGAGAGAGAAAAATGCTAAAAAATAAAAAAGAGTTATAAGTATTAATCCCATGCTTCTTGCTCTTTTAAACTCAATTTCCTTCATAAAATCTCAACTCTCCATTTCCTATTTCCAATCGTGACCCTTCTTTCCAATGTTATTAAAATGAAATCCCAATTTATATACTCTCAATCTTCTCTCAAGATTTTTGTTATAGTTTAATAAATTTGAAAGCTCTAAAAGTAAATATTTTAAACTCCTTCAACTTTTAAAAATAATTTATTAATTATAAATAATTAATTTCATAAATCTTTATATTCACAAATACTAAAATTATTTTTAATTGGTAAAAAATCTTTGTAAAAATTATTTAAATAAGCCTGAAACCAGCAAATAAATATAATTTGAATATCACCATTAATAATTGAGCGCAACCGTCCACCTACTCAATAGTACACATACACCGACCAAAGAATAAGTGTCACAAAGGCCTTGTCAAGCCTGGTGCTCTCGTTCACATTCCTCAATGGGATTAGAGTATACCAAACCTCAACCAATTGAGATTTGGAAAATGGACAGCCTAATAGCCAAAATATTAAATTCTATGAGTTGATTAATAATAGTAATAGTTATTCGTTAATAATCGTTAATGGATTTTTTTTATATACCCTTTAACAGGAGTTTATTTAGACATTGTGGGACCTAAAATATTAACATTCATAATCTATTGACAAGAATCGTCACCATAAAAAGAAAATAGTAATAAACAATTAAGTTGAAGTGAGCATCTGAAAAAGTAGAGAGAGAGAGAGAGAGGACAATCACCGTAGTAAATATAAAACAAAAAATGTTGACACAAGTATTTGGTTTTAGAACAAATTATATTGATTTTTTTTAAAATTTGAACTTATACATTTAATATTTCTCAATTTTCAAAATTATATATTTGTACTTTGAAAATTCAATAATATTAACATTTTAATTACAACATTTCTTCAATATCATTTTTATGGGTAAAAAGTCAATTTCTTATATTTTCATATACAAATATCTCATTTTTTTAAAGAATAAAAATAATATTTCACTTTTTATGTATAATTACATTTCAATATTTTTATATAAAAATATTAGGAAATAAATGATCTTTCTGCTATGAAAAATGATATTATAGAAGAAACTGCTATTAAAAAAATAATATTATTATATTTTCTTAATAATGTAAATATTTTAAGAGATAAACGTGTATATAATTTTGATTTTAAAAAATTAGAAATATCAAATATAATTGAGTTAAAAGAAGTGAAGTTATTTGTACTTCTCTCTTATGGCCCTTAACTATGTATCATGTGAATGGGCAGCTGGCTTTCGAATGGGTGGCTCAGAGAAGGGTCTCGGGGGGATTTTTATAAGAAGGCAATGAAAGGCTAGTTCCAGAAAATTTTGGGATTGGGGGGGGGGGGGGGGGGGGGGGGAACTGAAAACCAGGTTGGTCACGCGTTCACAGCATACTTTTAAAAATTGGAACAGATCGACAGATGAATCGATCCGGTTATCTCTCTTGAATTGAAAATACACGTGAATCATGTGAATTAGCTAATGAACAAATTTTTTTAAAATAAATTTAATATATTTTTTGTAAAAAATAAAAATTTGTAATTTTATAATAATTAAAATATAATACTTTCATAATTTTATAATAATTAAATTTATATTTCTTTATAAAAATATTTTTAACATAAATTATTGGCATATTTATTATATTTTATTACTTATTTATTTATATCATTAATTCATATTATATTTTTTTTTAATTTTAGTATAATTTATTATTATAAATATTTATAATACTAATGTATATATATAATTTATGTTTTTAATTCAAAATTAGTTGAATTAGTAAATTAGTGTTTGAATCAGTGAAGCAATGAAATAGCAAATTTTCTAATTTAATGGTTAGTCTAATTTTAAAAACTACAATTTAAAACCAATTTTAAATTTAAGCTTTTTGCAATGCACAAAGAACAAAACGATTGGTATTGAACTGACCTAAATCGAGTTGGCCATTAAGTTAAAAAAATTTATACTTTGGAGGGCGTTAAGTTAATGAAATATATTTTTATATTTTTGAAAATATTTTATAAAAATGTTACTTTTTTATATTTGATTCAAAATTTTAAAAAATTTATTCAAAAATGTAATATGATCAAGAATATTTTAAGACTCAACTTTTTGTTAAATATTAAGTGACTATTTTAGATTCTTATGGGATGTGAATATTTATACTAAATAAAAGAATACTTTTATCTCCTATTTCTTCATGCCCTAATTTAATCTGAAGATTTTTCACTTTTTTTTACTTTTTAATTTTATTTTTAATTTTTAATTTTTTTATAATAACAAGCATAATTATACTAAATAAAAAAATAAACAAGTATTTTTTTAAATTCTAATCCTATTAATTCCTAAATTCAAATCTTAATTTATTCTAAATTTTTTTTTTATTTTTAACTTATATTTTTTTTTAATTTTTTTTATAATAATAAGTATAATTACATTAAATAAATGAAAAAATAAATAATTTCTAAATTTGAATCCTATTAATTCATATACAATCCCATAACATACTATAAAAAGATTCATAAAGTAACTTTAATATATTAAATTTTAATTTATATGATTATATTGATTAATATTACATATTCACATGTAATATACATTTTAAAAATTTTCTCATTTATATAAAAATTATAATTAAAATTTATAATATTTTTTATTATTTTTAATGCCTTACAAAGTAAAAATAAATAAAAATTTAAATGCGTGTATCATATAAAATTAATATCCTGATATTAGATAAAACTTCTAGCTTTTATAATTAATTATATGAAAAAATTAAATTCAAATTCAAATTCTTAAAAATTTTAATATTTTATATATTTTATTATTTATTATATTTTAATTAAATAGAATTCACATTATTAATTTATTAAGTATTGAAAAATTTTTATATGCATATTTTTAAATAAATTTATAATTTATAATAAAAAATTAATAAAAATATTTTTTTAAAAAATAATAAAATTTTTAAAAATATAAAGTATGAATTAAATATGAGAATATAATATATTTAAAATTTAAAAAAATAGTTTCAAAAATTTATATATTAAGTTAATCATAAGAATATTATATCTTAAGAAATCACATACTTAAAAATTATATTCTAAAAATATGTACCTTTTTAAAAATATAAAATTATGCGAATGAAATGCGAATCAAAAGCACTTTTGGATGACAGGCGCACGGAAGACAAGTGTGCCTCAGTTAGGTAAGTTTTGTTTCTAATTCTCTTCGGTTGCCCCAAAAAAGGCAATTTGTAATGGGGTGCGTTGGGGATTGAAGCTTCGAAAGTCATAGAAGAGGCTAAGTGGGTTCAATGGTGTTAGCTGGGACTTGAATTTGAGGCCTCCCTAAAAATGTGCAAAGAGCGTTGTTGAATGTTAATATATCCTACTCTCTCCATTATTAATTTATTAATTTATTTTCATCTTTTAAAACTATTCCCTTCATTTTTTTATTATCCATTACAATTAATTAATTTTACAAATATTAAAAAATAATTTAATTTATTTATTTAAATAAATTTTTTAAGACTATCATTTATACGTAAAGTTTAAAAATAATTAAAAATAGAGAAAAAAATATAATAAAATAAATGTATGTGAGTTGAGAATATAAAATAATAAAATATTTATTAATAAAAAAGAAAGATAAAAATAAAAAAAATATTTTAAAAAATATTTTTTAAAGTATGAAAAATAATAAAAAATAAAAGGAATATTCTTCAATTCAAAATGAAAGTTTACTCATTCTCTCATTTTACATGTAAAGTTTAAGACAGTAGAGAAATAGATAATAAAATAATTTTGTGAAAGTATTTCAAGAGAAATATATAAAATAATGAAATATTTATTAAAATTTTTTGTAATTTTTAAAATAATAATAAAAAATAAAAAATTCCTTCAATCATAATAAATAATGAGTAACGGGTGGGCAGCATTATAATTTATAACGCGATGGCTGGGCATCGGGCGAGGATCTAAGTTATGATTACAAATAGGCAAAGTTGCCATGTCATTTTCCCATTTTTATAATGATGATTTAGGCCAGTTCAATACCAATCGTTTTGCGGAGAGGATAGATAATGACGCAATATAAAAAATTACATTCATTGAATCTGACATTTCGTTATAGATCCATATTATTATCCTCTAAAGGACGAGAAAATGACACAACCACTTTGGTTCTATTTGATTTTCAAAAAACTGTTTTTCGTAAGAATATTTTTTATATGTAAATAAAAATTATTTTGTATATTTATATAGTAACATCTATCACTGTTGATTTTATTTGTCATACCAATTTTATCCTTTCATATATTATATTACTTACCATCTTTATAAAGTATTATCTAAATTTATAAAGTTACTTATAAAAGATAATTATTTAAGAATGATTCATAAGATGACATCTTGACAAACATTTTGAAAATATTTAAATTTTTTAATATTTTATTAAATATAATTTTATAACTTTTTATATATTTTGCATGTTATAGAAAAAAATTATTGATAAAAATTGTGTTGCAAAATTTTTTAATTTAAAGGAAAACTTATCTTATAGTCAAAAAATTATGAATGTTTTCAGAAAATTTAAGTCTATATTTTTTTTCAATATTTTTAAATTTTAAATTATGTGATTGACAACATCAAATTTCATTCTTTTAATATTTTAGCCTCTTAAATTATTTTAGTAACTATTTTAACCGATGATTTCTCGTTATTATTTTGAATATTTTGATGCATTGATTATTTTTAGTATAAACTAACTATTTTAATAATTATTCTAGAAATATTTCAAATTTACTGAAATATATTATTAAATAAAATTTGTAATCCTTATGAAAGTAACATTTAAATTAATAAACTTATTTTAAATTGATGATTCATTCAAGAAGGTTTGTAAGATAACACTTTGATATGTATTTTAGAAATATTTTAAATTTACTTAAAAATTTAATCAAATAAAATTTTGTGGCTTTTTATATACTTTGTATGTTACATATGTTAAAAATTCCTTACTTATAAAAATTGCATTAAATATATTTTAATTTTTAAACAAAAGTTACATATTATCTTATAGGAAAGAAAATATGAATATTTTATAAGCTTTATGTTTAAGTTTTTAATATTTTCACTTATTTTATTAAATAAACATAAAAATTAATCTCTCATTTATAAAAATAATAATTATTATGTTCTTTAAATTTTACACTAGCACTATTAATCTCTTATTTTTACTTTATTTTAGTGTTACTAGTCAAGATGGGGATGAATACCCGTAACAACACTAAAAATAAAGGATTAATTATGCTAATTATGAAATTTGACTAATAATCATTACCTTTTCAAATGATGAATTAAATGTCATGTTTATTTTATTAAATTATATGATTAATATAGACAACATTAGAATATATATTTTCAACATGTTAACTCATTTAATAAATACAACCATAAAATTTAACAAATGCATAAATTTTAAGTGATATTTAATAATATATAAATTTAGTTATAAAATAGAGTAAATAATTTAGTAAAAGGAAAAATAATTGATGCATCAAAATATCTAAAACAATAATGAGTAACTATTACCTAAGATAGTTACTAAAATAATTTAGTGGACTAAAATATTAAAAGAATAAAATTTGATGTTGTCTATGTTAATCTGACATAATCTACTAATTTAAAATATTGAGCAAATTTAAAATATATTCAAAGTATATGTCAAAATGTCATCTTATAAGACATCCTTAAATGGTTATTATTTTTAAGTAACTTTATTAACTTAGATAGTACTTTTATAAAGATCGTAAGTAATGTAATATATAAATGAGCAAAATTGGTATAGCGAAAAATGTTAATATTGACCGTTTTAAAAGGAGGTTAGTGAGAATTTTGAAAGTAGAAGGAGGCGAATGAATTATGCTTAAATCCAAAGGGGCAATGAATTTATCTTTATATTTTATAATTAAAAAATATATCTAGATTTATAATATATGGTGAAAAAAGACTTTTTTGAAAAAAATTTAATTATATTTCACTAATTTATTATATTTAATATTAAATATATTAATTATTTTTTAATATTTTAATATTTTATAAATATATTTCTATTAAAGATATTTTCTATTGTAATAAACTGAGCCTCTTAATCTTCGGGTGGTTTAAATAACAATTGTTCGGTTTAGTTGTTGGTAGGACTGTAACAACCACCACCAATCTCGCTTGACTCATGTATTTTAGCAAATTTCCTTTATTTTTGTTTTTGTTTCAATTTGTAAATCGAGTAGTTGTTAGGTAAGTGTTACAGCTTGTTTGGTTGGAAAAAGTGGGGAAATAAAAAATTAGGATAGAAATGCGAAGAGATTTAACAATTTTCTTTTGTTTGGATGCGGCAGAAATTGAGGGAGAAGAGAAAAAAAATTGAAGCAGTACGGTGGGGCCACTTATTTTTTTACTCCTCGGTTAAGAGGAGAAAAGGGAGGAAAATGGGCAGAACACGTGATGGGAGGAGCTGCTGCTGCTGCTGAAATTTTACTGTGCAGGCTCGAACATGTCACGCCAAGCTTTTGTTTTATTTTTTTATATTTTTTTTATTTTTTTAAAATAGTGCTATGGAATCCATTTATTTTTTTTTCTATTTTCTCTTACAACTAAACAATCTTAAAAAAATAATTTTATTTTATTTTATTTTCTTTATTTTTTTTCTCCTATTTTCTTTCCCCATTATTTTTTCTTACAATCAAACAAAGCCTTAAACTTGGAGTATTGTAATTGTAAACCATGACGTGTAACGCAACGAAGCCCGATTTTATTGAAAATAAAACTAGATAGGACTCGGTTGATGTGATGTGATTATCAATATCGTTGTTCCATTTGATCCCACCAAACCAACCGCATCTTTATCTACTCCTCTGGGCCCAAAATTTCCAGTGCATTCAATGATTTTGCTAGTCGTAGCAATAAAGCAAAACAACAGGAAAGCATCCTTTTTTTTAGTTTGCCCCGTTCTTTGGACCTAGACAATTACCTTTAAAGTCAAGCTTAGTGTGAATACTTGATATAAGAAATTTTTGTTTAATAATTTAAATATCATGTGTATTCTCACTCCAAACTAATATATGCATGTTATTGTCAAAATATTTTAAGGCTTATCAAATTTTCAGGGCCCATAATTATCTAAAAAAAATCTATTTCATTCTTCCAAAATGAAATTCACAATATATTAATTTTTGTCAAATTAAAAAATATATTACTACTCTCACAATCATAATTTATAAACACTTTGACCATATTTCACGCAAATAATTAATAAATTATTTTATAACTTATAACATAATTTATAAGTTAACAGATTGCAATATAAGTATTTAATAAAATTAATTATTAAATTAGTTAATAATATTAAAATATATTAATATAAATAAATACATAAACTAAATTAATTTGTATTTATTTTGATACTAAAAATTATATTAATAAAATAAAAAATGACTACTTAAAATTTAATTAATTATATTTTTATCATTACATATTTATTTTCTTATGTACTTATTATTTATTTATTTACTATTCAAAATAAAAATATAATTAAGGGAAAATATTTTCAATTAATTAGAAACAAGGATAAATTTAAGAAAAATGATAAGCTATTCAAAATAATTTATTTTTTATGCTAATAAGTTAATATATTAAATACCTACAAACGTTAACCTATAGAATTTGTTGTGGTACATACAACCTTTTACTCAAAAAAATAATAATTTATAAACACTTCTAAATTTGATAAATAGCATAGGTTAATTTAGTGCATATTTGTTTTTAATTTAAAATGATGACAAATATGCATTAAAGGATTTCTCTTCTTGGGACAGTTCTTGTCTTCGGAATTTAAATTCCTCCCGTTAAAGCCCATGCTTTCTGTTGAACCAACATATATTTTATCACGTACATAATGATAATATTTGACCAATAATTTTTTGATAATTTTTAATAATTTAAGTGTCTTTAATTATTTAACTAATTCAATTAACTAATTTAAGTGTTTGATCAATAGTTATTTTCATCAATTCATTGACCCTTAAATAATTATTTTAAAAAAGTTAAGAATAATAAGTTTTAAAATAATTGATTTGCATTTAGTATAAAAAAGACATTCTCGCCTATTATTATAATTTTTTTTACATTTTCATCAAAATATTAAATTATATTTTTTTATTTTTAGATAAAAATTTAATACATATAATAAATTATAATTATTTAGTTTTAGATAAAATTAAATAAGTATAATAAATTATATTAAAAATTTACATTATAATAAAAAAATTACATGACAATAATCATATTTTTCTATTAAATTGTATAAAAATAGAATATATATTCTATTTCATAATAAATAATAGAAAATATATTAATAAAATTATTAATATTTTATCAAATAATATTTTTAAATTAAAGAACAATACATATTAAAAATAGGAAATAATGAGATGGGATTACTTGTAAAAAATATGTTTGTATACTTAAAATGTGTAATTTATGAATATTTTTAATGATAAATATATGAATTTTAAATTTAATATTAAAAATAGTTACAAAATAAATTTTAATAGTTATTGTATTTAGCAAAATATTACAAATATTTTTAATTAAAAATTATAATTATTCATTTTTAAAAAAAATAAATAAGTACAATAAATTATAATAATATATTTTCTAAAAATTTAAGAAAAATAAATAATATATTATAATCTAAAATCTTATTAAAGTTAAAGGATATTTGAATAAATTATAAAATATACACATATTTTTATATATCATTTTATATACAAAAAATTAATAATAAATAATTAATTTTATTAAATATATTTATATAAGTAATTAAAATTATAAATTAATCAAATTAATTAATATAATTAATAATTAATTTGATCAATTATCCGTTGATATAATCAATTCATTATTATGACTAATGATGCACAAAACTATAAAAGGAAAGTGACAAGAGTACGTTTATTTTATTTTGGCAAAGGATCCAATGCATTTTTTATCGGATGAATATTTGAGTAAGATATGTACAAAATATGTTATTTAAAAATATGAATTTTAATTAAAATAAATAATAAATTTTAAAATAAAAATTATGTTTTTATTATCATTCCTTTTTAAATTGCCAGTCGCTTTAGTTGCCCAAGCTCCCACCGCATACAAGTATCATCCAAAGCACCCTTCACTCCATCGAGCCAGTTTAACAATGGAGCCGACGAGACTGATTTCAGCACTCTTTGTGTTGTTCTTAGTGTCCGCCGGTTCCTCGGCCGCGCACAGCGGCTGGAGAAAAAAGGGTCGGGAGCCATGCAAGAGGTTGGTATTTTACTTTCATGACATCATTTACAATGGGCACAACGCCAAGAATGCAACGGCAGCCATCGTAGGCACACCCAACTGGGGGAACAAGACAATACTAGCAGGACAAAACCATTTCGGCGATGTGGTTGTGTTCGATGACCCCATCACTCTGGACAACAATCTGCATTCACCCTCAGTCGGGCGTGCACAAGGATTTTACATTTATGACAAGAAAGAGATCTTCACGGCTTGGCTTGGCTTCTCCTTTGTGTTCAACTCTACGCAGCACAAAGGAAGCATTAACTTCGCCGGAGCTGACCCCTTGATGAACAAGACCAGGGATATTTCTGTAATTGGCGGAACTGGTGATTTTCTCATGGCCAGAGGAGTGGCCACTCTCATGACTGATGCTTTCGAGGGTGAAGTTTATTTCCGCCTCCGCGTTGATATCAAGTTGTACGAATGTTGGTAATGTCTTTGTTTTCATTTCGGTTCACAATAATGCTATCTTCAACTTCAAGTGTCGTTATTCATTAACTAAGTAAAGTTCTTTTTTTCCATCTATCTCAAGCTTTCAGCAGCTATATAAATGTTAGCTGTGAAGGATTCGGAAATTCTAAGTTCAAATTTCTTTCGTTGTCAATGTAAAACAAAAAGGATTCTGAGCAGTTATATTCAAGACCCTAACACGATTGTGACCGTAAGTGGATCGTAAGCTGAAGGTTTAAATATTTTCAGTCATGCATAGTGCAATGGAAACCTCCCCTCCGAAAAATTCACAAATTGACGTTGAAAAGTGTGGCAAATGCATCTAAGAAAGCTATTAGACTGTTTAAAGGCAAGAGAATGAAGCATAAACGAAAGAAATATAGTACTATACGCAAGAAAATGAACTAATTAAAATAGCTAGCAATTCTTTCCGCTTTATTTATTTACCTCTCTTTTAAACAAATCATACACATTTCTTCCATAAGATACGGGGCACAATCTATACTACACTTTTTTTTTTTTTCTTAATGACAAATCATTAACCCTAGCAAGGACAAGGGTACGGATAGATAGGCTGGAATAGAACTTGATTGATACTTCTGGAAAATAGTTGGTCAAGTTTCAATTCAGAGACCGACAATGATCCCATCAATCGCTGCCGGTAAAAAAAAAATGATAGGCAATGCGTGGCTACGTTTATTTTCGATATATAGAAAACATTTTTAGTAGAAATAATCTCATTTATTTATATTTATAATTATAAAATATTATAATAAGAGTTCAGTAAAAAATAATATCTTTTAATTTAAGAATAAATTATTTTATTTCGATATTATGATATGAGATATATAAGTAGTATAAAATTTTCTTATTTATATATAAATAAATAAAATTCTTTAACTTCCTCGATAAAATAAATGGAGATGGAGATGTAATTTTGTGGCGGTTCTGATTGAAATCAAAGGGAAAAACGATCATATGGTTGAAAAATCTCATTACGGCTGCAAGTCCCGATGTCATCGTATTTTACGTTACGACTTTGCAAATAAGACCCGATCTTTCCTTCACATTGGCTATCATCACCCGTTTAATAACATCCAAAACTAATGAAAAACAAACATGCTATTTTTTTTCTGCAATGCCAAATCTTTCAAGCAACACTTAATTTTTACATCTTCATTTTTTGCAACATATAATTTGCAAATCTTATATTTTAAATTGAATATATGTTAACTATAATTTTGTTAAGATTCTATATTTCATATACTGTTTTTCTTTATTTAATGTAACATTTTTTGTATGTTTTTCTTTTCTTTTTTTATTTATCCCAATTATTTATAATTCAAATGCTCTTATCACAAAGTGTTATAGATATAATATAATATATTTTCTCTTTGGTATTAAAACATTTTAAATAAATTAAAATTTTAATTTAATGGAATTATTTAACTACATATTTTATCTTTAACTTTTATTATTTTATAACTCGTGTGTTATTTTTTCTTTTTATTTTTTAATTGCATATTTTTCAATTTTTTAGCCCTTATTACTTTTTAGGTGCTAATACTATTATATAATATGATATATTTTATTATTATTAGAAAAATAATTTAAATAATTTAGAATTTAACGTGAACCATATTAGTTGAATAATTTAATTGTAGATTCTATTTTTAATAAAAATATTAAAAAATTAATAGTGGATTTATTTATTTAGAATTTACTAATATTTTCTTGATATAAATTTTTAAGTATTATATTTTAAATTACATATATTACAATTGAAATTTTGTCAGAATTTTATATCACACATTGGTTGTGTCAAATGTCAAAAAAATTTTATTTACCAATCTAAATATGTGAATGTAAAGTAAATACGATATATTATACTCCAACAATTTTATAATATTCTTTTTTATTATATATATTATTTCTATATTAATAATAAAAATAGGTATTTGTGCGAACCCCTAGAACAAATGCTAATTAATTTGCAAAAGAATATGAATCATATATTAAATTGAAATAAATTCTAGCTCATAGATACCGTGATTCTAATACAAATAACTTTTAACTAATTGTTAATCAAATCTTCAATGTAATGCTTAATGAACTGAAAGTCACACCTTCCACTATGAATTATGTAGAATAATTTCTATAAAAGAATGAAAAAAAAATCCAAACTCAAGTTAAAAGTAAGAATCAATGGAAAATATAAGAAATTCAATGAAACTAAAATAAAAATTTTAATTACTTTATGTTATATTTAAAATTAAAATTAAAATTTTTTGGTGTAATTCAAATTACTAATGGAGTTGGGGTTGGTGTAATATGATAGCAAAAATCTTAATTTATTCCAGTAGTGTGACATTGTTTGGAATCAAATAGTGGTATGGAAAAAGGAGGTACATGTAGGAAAAATGCTAATGGTATGGTTCTCTTTAGTACAAATAATTGATAAATTAACTTCCTTTATTAGAATTATCAGATAAAATTCATTATTAAAGTAGTTTAAAATGTAAAATAAAATATAAAGATATGTTAATATAAATAAATATATGAATTAAATTAATATATAATTATTTGGAGGTCAAATTATATTAATATAATTAAATTATTCTAGTAAAAAGCATTTAGTTCAAGTAATATACAATACTACTTAATAGCTTTTCCTTTATTTACATCTTGGGTTCGATTATATATATGTCTAATAGTTTAATTATTCTTATTATTACCAAAAAAATAAGATATTTAAAATAATAATAAAATACTAAAATTTTAATTAATTATATTTTATAACACTATATATTTATTTGAACTAATAAATAAGGTTAAATATTTATTTATATGATTAAAATACATGCCATCATTTAATTGAAAGAAGGAGATACATTTGAAAAGTTATAAATTATAAATTATTTTGTGAAACTTATTAAATGGAATTTTTTTAAACAAGTCAATATGCTAGACACATCCAAAATTTAACTTAATTATTATTACTAAAAAATTAAGATATTCAAAATAAGAGTAAAATATTAAAATTTTAATTAATTATATTTTATGACACTATATATTAATTTATTTAATTGAACTAATACATATAGGTCAAACATTTATTATATGATTAAAATACATGCTATCATTTAATTAAAAGAAGGGGATACATTTGAAAAGTTATAAATTATAAGTTATTTTATGAAACTTATTAAATGAAAGTCTTTTTGAAATAAATCAATATGTTGAACACATTCACAATTTAACTTATAATTTATTGATCATATTAATAAAGCATAAGTTAACTTATTTATTATATTAAATATATCATAAACATGGTAATAGAGTGAAGCTAAGATATTATTGTGCAAATAGGGATTGCAAAAGAAGTACGAGTGAGTTACATATTTTGAAATAAATTTAAATTTAATTTATTATTAATATAAAATATTTTAAATTATCAATAAATAAAAATAAGATACGTCATTAAAAAATAATAATTAAGATTTTTTAACAATAATAAATAAGTTTTAATAATTTTTATTGATATAATAATACATAAATAAATTATAGTATAAAATTAATTCATATTAACAAAAAATCAAATTTAAACTATTTTGAAATATTTATTCTATTTCTACCTTTAATTTCAAATTAATAAAAAAGAAGATTGTGGGTAAAATATTAATTTTTTTGAGACTCACCTTTTACCGGCCACAAGTAGTTTATTGGCCAGCTGTATCCATCAGCAATAGGAGTGCCTAAGAGTACCATAAACATTTAGTATCAAAGAAATGGCTGTAACAATATTACCCTTTATTTGTATCAATTAAAAACTTTTACACTAGTATTAATCTTTTTTTTATATTTAGAGACTGTGACATCTTTATTTAGAAAAATAATGTTTTCCTCTATCTTTATGCATAAATAACAATATTTTTAAAATTAATATATATATGAATTAAATTATTAAAGTAGGAGTTATTTATTATTAAAAATAAGAATAAATATATTCTTAATCCTTGGTTTATAAGAGCACTGATTATTATGCCCTCTAAATATCTTAACAACTAACACTCTTTGATATAACATTTTCGGGTGAGGAGATAGGCAAATCATTATAATAAAAATAGTAAAATTTAATAATGTTAGTTTTGTAATTTAGGATATATAACAGTTGACACCCTTATAAATGAAGAATTAAATGTTCTATTTACTTTGAAAATAAAAACTAATAAGTATTAGCGAAATTAATAAAACAAATCAGGTAAAAACAATAACTAATAAATTAAAAAATTGTTACAAATATTATCTTACAATGATTTACATTGTTTTCCAACTACAAAAACAAACATTAATTTGATGAAAACTTTTTATTCAAATAACATCTAGTATCTTTAAAAAATCTTGATCTTCTATTATATTCAAGATTTAATCTTTAATCTTTATGTGTACGATTAATGATTTAATTACTTATACCATAAAAAAAAAGGTATGTATTAATTTTGATTTCATACTAAGTATACTTTGTTATATGCTAAAGTTTTGCTAACTTTTATGTGAGTTTAACTAATCATATATAATTTAGAATTTCATATTAAATTTTGTAAATTTTTTAAAAAGATAAATGCATATAATTTTATGTGTCATAAAACACAATAATTATAATTATTTAAAATTTTATTAATTTTTCCAAAATTGTATATAGAAATTATAACTTTTTAAATAAAATTTCTAAAAAAATATAAAAATTTGTTCGAGATTAAACAAGAACAATAACAATATGAATTTTTTTAATATGTCTAGAAGTATAACCCTATTATACTTTGGTTAATTATTAAATTTATTAAATGAGTGAGATAAAAATTATGAATAATAAATAATTATTTTTAACAATAAACAATATTTATTACTGAAATTAATAATATAAGTTAGCTAAAATTATATAATATTTTTCTAACCCAAAACTTATGTAACTTCGTGAGAAAAGTAAGAGTGAATAATAAAGAGAAATTACCCGCAATAAATCCAAGGAGCAAGAAAGCATAAAGATATTATGGGAGCAAATGATATAGACTAACAAGGTTGGAAGGTTGAAAGGTTGGAAGGCTTGAGTGGTCTTTACTGGGCCTATCGTCACATGCTTGCTTGGTTGCCTTGAGAATTTTCACTCCAATTTCTCCCTATGATCGAAGAGAATGAAATTTAAGTGGGCCTACATATAATTTCTTATTTAATTTCTTTTTCTTCCAATTTCTTCCCTTCATTCAAATTGAAGAAATTTTAATTTTTTCTTCATTTTCTCTTCCGAAAATTCTTTTTTTTTTCTTATTTCTTTCCATCCAAATGAGCTATTAGTGACAAATTATTGCTTGTAAATTAAGCAATGAAATTAGCTCAAGCAAATATTTTCACATAGTGGATTAATTTCTGGTGAAAGTGATTCAACATTAATTCTTGCCTCCCAGTTATCACTAAAACTAGATTCATGTCTTCTCATCTACTTTATTTTTTAGCAGTTGGAGAAGAAATTGCAAGAATTTTAGGTTTCAATTACAAAATTTCCAAATCATAACTTTGAATTACAACATGTAATTAGAATGCAATTCATAAATACAATATAATATTACAAAGAAAATTACCATATAAATACCTAAATTAATTATAATCCATAACTAAACTTCCCTTTGAATCATCAATGATGTATTTTATTCAATTTCTCTTCTATTACCTAAAATCATAACACAGAATAATAGGGACTCTATTATAAGGACACATTCCTTCTATTGTAACTTCTCATTTCCTTACGAAAGAGATATAATCTATACACTAATGAGACAAATGCAGACTAAGGCAATTATTAAAGGTAGAAGGCCCCATTGAAACAATTGAGTTGAATCATATTCTACTTATCATAGGATTTATGTCCAATTAACCTAAATTTAGGCCTAAATACTATATAGAACTCATTACAATATAGTCACTTTATTTTAGGCTTAGAAAAATAATATTAATATTAATTAATATTTATAATTAATGTGAGACTTACATTAAATTTTTTAACAATCTCTCACTTGAGCCATACTAATTTATAAATAATAACCATTTAAAAAATAATGTTGATACTTAATGATATTATTTTACCCATAATTTATAAATACTATATAGAACTCATTACAATATAGTCACTTTATTTTAGGCTTAGAAAAATAATATTAATATTAATTAATATTTATAATTAATGTGAGATTTACATTAAATTTTTTAACAATCTCTCACTTAAGCCATACTAATTTATAAATAATAACCATTTGAAAAATAATGTTGATACTCAATGATATTATTTTACCCATAAATGTGATTGAGATTATAAACATCCAATAACACTAAATGTTATATCCAAAAGAATATTAATATTAACCATGTTGAATGCATATACCTTATTAACCAAGCAATTAATATCCATCAAGGATATAAATATAACGTGTATTATAGGATTTACATTACTTTAATATGACTAAATATAAATCTTTATACAATAATCCTAGCTCCACCTAAGATACCTAATGAGAATTAATATTTTCAACATAATAATAAGACATGGTCTAAATGTTTGTACTCTTATATCATAACTAAAATGTGTACAAAATATATAGTGATAATACAAATATTTCATCATAAGTATTTTATTTAAACATATCTTAAGATATTAATGAGCTCATATCATCAAAACTCTTATTAACCCAAAATATGAAAAGACTTAGGCAAATTTACATTATTTGCATATTCATGCTTTATATTAACCTTTAAGCCTTTAGTTAGTAGATTCGTGAGCATATAACCCACAGAGAATAAATGATATGCTTATGTAGCTTCTTTTTCCTAAACTAGTACTTTGAATTAAAGTCCTTTACATGGGTAAAAATTTTATAACTTAAAGAGAAAATTATGACAATAGCATTGCTGCAACATGAATTTGGCTAAGACCAAAAACCCATAACTTATTAGCTTGGTAAGGATATTTATAACACATGACGTACCTTGCCCTTTAATGGAAATTACTATAATTGACTTCATAATATTTTTCACAATATAGTTTTTCTTAACATATATTCACATACAGATTTATAATCACTTAGATAACTAATAAAATGGGTTTGAGTAACTTGTACTTATGAGATCTTCTGATTTTTCATTAATCAGTGTGTAATCATTTGTACCATCCAGATACAACACCATTAATAGTTTAAAATCACTGACCTAAACAATGAATAAGTTACCTATGATTAAAGCATATTAGATATTTTTTTTATCACATTTGAGCTTAATGAACTTAATCTTTTTGGATCAATAAATAAATATGATAGCACACCAACGTAACATGTTTAAGCCCTATTCAATGTCTATGTTTGTCATCGACTAGTAAATGTCATTATTGTGTAGAACCAAAATTATTATAATACTCATATTTATCATTACATATTAGTCTGCATTGTTTTTCTCAAATCCAAAGGAGATTACAACTATATAGATAGACATTTTTATTTTTCCTTCTCAAAAACTATCTAGCTATTAGGTTACAAATCATAAAAGTTATTCTATTTTCTGACCAATATGACTGCCATTAAAATGAGTTACTTTAAACTATAAGCTAATCTTAAAATGTTAAAAGAGGAAAGTCTTTGATAATCCACACCTTCATTTTGAAAGTAGTTATTTAATACTAATCAACCTGATTTTGAACTCATAAATTTATTTGAGCATTCCTTTGAACTTAAAGTTAAGTCCATTTTTAACATCTTTTAAATAGATTAGTATAACTAAGTTCTAGAGATGGTTTTAGAGTTAAGTTTCAAATTTGGATTTTGCAAAATCCCAATACAACCCAAAATTAAAACATGAAACTAAATAAACATATCAAGACAAATTTTGTTTGTCCAAATATAACAATTAGGAAAAATAAGTTTTGTTAGTGAAAAAATATTATGTTCCCAATATAAAATAAAAACACAAAAGTAAAATCACCATCTCTAGCTTGCATTTATAGAACACCAATAAAATTTGATGAAAAATCACTCAATGCATATTAAGTTAGAAAATTATCTTTATATTTTTCAAGCTTATAATAATTAAAAAATTCTAGAATTTGCTTCCACATTCCACTATTCTCATTATAGATTATTTTCTAAAGCAATGAGTTACTTTCCTGCTTTATTGAAATTCAAGGATTTTCCATAATGGAAAATAAAAAAGTCAAAAGATTCTTCAATTCAAAGATGCTATGTCTGATTATTTAATCTAAAAAGATCATTAGACTAAGTCAATTCAAGTATGACCAACTTTATATTTCACTTTTACCCTTACACTCAAATTCATACTAATATTAGGTTACATTTCTAAATTATTAAATACAACTTTTAAAACTAGGCCCTATTAGTTATAACTTATTCCATCTAGCTTTTTTTACAAAACTTTTGTTGTATAAATCTAACAATTGAGGATAATATACCAATTATTTGATGCATGTAAATAATTTAATTATGTTAATACTTTTCTTCATAAAATTATACTATGCAACTATATTTAATATCATTCTATAAAATTTAACACTGAAGAACACTTAAGACCTTATAACATAATATAAAAGTCAAATATTATACTTCTAAAATCTAATATTGACGGGTGTTTAAAATTTTAGGAATATAATATTCAATCTTACACTTGTATTATCACTAACATATTGTATTAATAATATAACATCAAATGTTATTTAATATTATTAAAACAACCTTTCCCTTAAGATAATTTTAAAATAATTTTTCTTTTAAAATTTCAAACAAAATTTTAATGTGAATGGCCCTACGAAGACAAGTGTGTAACTACACAAAATTTTATGGAATAATATGAATAAAAAAATAATTCTCATTTAACATGTTAGTATTAAAGAAAATCATTACATCATTTAAATGATGTTAAAATTTTACTACAAAATTTTAGAAAGTAACTTAAATTATTAGAATTATTCAAAAAAAATTAGCTAAAAATAATTTTAAATAAATTAGACAAAAATTACCCTAAAAGTTTTATTCTAAAAAATTCTAAAAAAATGCTTTAAAAATGTGCTTGGAGAGTGGAGTGTATTCATATAATCATTGCTTCGAAAGAAGGCTTGTAGGTTGGCACGTGGACTTCACGCACTATTATTGTGCATGGACATTGCACACATACCTTATAGTATTCTTTCCTCATTTGGACATTGTGAAATAAGTCAAATCCAACCTAGTATAAACCTAGTTTCAACCCACTTTTACTTTGCCTATTTTTCACTCAATTTCTTGTGGATTTTTGCCTAGATTTTTCCTAAAACCTAAAAAAACAATATACTTAATAAAATTTATATCCAAAATTGTAGGGAAAATGGTGTTTCAAAATTTGGAAAAAGTTTTAAAATATGTTTAACAACTTCTAGGATTTACTCTTAATTTTAGTCATCAATACGATTTGAATCATTTACAAATTATATGAACAAACTAACATGATGTCAATCCTAACTAGAAATGTGTTTAGATCTTGGTTTCTAAATTTCCTAAGATTTAAGATATGCATATGGATATCTAAGCCATTTTCTTCAATATTTTGGCTTCAAATAGTCTAAGCCAATCTGTAATGTGAATTTTCCCACTCAATCCCCCCTAAAAAAAGCTCAAATGCACTCACGTTCTTAACATATTACTTATGAATATTAAATAGAGGTTGACAAGGATATGAATTATACAACTAACATGCAATCATAACACAATTACACACATAATACAATGTAAGATTTTAGTTTATATGGCATATAAAATTTATGTTCTCTTATTGTTTTAGTTATATAACAATGCATTTCATTTGCCTAGAACCAAACTCATTCACACAAGATACAAATGCAAATGTACCATTAGTTAAAATAAGAAAAAATGAAGTAGGTCATATATGCATTTACAATAACACAAATGTGCTTGAATTATAGGTAGATAACATAAACTCCAAAAGTTAGACATATACATTATATGCAAACATACACTTCTAGAACCAAGCAATAGTGCCCCGAATGAATATTTAAACTTTTTTTAGTTTCAAAGCCTTAAGGTAATTAATTTTTATTAACGGTAATATTTAAATTATATTTATGAGGCTAAGTTTTTATTCTAACATTCATTTAAATAATTTTCATAATGTTTTTCTCAAAAAGTTGAGAATAATTTTGTAATTTTCAAGTGTGAAGAATTATAAAAATATATGTTTCATAATTTAATAAATTATTCTTTTAAAATTTACAAAGTATTGAAGTATTTAGGTTATAGTTTTAAATTTGATTTGGAAAAATAGAATCTTTTTTTAATAAAAATGGTTAGCTAGGATTAAAAGAAATTGGGACTAGTAATTAAGATGACTGATAGTGATAGAGATCTATAGTGAGTTAATCTTAACCATTTTTCACACCTTCCCTTTCTTTTTTTGTGTTTTTTTTCTTTTTCCTATAGACTTTTGATATATAAGATTTTATCTATATTTTTTTTATTTTATGCTTGTTAGTATGTTACATATACTCTTATAGAATTGACCTTGTTATATGATTTAAGATTGATTTTATAATATTTTAAATTTATTTATTTAATGCTAGATTTTTATACTATTTTAATTTTTTAACTATATCTTGAGCTCTATATGTTGGATTGAGGTGACCTTTATATTATTGAAAAGCTTGAAAAAAGCTTTATAACTTTTATATTTGGTCAATGCTCAATTCAAATGTTTAGAAGGATTAATTTAGCTAAGAAATTAAAGTCCTATTTTTATCCAAACTAAGTTAACTTCGATTTTTAAGCCATATTTAGAACTTTAAAGGTTCAATTAATGTCAAATCAGTACCTAAAGTTTCCTACAATTTGACTTTATAACTTTTATATTCATGGTTTATCAAAATTGCATAATTTTAGTTGTCTTTACATTAGGTGGATGCCATATCTATAAAATTTCATTATTGTAACTCTTAGAGTATATTGTCTTGTAAGATAAGTTTTGGGCTTTTAAAATTAGCAATGCCCAATTCTTTGTAACACTAAGAGGCATAAGATTTAGGTTTATTAGGTTTTAGTGGTTATCAAGTTAAATATAGGGAGTAAAAACACTACATACTTTAACACACTACACAATTTAGCAAAGGAAACTTTTTTTCTTCTTTAAAGTTTCTTACTCTTCAGTTATGGAAGGCTAAATTCCTAGTTGATTTAAGGATTTTAAGGCTCGTCCCTATATAGATTATGAGATCCTAAGTTATAATATTAACTTCTATTAGGTTTCACATGCATTATCTAATGTAGCGAAAAAATAATTTTTCAAAATTATGTCATGTGAAACCTTCCCATGGATCAATGTGCAGGGACATAAATTAAGAATTAAATATTACCTCTTGGAGTGCAAATTTGATTCATGAGCACAATTAAGTAATAGTGCCTCTACAATATCTATACGGAGCGAATGGTGACTTCTCAACTTCCACGAATCTGCTAGGATTTGTCTCTGACACAAAGAAGAAGGGTTTAGTGTAGTTTTGTAGGGTATTTTTATGCGGTTTTGCTAATAGTGAATTTTCTTATTTTTTATATAAAATAATAACAACTTCATGCCATTTTTATAAAGTTAAAGGCATGCATCTTTCCTAATCCTACTAGGAAAATTGTAACTAATCTTAATTCTACTTAACCACTAACACCTTATCTCTAGCATAGTGAAAGTGATGAGAGATAGGATTTATCCATTAGTTATCTAATATTACTTTAATATTAATAATTAAATATTATTAGATAATAATATTATTTTATAATATAATTACCTAATATCAAATTGTATAATTATATGATATTACTATAATATCAGATAATAGATAACATCACATAATATAATATAAAATATATATGACGTGAATAATAATATATATATATTATTACTTTGATAATATATATATATATAAAATAACAAGCTTAATTAATAAATTTTTAGTCTAATTAAAAATTAATTAACTATTGTCTTATTCTTATTCCTTTTATATGACTCTGTAGATTTCTACTACATTAATAATGACTCATCATTGAATCATAGACAGTGAGTGGTATCTAACAATATATCACTGTCACCTAAGTAGTAAGAAAAAAAAGGGCTTATCCATTAGTTATCTAATATTATTTTAATATTAATAACTAAATATTATTAGATAATAATATTATCTTATAATATAATTAGTTAATATTAAATTGTATAATTATCTAATATTACTGTAATATCAGATATCAGATAATAATAATATCACATAATATAATATAAAATATATATTATGTGAATAATATATATATGCATTATTACTTTAATTATATATAAATAAAATAACAAGCTCAATTAATAAATTTTTAGTCTAACTAAAACTAATTAATTATTGTCTCATTTTCACTCTTTTTATATGACTTTGTAGATTTCTAATACATTGGTAATGATCCATCATTGGATCATAGGCAATGAGCGATATCTAGCAATATATCACTACTACCTAAGTAGTAAGAATATTTATGATTCAACATCTATCTAATGTATAATTAATGCTTTGCATCATAATCCTTCTTATAATAATATCCAAATTGAATTGATGGTTTAGAATGTGTCATCCTCGTCAATATTTAATTTATATTTTTTAATATTGAGTAGACTAACTTAAACAAATAATTAATATCATATGTTGATCTAGTTGAGCATGATCATACATTTCTAATGATCATACATTTCTATGTCTTACTCAATCAAGGAACCTAAGGATATCTTTCCTATATACAAAAGTAACAAAATTTTATCTACATCATTCACATTCTTTTACATGATTTGTGACATACCTAATTAATAGCCTAAACATCATCCTAATTAAAGGTGACATAAGACGACATCAAAGTGTGTGACTTCTCATGTAAGGAATCATAGTGACTTCAAGTTAAAGGACTATATGTATTGTGATTATATGAGAATAACTAATGACACATGATAATCCATGCAGTATTCTTACAGCGGGTCAGTCTAGTACATCTGTTCACTAATAATGTATTCATGTATTGACTTAATATTATATATCCATGATTCATAATTATTAATCACTGTACATGATAGTTTCAATGTATTATTGTTATCCTTTTTACAATAATATTTTACTATAGATATTTTAGGAATAACAGAACTATTTTAAGGACAATTATTATATTTGAGTTATAAATTATGCAAATATTAAAATAAAATAAAATAAAATATAATAATTATATTGCTTAAAATAAAATATAATACATTATGCATTATTACAATCATCTTATGATTAGCTCCTATGACACATACACACCAACAGTTTCTTCTAATTAATTTTCCTTTTTCCTAAATTCTTTGTATTAATTGGTTTAAGATCGCGTGAGTTAAATACTAATTTAGTATAATTTGTGTTCAATCTTATGATTTCTTACCTTTATCTATTTTTTTGTTAGATTGTTATTGGTTAATTATTATTTTTCACATAAGGATAGATGGTTAAGAAGTTAAATTAGAGATTTTTTGTTTAATTCCTCAATTCAGCTGAATTTTATTTTTAAATCAATTTCGATCTAACTTTACAAATTATAGCAGTTATTTAATTTTATAAATCTTAATTGATCAAATTCTAGATGGTTATCTATCATAAGATTCATGAATTATTGCAGAGGTTTCGAATAATTCAATGATGAAAAATTAATTAGAATAGCCAAATATTTTGTGATATAAGATTAATCCATACTAAGAGCTCTCAAATCATTAGATTGACTATTTTACTATATTAATTTTCTTTCTTGTTATTTTACTTTTATGTTTTATTTTGTTTAATGCATTTATTTTAAGAGCTCTTAAATCATTAGATTAACTACTTTGTCATATTAATTTTCTTTCTTGTTGTTTTACTTTTGTATTTTGTTTTATTTAATGCATTTTTTTAATTTCGAATCAAAACCCCTTAATTTTGTTTTATGTTCATTTTATTCTGCATTTTACATTTTGTATACATTTTTATTTGCATTTTCATTTCACTTTTATTTGCTTTTCTTCTGTTTATTTTTTAGTGCCTAAAAAGCTTAAATAATTGTGTAATCATTACTAATAAATAATTAAAAAGGATATATCAAATGGATTACTAAGGCACAACTTAGTTTGCTAGTCTATATTGCATAATTTTTACTAAAACAGTAATAATTAAGTTTAATGTATTGTGATGCATGTCAGCTTTCTTCTTTTTACTCTTTTAATTTCTCTCTCTTTCTTCTTTTTCCTTATGATGCCCTTTCTTTTCGACACCATTATGTTATTAGAGGACTTCATGTGACATTTATTTTTTGGCCAATAGCTACCTTACTCATGTTGTTTAAAGTCCAAATCAGTAGCTAAAATGACCATATCAAGGCCATTTGACTTTCACCTACTTGTTAGAGCTCTACCCCTTTTTCTTACTAACGAAACTCATTGCTTTCTTTGTGAATGGTGGTAAATATTCTTATGCAAAAACTAATAATATTTATGATTATATAAACATGAACAAAAAAACTTTTATATTGTACTCATTTTAATTTCCTTGATCCAAATTTAGAAAAATAAGAATTTCATGCTCTAAAGTGTTAGTATAACATGATTAAAGTCCTTCTATAACATTGTATCTTAATATTTTTAGCTATGAGTATAAGATTTGGAAAATTCTCTTTTATGCATATGTTGAATACTTGATAATGGCTTTAAAAATTAAAAATAAATGTTTGGCTAGCGTAGGTGAAATGATTATAGCCTTTTCAAAGCGTCAAACTTTAATATTCTTAATGATTCAAGCTTAATCTAAAAAAATCTCAAAGATATGAAATTTGACTTTCTTGAGATAAAGTTAAAAATATTAACAAATAATTGTATGAAATTATAGAGTAATTTGAATAAAACCTAGAATGAAATTTTTTGTGTGGAAATAAGTAATATCAATATATTTATTAATTATCATTGTGAAATTGCTAAATAAAAAAGGGAAATAATTATGCATATTCTAGAACTTTCTTAAAAGTATGAGTATTATCAAGTGAGTGTATATCTATTCTTAAGTTGTAATTTACTAAATTTTCATATTTCTTATTTATCTTATACATGAATCTCATATTGCTATAATTATGAAATGTGATGAATATAGTTAAGCTCCTCTGTATCTATAAGCATAGGAAGTATGATTTTGGTTATCTTTTGTTATGCTTAGTACTATAATTTTAATAGTGTTTTCAATGTTTATCTATTTCTTGCTAAATATGTTGATTGTCTTTTTAGGAATAATACAATAAAGGCATCATATTGATTGCTGTTTAGCTATTATGCATATATACTTTAATGGAAATTTTTGCTTTTTTAAGTTAGGTTGTGACTATATCTGGAAGGTGTAGGATTACTATTTAATATTATAATGGTATTTATATTGAAATATAAGTGCATTTGAAATTATTATATTATAAATATGAATATATGATGAAAGAATAACTATGAACAGAAATATATGTGATTAGTGGATTGTGATTTGTGACATGTGATTAGAATAAAATCATTGGAATATGTTAAATTCTTGATTTGGTAGGAGTTTTTGTGTAATGAGATGTGATTTTGGGAGAGATTTAATTAGGGTGATATAACTACTAATTGATTGTATCCTAGTAGAGAGGTGGAAGTGTATAAGGTTAATGTAAAAGTAACAAGAATGAAAAAAAAAGGGATAAGGGTGAATCGAGAGTAATGAGGTAAATGAATATTTTTTAATAATACTAATGTAGATAAAAATGTGATGATTGTATGTGTTTATATGCTTGATTGTGAAATGTTTTTATTATGTAGATGAGTTCTTAAGATCAATTAGCTTTGTAATATAAATTATGGATAATTATGTATGAAATGGTATGATTAGGAACTTTACTCTAGCTATGTCACTAAATGACTTATCTTTATTGTTATGAATGAATTGAGTAATTATTGAGTTATAGAGAACCCTTTGGGTTCTATTACATTTGCGTGCATGAAATTATTGAAACAAGAATGAGCAAGAAAGTGTAGTACCTCAATTATTAGGCAAGATAAAGTTATCAAGTATAAGTACCGGTAAAATTAATTGATGGATATATAATGAAATTATTTAGTTTGTTGTTAGCTATTAATAATGATCTCTTCATAAGTAAATATACATTCACTGAATTGTTATAACTTACTCTTTTTTTCTTTTAACATTTTCAAAATTTAACTTGAAAAATATCAAGTTATGTAACTAGGGGTGTAAGACTGGGTGGGGTAGGCTAAATAGGCCAAGCCTACCCTTGCTTATTTAGCCCATATTTTTTATGATTAAAAATAGTTAAGACCGTAGATACCCAAAACAAGCTCACGGATGGATTGCCTTTTTTTTTTGTTAAAAATGATTATAACATTAGATATAAATATACATAAAAAAAATTAGAAATTGAATTTTAAATATGGTGGTTTTGCATAATTGGTTTTGAGACTAGTGAAAATTAGGTAGTAGGATCTACGCTAGTCATGAAGAGATTTAAATCATGACAAATATGTATTACTAAATGAGATTTAGTATATGCAACATAATTAATCATGCTTAGAACATTTTTATATCCATAAAACAACAAAATGTAGGTAAACCATCCCAAGAGCAAGTATGCAAAATATCACCACCAACTTGCACTTTGTTGACAATGTAGAAAAACTTAATGGTACATTGGGTTATAAAATCAATCATAGGAATTATGCCTAAAATTTTCTTGTCATCAACATTCCATTTTTAAATGAAATATGTAGCATCAATGATATACATCTAGTGTTTAGATTTTCATATGACAAAATGAATGAATTATGTAGAAATATTCATAATAGTTTTAACACAAAACAAGGCATATTGAAGCATAAAATTATAATATGTAATGATTTTTTAATTCATGGCATAAGCATATGTTTAGAGAAGCAAATACACAAACACACACACACACACACACCAAAATGCATCATTAGCCAAATAATTAAACATATACACTATGATGTATTTGTTTCAAAATATCAAATATGGCTCCTTAATTCTTTATATCTTAACATATAAAATCACAATAAAACTAGCAAAGAGGGGATAAATACATTATTCATGAAATTAAATTAAAATTGTCCTAAATAATTAACCATGCTTTAAAATCCCAAGCAAGCTCTGATTCAAAATTGTAAGAATTTTAGGGTTTTAATTACAAAATTCCCAGATCATGGCTTTGAATTACAACATAAGATAAGAACGCAATTCATGAATATGATATAATATTATAGAGAAAATTGCCATATAAATACCTAGATTAATTACAATCTATAATTGAACTTCCTTTTAAATCATCAATGGTATATTCCATCTCTCTTTGATTACCTAAAATCATAACACAGAACATCAGAGACTCTATTACAAAGACACATTCCTTCTATCATAACATCTCATTTCCTTTCTTGAATGAGAGAAAATAAGACTATACACCAAGGGGGCAAATGTAAACTGGAATAGTTAATAAAGGTAAGGGACCTTATTAAAACAATTAGATTAAGTCATGAATTCAACCTATCATAGAATCAATGCCTAATTAACCTACATTTAGATTTAAATATTATACAAAATCTATTACAATATATTTAATTTATTTTGGGCCTAGAAAAATAATATTAACATTAATTATTATGTATAAATTAATCTGGCTTACCTTAAAATTTTTAACAAAAGTGATATAATAATAATTATGTGAATTGAGATTGACATAAAACATTCTTACTCATGGCATGAAAACTCAAAGTTAGCATTAAATTTGTACGACTTTTTTCATATTCCTAAAATATTTTAAGCAAATATTAGATTTTTATATTTAGTTTATATTTTAAAAAAATATTTTAAAGAATGTGAATATTTTCAAAATATTTTTAGTTCAATATTATTTTAAAATATTTTAATGGAAGGTAGGTATTCTATATTTTTATGATATGAAAATATTTTAGTAACATAAATAAACTATTTTACCCATAATTTTATTAAAATTTTATCAGTATAACACTACATTTCAATATTACCTATCATTATTAACTATTGTTAATTACTATATATCATTAGTGACTACTATTCACTACTCTTATCACAAGTGACCATTATTTATTACTACTCATTATTAATCATCACCATCAACTACTACTCATTGCTAATGATCATTGTTCTTTATCATCTACTATAAGTTACTATTTATTATTAATCACCATTACTGGTTATTATATACCATTATCTATTATTATTGACTATTGTCACTTTCACCATTTACTACTAGTAAGATAATGACTATCATTAGCTATTACTCATCATCGACTATCATTCATCATTATTAATCATTCAATTGTTAATGAAGATATTTTTGGTAATATTGCAATATTTAAAAAATATATAAAATAATTAAAATATAATATCATAATATTTTTAAAAATATTTATAATTGAATCAAATATAATAATATTACATTTATATAAGTTAAATTTTTAAAAATCACATTTTCAAGAATATTAAGATTTTGAGGAATGTTTAATTCTATAAATCAAATAACACTTAAATATGAAAAAAATTAGTTTAAATATCTAGAACTTTCTTGTACTGCATCTTGTATTTTTTTTATATTTTAAAAGGCACAAATAAGCATTTAAATTTTAAACTATATATGTTGTGCAAGATGTCCCCTTCATTTTCTTTCCATTTAAATTCTTAATAGTAGATGGTCATTCTACTATTATTTATTTAGTGTGTTTAATTATATGAAAATTAACTTTTTAGAATTAATTTTATGTTAACAATCAATTTTAAATTTAAATCTAAAAATAGTAATATTTAATTTTAAAGCTAATATTTAAATATTATTAAATATAAAATATTAATTTATAATCACTTTTCTCAAATTATTTTTTTATAAATTTTCTCTCATTTTTTATAAAATAATTTTTTTGTGCAAAAAGAATTTCATAATAAAAATGTTGACAACATATAAAGTTTCAACTTGAATTATGACTTCTTTTATAATTCCTCATAGTATTCTTTCTCTTAGGGTCGATAATAAGTCGAGTTGAGTTGAGTTGGACTTAACGTAGGTTTAAATCAATCTAATTTTATTCAACTTATAACTCAACTTAAATTCAATTCAATCTAATTTTTTTAGCTTGATCTAATTGAACTTATGATTAGCTTAACTTGATTGGACTAGAGAAACTCAAACTAATGTTCAAAAAAATTAAATTGGATCAAGTGGTCCAATAAAAAACTTATAAACTTGACACATATTCAACCAAACTTACCACCAAAATTAGAATTTTATAAAATTGTATAAAAAAGATACTAAAACGACATTAAATCAACTAATAGGCATAAATTGATCACTATCTCATGGTTTTTAAATTTTAAAAATTTCACATTTTCACTCTCATTATAGTGAAAATATTTGTATCCTCATTCTACCCTTTATAGTATTTAATGTAAGTTTCCATTTAGAAAGTTTTTATATTATCTCACTCTTTCTTAAATAATATTATTAAATTACATTTACTTTATCCATAGAATGATATTAATAATGTTCATCATTAACTTTATTTATTATTCTATTTTAATTATAACTCAAATTCAAGTATAAATATTAAATTATAATTGTTATGATTATTATTTTTTCTTTGTAACAAGTGTTTAAATTAAAATATATATTATAAAAGAATTTTTAATTAATATATATTTATAAACATGTTAATTGATATTAAATTATATATATTATTCAAATCAATTTATGATACAATCGAGTCAAATATCTTTAAATTTAAACTTAGTTTATTTAATGTATGAGTTAAATTATTTAGCATTTGATTTGTGAGCTTAACTTATTAAACTAAAAATCAAATTAAACTTCGAGTGTTTCACGATTTACTTTTACTCATTGTCAATCCTATTTTCTCTATCATGTCCTTATTCTATTTGATACTATTAATCAAACACCTTACTTGTTAGAAGCTTAATTTCGATTATTGTTTCGGCCATTTTTGTCTCATGACATATTTCATTTAAAATCAAAAGCTTTGCTTATAGGACAATAGAAACAATATTAGAAAAATTATGAATAATTAAATATTTACCAAATATATTGATTGTTTCTTCCACAATGATTAATAAGGATCAAAGATTATAATTGCATTTATATTTTTAAATCACTCATGTTTTGTGTAGATCAAGAATAATCAATAGAAATTCTAAATATATAATTTATCAAATTTTTTCTAGAGTAATTTGGAATAAATTTCTTGAACTTGTTGAATGTACATTTAAACTTGGAATCCCAATAATATGGCCAATCAAATGAGTCATTTAGTTAAATTAATTAATCTACGAAACCCATTGTTTTGAATGTGTCGGAAGAAAATTAATGTCGAATGTAATTTAGGAGTTGTTAATTGATATGGGCTAAGATAATTTAATATGAATAATAAAGCTTAAAATTATGAATAATAATTATTTTAAAAGGTGATTATCTTAAATATGAATAATTGTTCATAATTTTCACAAGGCTAAAATATTCAAAAATGAATAATAAGTTTAAAAATTATTTATATTTTTCATTAATGAGGCTAAAAATTAACAATGATTTACTTTTTAGAAAAATGATTATAAATTATGTTTTATATTTGTTGATATTTAAAGATTAAATTTCAAAGTAAAAATTATTATTTTTAATTTTTATTTTAAAATTTCTTTTTGACATAAAATTGATTTAAAAAATTAATTTTTTTATGATCAAACACAATAAAAAAATAATAGCATAAAGCCCCTCTATTGTTAAAGATTTGAAAGGGGAAATAATGGAAGAAGGCTTTTTTCACAGTATATATAATTTAAACGTTTGTTTGTAACTTTTGAAACATCAAGGATTTTTTTTTTTTAATACTTGAGGTATAACATAGGAGGCCTATATGTATTTTGAAGAAATTTTAATGTGATAAGTAAACGAAGATTTTGTTTCACTGGAAAAGAAATAGATTCAAAGGCATATATCCTTGATTTAGAATTCAAAAGAATTTTATGTCTTTTCATTATAAATTTTATGTCTATTTCACTTAAGTAAAAATCCTTGATTACTTCTATTTACTTTTGGAGAGCACGTTAGAATATTTTCCAAATATAGTTGTTCGGGTTAGGTTAATCTTGGGGTTAAAGCTATCAGGGATTTTCCAAAACTCACAAAGAGTTGTTTGCCCTTTTTCCACATAATGAACCTTTTTTAATTTACATTGAGGCGTGGAAGTGAAGTCTAAGCAATGGCCCGTTAAAATGTTGTCAGCTTTCTGCAGCCACCAGCCAGGCACTCGACGGAGTCGAAGTGTCAAACTTAAAAAATCCTCTAATATATAAAGCCATTCAACCCACGTGCCAATTTCCAATCAGTATTATTACCACTAATGACTAGCTACAATTTGTTAGCACTGTTAACACGGGCAATCTTCCTCCTGACCTTAAATGGGTTCACCGTGCAACAAGATTGTGTTAAATAATTTCAGGGTCAAGTTTATTACATTATCCCAGGAGATACGGAGCTTGTAAATCCCATTCAGTTGCTTAGACAACAAGATCAAATAGGTAGCTTATGGGCTTTATACATGGGATTATATGAAAGACACATTCATCGAATGGCTTGCTTTTTCGTTTGTGTCTAATTCAACACAGCACAAGGGACTCATCTATTTTTATGAACCATGTTGATAATTCTGAGCGAATTCGACTAATTTTGATGTGAGTTGATTGAGTCGAATTACTTTACTTGTATAAAGAATAAAAGATTAAATATATATTTTCAGAAGGATTTATTGAATATACTACAATACTTAAGTTAATAACAATTTCAAATAAAATATTTGTTAAATATTACACTTTAATTCTTAATAGTTGAGTACCTAGAGCTTTTTTATAGGATTATGGAATTAATGAGTTTACTAAAATTCTGACGGATTTGAGGTTTATCATTATAGATATTGTCTTCAACATATGAGAATAACTCTTATTTTTAGTTGTGTTAAAAAATAATATTTAAATTTAACTCTGATTTAGGCATAAGTTCATAATTAGATTAGACTAAATATGAGGTTGATCAAAAATCATTTTTTATGTGTCAAACCAAAGTTGTGTTGTTGAATTGATCGTGATCCAACCAACCATTTTGGACCTTTTCAGAATCATATAAAGGCAATGCCCCTCTTGTTACCCATGCTTCTGAGGGTTTTCTTCCGTTTTTCAAGAACAATTTTAGTATGTCTCTGCTATCCTCCAATTCAGATTTTTCGAATCGTGTATGTCAAAATTAAATCAAGACGGCTCGCTCCATTTAAATAATTGTGTAGAGATGTGCTAAGCGGTAAGCACACAAACGAACACAACACAAGGAGGGCCTTGTGCAGCTAGAATTTCTAAATTGTCTTAGTGTGTTTTAAGCTGAGTGTTGTCCAGTTTTGACAACTAATCAAGGAGCAAATTGAGCGTTTTTATTTTCTCCTTTATTGTTTTCAAGTGTAGGTGAGCGAAGTGTCGTCAAAGTAAGAGGAGTAACCATAAATTAGAATCAGAAAATGGGATAATCAAGTGTAGGTGTGGTATTTTCTCATCTCATGTTTCAATGATCCCTATTGGTATCATCATTGGAAAAAAAACATTCCATTGCTACATTAACATTCAATATTACTCTCATACAAATATTATTATTTATGTTATTTTTCAACACAAAAATTTGAACTAACAAAAAATTATCTAATTTTTTATGGAAAATTAATTATTTTTAAGAGATTAAATTATTGAATATTAAAAATAATATCTTTGATAATATTTCTATAAAAGTAACATATGGCATCAAAAGTGCTCTCCACCATCGGAGATAGGTAATTAAGAATTTTCCTTCTCTCATAAGATTTTTTTTTTTTTGGGGTCTCCCATAAGAGTTTAAGTGCTAGTACGGGGATTAGGATTCTTGATAATCAATTTATTGATCCGAATAATTCTTTATAACCCCTTTTTGGAAATGTTGAGTTGTGCTTTCAAAACATTTTGATAGTTAATTATAAACAATATTTCTGATTAAATCAGAAGATATTTAAAGTAAATTTTATTTTAATCAAATTCTAGAAAGTGAAATATTAAAATTTGTATTTATATTAATCTCACATTTTATTCCAAAAATAACAACAAAAGCTCCTTTTATCTATTTTTTAATTTTTTCTTTTTTTGTAATTTAAAACTAAAAAATAATTTTTATATATATCATCCAAATAAAAATAAATTATACACAATCAAATATTAAAAACTATTATTAATTATATAATATATTTTATATAGCTTTTTATTACCAATGAAATGTGTTTATAATTAATTATTTCATCGCTATATCAAATAAGTCTTAAATTTGATATATTATCCATGTAAATTTTTTATACTAATTAATAATAAATAGAAAGATAATATGTAATTAAAAAATAGCTAACGATTTTCATCAACAGAAAGAATTTTTAATAATTTTTTCTATAGAACATCGATGATAGCGATTAAATTGAAGTATTTTTATTATACACAATAAAAATTAAATTCCATTTAAAAAAAGTGCATATATTTTTTTTAGAAAAATATTTTGATCTTCTTTGAAGTATAAAAAATATATATAAACTGTTCCTTTATTTTCAAAATCAACACGTTATCCCATTTGACAATTTTTCATTAAGAATATTCCTTTTAGATACTAAAGTTCTTTTAAATTTTATTTTTAATAACTAAAATATCCTTAAATAAAAGACACTTGCTCCAATTTTTTCAAATGACATTATTCTTAATTAATGAAAGAGTAATTTTTATGTTAAATTTATTTCTGCAAGTTTTTACTTTTCAAGTGCTCATAGATTTTAATTTTTCAATACGCATAATAAAATGAATACACTATATTTTGTTTTTGATTAATTAAAGAAATATTTTTGGGATATTTAAAAATGGTTTTTATATTGAAGTCTATTATATATTTTTTCATTGAGTATGATTTCTTTTCTAAATAATGAACAGAATAAATTTCATATTCAAATGTATTATATTTTTATTAATAAAAAATAATTTTTTCTAAAAAAATGTTTTTCATATTAAATTAAAATGTTTTATTTTTAATATTTTTGTTAAATTATTTGAAAATTATTTTATATAAAAATATATTATATTTAATTTTCATTTATTAAAAAATAGATTTTAAAAAAACAGATTTAAAACATTTTAAAAAAATAAATCATATTTTTATATAATAAAATTGGTTGTAAAATTCGCTTTTTATGGTCAATGTTATTAAACCGAAGAAAATTATAGTAAAAATTTGGTGATTCAGGATTAGGGAAGGTTTGCGTAGCCTTTTAAAATCGAGGGAAGATACGTATATCTTCGATAGTCTAGGGGTCGTAAAAGTATTTTTTTTCCCTATTTCTTTTTTATTAATTGATTTTTTTTTACCAGCTCTCCCTTTTGCAAATAAAAGATGCTCCAATATTTTAGCTTTCCCCTCTTGCACGTTATAAAAGAACAAAAAAAAATTTAGGTATTTTTTGGGTCAATACTCCGTATCATCCGAGGCCCAAGACCAACACGATAATCACGGGCGTTCGCTATAAATTGGGCTAAATTTCCAAGAATAAGTTCAGCCCAACAGGGTCTACAAATTGCTAACAATCCACTAGTTGGAAGAGATAAGCAGCGAGAGCTCATTGGTGGACTGGCGCCATTATTAGTTTTCAGTTGGCTTATCCATATACCAACGAAACAATCGTTGTAGAGCACAGGTCGAAGAAGGATCGAAATGCATGGCCTAACGCTCTCGGAAAGCGTGCTAGGTCCATCCTTTTCCAAAACTCCCAGGACATTCTGCTCTCTTCTTCCTTCGCATTTGCCCTTGAAGAAGCAAAATCCTAAGATCACTCTGCAATATCCAAATGTCGGTTTCTTCAGGTTCAAACTTTGTGCTCTCACTCCACCTTTAGACAACTTATAAGTGAATTTATGGCTATTCTAATTTTAGTATACCAAATCGGCAATGTCAGATTCAGATACTCTATATTAGTGGTAAAATGATCTTGTAGTTGCAGGAGCTTCAGCCAACGAGATGCGAACTCCTTTGGGAAGTGGCGTTACCGCAATCTACAATCAGGCTCTCAAAAAACGGACGAGATCGTGGTAATTTTCTATAATTCCTTTGTTCCTGCCAAATTCGAATGGAGCATTTCAGCTTGTACAAGTTGTTTTTATGCATTATTACTGTCTATTCTTTTATGATTTTATTTTAAAAATAAATATATGTCCATTTTGACACAGGAATTCACACATGTTAACAAGAATTGCAGAGCAAGAGACAGTTGCAATAATTCCGATGTTGTTTCTTCTGATAGTTCTTCCATGGGACTTCTCAAGTTTATGCTGTTGTTTGGATTACTCACATTCCAAGACTCTTATCCAGCAGCTGCTGCTTCAGATGTTGCCAGTGGGTTGAGTTCGCTTCCTATTTTAGGAGATGTTGGTGACTTAAGCACAGGTTTTGCTTCAGTTAGGAAAATCTCCCTGTCACCTTTATGATAAGAATTCTTTTTAATATTACTCATTATGAGTGAAGCAATACATAACAAATGATGATGGAACATGAAGGATGTTTTAATCTTGTTTAACATCTTGTAATTATTAGACTTTCATGTGTTTCCAATTGCAGCTAAAATCAGTTGGATCACCAGTGATGCTCAAGTGATGATATTTCTCATCTTTTTTACTCTGTTACAGGCATTCTTGCTGATCTTTTTCTCAGAACTAGGAGACAAGACCTTTTTCATTGCAGTAAGTGTGATATAAATCAGTGCTTCATTAGATCTCACTTCTAAAACATATGAAAACACTGAAAATTTTCATTCATAATGTACAAGCATCCTTCTATCATTTTTGTTCCAATAAATTGCTGGTGACATGAATAGATTTGATCTCCGTATAAGAGATTATTTTCATGCATCTCTGGGTAACAGTTTCTTCCCACATGAACAGTTTTCTTAAACTATAAATCAATGACTCTTTCTCGCAATTACTAATATGAGTTACCTAAATAGGTTCAGATTACAATGTTGATTTTTCTTCTTACCTTGGTGAAATTTCTGGATGTTCTTCAACTGAGCCTTCTTAATAAAATTGGCTTAATCCATTGCTACCCTTTCTCTTGGAGAGAGAGGGGGTTAAACAATGATATTCAATGCTTAAGGATCAGATAATCTGTATCGTCGCTGAAACAAATGTTATGGCCCGCATAATTTGGATTTTTTTTTTATCTATTTTGCAGGCACTTCTAGCAGCTAGGAATTCAGCTGCTGTTGTTTTCATTGGGACATTGGGTGCACTTACGTATGTTTTTCTCTTTCACTGCGATTTAGATGTCCTTTTCGGTTTTTACAACTGTTTTAATTTTTGTTAGTGGGGTTTCATGTATTCACCATCCATGATATATTAATGCAAATAACCTTAGTGAAGATATAGGCACATCCTGAGACAATAAAATAGTAAACAAAATCATGACTAAAACAAGGGAAGATATAAGTGAACCTTAAATAAATTTCTTTATATACTTTCAAAAAAGATCTCTAGCACAACAGGCTTTAGACATGTGATGTGTCCAAAAGGAACATGTTATGTTCCCAGCACAATTTAGTTTAAAAGTTCAAGACCTTCTTGAGTTTTGAGATAATCTACAAATCACTAAATATTTTATTTGTCATTTGCAGGGCAATGACTCTTGTATCAGTTGTTCTTGGAAGAACTTTTCATTATGTAGATGAAATCTTGCCATTCAGGTACTGCCCATAACTTTTTGAGTTATATTGATAAACTATGCAATGGCATTGCATGCTTCAAGAATGAACATTGTTCTAAGTCCTTTAATTCTCCAATATTTTCCAGCAAACAGTATAATGAAAAATGTAAATCAAGCCTCAAACCCTGGTTGACGTGTTTGTTAACTGAGTCATGAAAGTGAGTGTATGCATGTGTGTGAAGCTAACTCTTACTCTTAAAACAATTATTCATCTGAAAAGTAGACTGTCTCCAAGGAAGATGGTGATTTGTATTAAGGAAGAAAAACACATTTCTATATCGGTGCTTGCTATGGTGCCCTAGGGGTTTGGTACCCGGGGTGATGTGGCAAAATACAAGCCACTGGATGAGATTACAAAAATCCTAACATTGACTTAGTACTCTCATCCAGTGGCTTGTATTTTGCCACACCACCCCGGGTACCAAACCCATAGGGGCACCTTAGAATTCACCTTCTATATCATTTCAAATTTGCTGAATGTTAAAACCTATAATATGCTTTATCCATGGTTCTCAGAATTTCATTATTATTCAATTTGAGTCACGCACCTTGCCAGTCAAATTGACCGTTTGAATCTATCATATCATGAACATTGACAGGAGTCAGATTCAGTTGAATAGTGCAATTCACAATTCAAATCATTTGATTTTGCCGATTCCTATTATTGAATTTCTAGTCACATCATAACATGGTCCATATTAGATCTAGTGCAACCAGGCTTCCAAATCCTTATTTTTCTCCTTTTTTTTTTTGGCAACAATACTAGTTTTTCTACGATTAGGAAATATTGTTTGGCTACTTTGCTATGTATTGTATGACTATTACTCATTAATATTATTTAATATCTATTTTTAAGACTCTGTTTCGCGTAACAAATAAGTTAATTACATTATTTCCAAATTATAAGGTAACTTTTAAAGGTGTTTCTTGCACTAACTTATGAGCTACTTTAGGTAACTTATAAGTTCTGATTTAATAAGTTACCTAGAGTAACTTATAACTTCTAGGTAACTTATAACTTATAAGCTACCCCTTTTTTAAATTATTTTCAAATTTATCCTTATTCTTTTTATTAATTTACAACTCATGCCTTTTATAATATAAATTTAAATAATTTTATAAAATATAATTAATTATATTTTAAGTAATTATAATTTTATAATAAATAATAAAATAAATTTTATATAAATAAATATATAAATTTATAAAATATTAAAAACTATACTTTTATTTAAAATTTTTTAATTACATTAATATAATTTTATTTTTAAATAAATAGAAATTATTTTAATTATATATATATTTTATTAATATATCATTTTATGTCATTTTACAATTTCAAGTAGTTCAACAGCTAATTTTACGAAACACTTTAGTTAACTTATCAGCTATCAGTTATCAGTTATAAGTTATAAATTATAAGTTATCAGTTATCAGCTATCAGCTAGTTTATCGGTTACCAAATAACTTATCAACTATCAGCTAATTTATTAGTTATCAACTAACTTATCAGCTAATTGCGCGAAATGGAGTTTAAGTCTTATATTATTCTTGTGTTCTCTTTTCAATTATCTGATATTTTTATATTTAAAAAATAAATCTTAAGTTTTGATGGTGAATCTTACAATTGATAATTTGATTCATTCACAATTTGACAACCATGGTTTTGTCTTTGAAACCCTAAAACCCCATGTCAAACTTATTTTAATGTGTTGAAAGATGTGAATGGATAAATTTGTATGTGCTGCCTTAATTTTGACTTGATGTCTAGTTCTTGCACTTCCATTTTCTCCTTGTTTTCCTTAATAATATTATTTACATTTCTATATCTTCTTCAATGATGGAACAATGTGACCTAAAGGTTTAAACTGAGTGCGCGCGTCGTAAAAATAACTGGTCAAATCTCATAAAACATCTTATCCGAGACTTAACAGTCTTCTTTTTACAGGTTTGGTGACACTGATTTGCCCATTGATGACCTTGCTGCTGTTTGCCTGTTGGTAAAATATCATCTGCATATTTATACAAATGCATTGGTGCTTGGAAGCACAAACTTTTATAGTTTATATTTTTCTGTTCTTAGATGGAAAAAGCTATGAAGCTTCACTGAATTCGATTCGCCTCAGGTGTATTTTGGGGTCTCTACCTTGTTTGATGCCTCATCTAGTGATGGCAAAAAATCAGAAGATGAACAGAAGGAGGTAATATTTATATTAATTTATCTGGCCCTACTTAAGAATGTATGAATGCTGATTTTAGCCCTCATTTTACTTTCTCTTTGAACAAATTCACAATGTTTTTTTTATTAATTCCCGTTTTGTCAAGAGTAATTGCACTGTATGTCATGGATCTTCTATTGGCCAGGCAGAGCTAGCAGTTTCAGAATTTTCTGGAAATGGGGCAGGGATACTAGCTGCTGCTGGCACAGCTGCGAGCACTTTCCTCCTAGTTTTTGTTGCCGAATGGGGTGACAAGTCATTTTTCTCTACTATTGGTGAGTGCTAAAGCCAGAATCTTCGGTCCATAAATCTTACTGTAAGATATAGACTGCATCTAATTAGAAGGCATCCCTTTTCTTGTTTATCATGTTAACTTTAGGACATTTCTGCATGACGGATGACCATTTAGAATTAAAAACTCAGAAAACGGGTATTATATAGATAACAAGAATGGTTTACGGTGTTTTTGACATGTAGATACTAGATAACCCCTGTTGCGTTGCTAAACGCGTTGCGAAAATAACGAAATTAAATTATCCTTTGGATTGTAACAATAGGTAACAAAAGAGAAGTTTTCCACCCATCAAATGAACACTAATATATAATTAGTTAAATAATACGTAAATATAGGAAACTCACAAATCCTCAAGTTGAGTTGTGATTTTAGGTTATGTTTATTGAATTTCCATATATCTCACTATGCAAAGATCCGACCCTTCAAGATCCTTTATGTTTACGCCCTTTGTTCTTCCCCCATGCAGCCCTAGCTGCAGCTTCTTCACCCCTGGGAGTCATTGGGGGAGCACTGGCAGGTCATGGTGTCGCAACATTGGTAACTCTTCTTTGAAGCCTATAATAACTATGGTTTGCAGTCTCCAATGACACAGATGTCAGTTTGGGATCTGCTCTTTTGAAGTGAAAAGGATGCATATTACAATTATTATATTAATCATAGCCATTAATTTAAAAGTTTGCTAAACAGTAATTACAGTTTCAACTGGCCTAAACCTTTAGAAAAAAATAACACCACTTAAATTTACTTAATTCTAATTTGGGATGAGTTATTGAAATTAGTATGCATACTTGAAGTGCTTTTCAAAAAAGAACCTGTACAAATTTGAAAGGGCATTTTGACAATATAAACATCGTTTTACTGCATTAGGTTATACATGTCCCATATTCTATACTCAATATCCCTGACGGATGAAAATAAGCTAAAAATGTATTTATCTAAACACAGCCTCAAGTATCGAGAAATTAAGAATTTGACGTATGTAATTTTTATGCAGCTAACATTTCTTCCATTCCTATTGCATCTCTGTATGTAACTTTGGGCCTTTACAATCTCCCATTCCTTTTAATTGCAGCTAGCTGTTCTGGGAGGGACTTTGTTGGGAACGTTCTTGTCAGAGAAGGTAACTCCTGGCTTTTAAACTCCATTCCTGGTATCTTGAGTTTTCTATAATTTATTATAGGCTTTCTACTTTAGAGTTCTTGTAGTTGCACAGTTAGATCATAAATTTAAAGATTTTTTATAGACGTAATCATGTCGGTTAGATTCATTAACCTTTTTATATTTTCCCAAAGAGATGCATTTTTGACTAAAGAGCAAGGCATACAACTTCATAGGCTAACAGATATAATCTGATACGTGGAATACTGTCATCTACAAAATCTTTCATTGAATGGAATCCATCTTGTGGAGTTCTCATGTGAACAAGTTTTAGTCAATGAATTCTGGTATAAAATCTGTATGGCTGGTATGAACAGCAGCAACATGGTTGATGTGCCTCTAAAGCGGTCCATTATTGGAAAGAACATGTTCTTTCAAGCTGATAAGAAATGACCAAATGAAGCTTCCACGATTGGAACGTCTAACAGTCCCTTAACCACAAGCATGAGTATATATTTTGATGCTTTTTTGCCTACAGTTCATATTCCGTAGACATTGCACTATGGGTGAAGCACGAGGCTACCTTTTGAGGATTTATGTTTTGGAATATATCTTGTGCAGTAAGAAACTAAAAATGTTGTTTCATATTCCTTTTGAAGGTCATTGCCTACACCGGAGGTGTTCTCTTTCTTGTCTTCGCTGCAATAACCTTATTTGATATTGTGAATTAAAGAGACTAGACAAGTGCAAACTTTCTGCTTCCACAAAAGTCAGAGTACGGGATTCTTAAATTTTTTTCCCCGTTTCATACATCTAATCTGGACCTTATATGCCTACACTTTTCGCATCTTGTATTCTGGAGCTCGGTTTCATCTTGAATTATGTGACCTCAAGTTATTATGAGCGAGTCACTTTTATATTTGTAAAAATTTAATTTAAGCATACCTTATTTATTTAATAATGCAGTAACACCTAATGTTTCCTTAAAATTTTCCATTTCAGTGCTTTGAGATAGGAAAGTGTTTGTTTAGTAGTTTGTCATTTCTGATTTCAGAAAAAATAAATCTATCAATTATACATGGAACATTAGATGTACAAATTTATATGCTTTTATCCTGTTTAGTGATCGAATAATGCTACACAACCTGAAATAATATTGCCGAATGAGAGTGAAAAAGTCAAATGAAGTTCTATTGCCATTAGATATTAAGTGGGATTTGGCAATAATTTTAATCTTACGGATGAAATGATTTCGGAACATGAATTTCAGAAAATTCCTTCGGGATGTACAGCATTACTCTTAGTGATCATGGGAGAATTGAATGGTTGAGGGAGGGAGATATCGGGAGAAAATTCGGTTACACAAGAAAGGCTGTGTGTTGTTGGCACAAGAGAGAGATGCTTGACAGCGTGTGGAAAATATCTCTCCTGGCTGGCTTGCACGTTTGTGTGGTGGGTCGTAATCAGAGAGATATGAAAAAGAAAACGCAGGAAGGCAAGAAGGTATCCACGAATTGCTCCCAAATAAGATAGAAAGGAGAAAATGAAGAGAAAAATAGATGAGAGATAGAGGTGGTACACATACGAGTTGGACGGTAAAGTCTTTGTGAGGAATTAGCAGACGTGGCAGAGCTTCGCCCACCCGTAAGTGCTTTTAAGGAGAATCAACAAGTCTTGAAAAGGATGATTGATTGATCATTAGGAGCTATGGCGGACAAATTACAAACCTCACTCTCAATTCCCACCCTTCAGAAGAGAAGAGCATTTGTGTTTTCTTTTTGTTTTCCACTTTGCCTTCTCACGCCTGATTGTCTTTTCAATATGCGCAGATGCAGATGCAGATGCAATGCCTCCTATGCACCGTAAACATAACGAACAAACCAAATACTAAGAAATCTTTTATTATAAAATTATTTGTTTCATGTTAGCTTATTAATTGCGCGTTACAATCAACGCCACGGGAATAGGTGCCTTCCTAGTAACTCACACAATACATACATGTGTAGAAGATAATCCTAGCTTTTTTGTCATCGTCCATGCATATCAGCATATGCTATGAGAAGTTTCTGTTTTTCTCTTAGGGCATAGAGGTCCCTACTATGTATTTATTTATAATTTTTCAAAACTGAGCTGTCCCTTACTTTTTAAACAAGAAAATCATGAATCCCTAGAATTACAATGATTCATCCATCCAACAAATCTGAGGCCTGCATTTGTTTTTAGATAAAAAAAGAAAGGTGGGGAGGGGGGGTTAACATAGAAAAGCCCGACCACGAACTTTGACAAGTTTTTCTTAACCAAACTATGAACAAATAATTTTGAAAAAGGAAAGGAGGGAGGGACAAACGACAAGATGCAATTGATCGTCTGATTTAGATGTAAATGCTTTGATCATTGGTTCTGGTGAAGATCTTGTGGGACCAACAGGCATATGCTTGAAGTTAGAAGAAATTATTGTAAAATAGAGATACAATAAATAAATAAATATATTATGCGATTCATTTAGTACAGTAAAATAGAATGTATTTAATATTTTTGTTACCTTTTTTTAGGTAAGATATTTTTGTTACTTTTTAAAGTTGAGATCTATGACAACGCGTCCAATTTAAATATTGGATTGATATATGCCTACTTAATTGTGCGTCCTATTCTACCCAAAAAAAAAAAACTTAATTGTGCATCCTAGGTACCGAATATTAGGTGGCATATTCGCCCTCAAGAGCCGACAACTACTCTCCGCTCAAATTAAGATATTCACGCAGAAAAATATAGCAGCCATAGATAGGGTTTGCATCTTGACTATCTCCCGATGACTTCATTCATTTACTGATTAAACGATGCAGATCCCCCTTTTTTCCCTTCTCATAAGATATTTATTTGACACAATAAATAAATAAATTTATAATTTATTAAATTAATTAATAAATTACATATTAATTTTTAAAAGTATTTAATGTATTAATTAATTTATAAATCAGAAATTTTTTTGTAAATTTTTAAATTTATACATTTTCTTTTAATTAAATAATAATTTTTATCCCAAATAAATATTTAATATATTTATTATTTTGATATAAATAAATATTTAATTTTATAAAATATAATTAATTAAATTTTGAATAACTATATTTTTATTTTAAATATTTTAATTATATATATAATGTAATTTTAAATTAAATACAAATTGATTTAATTAATATATCAATTTATATTAATGTATTTTTTATATTAATTTATATTTTTAATAAATTTAGTGATTAATTTTATTAAATATTTTTAATATAATTAATTAATTTATCAATTATTAATTATAAATTTTCAATTTTCAATTATTAATTAATTATCGATTGCCAGGCTCGAAACAGAGTCAATGGGTGGGCCGCCGATCATGTGGGGGACCTTTTGCGAAAACTGGATTAGATGCAACGGTTCATATTCTGTGCGGGAGACTTACGTGGCATGATGAACGGTGGGGAGACATTGATGATAAGGGAATCCATTGCCTTTCTCTTTGTCCGAGATGGGGCGCCGCTCTTTTCCCGTGAGCTAACCGTTTCCCGGACCGGACAGCCATTTTTTCCTTAATTATTTTTATTTGTTATAAATATTCATTTACAAAAATATTTATATCATATTTTTAATTTATTAATTAATTTTTATAACTAAAATTTATATTTTAATTATTATTTTTAATAATAAGTATTAATTAATAATATTTATTAATTAATATATTAATTAATGATATTGATCAATTAATTTTTTATAGATAAAGAAATGATTAAACCATTAATATATATACATATAAAAATTTAAAAAATAAAAAAATATCATGTGCATCCCGACTAAGCAATTGGTGTTTTGAAACAGAAGAAAAACTTCTCATATTATGTTATCTACTAATGAGATAAATATTTTTCTGCAGAGTAGACCCTCCTTTTAGAATTTCGGTAATTGTATTTATATTAATTTCATTTTTTACAAATATTTTATACTAATATTACCTCTTCAGAGTAATAAACTAGTTAATTTAATCACTTCTCTTAGGATTAACAATGTGAAAGAAAAATGGTTAAAATAAAACATAAATAAGATGTAATAAAAATAAAATTGATAATAAAAATTTTTATGGGATCAAATCCTTCAGGCAAATTGAATTACTCTAAACAAATATTTATATAAACAAGTTTTAAACTATTATTTTCTATTTTACGTAATTGAGTCTTTCACTCAATAATTTTATTATGTAAAATATACCATCATAGTCTAAAACTATGATTTACGTGAATATTTATTTCCAATAATTCAACTTCAACTCAAACTATTTCCTACAAAACAAAATAAAATTGTTTAAAGGATATAAAAATAGCAATTTTATCCCATAATAAATTAATTAATAACAATGATTAAAAGAAAATTGTAGTTCTTTTGAATTGAATTTCTCTTATAATAATTTGATTGAAGATATTGTTATCATACATATTAAGAAAAATTGCATGCAATTGTGATTTGCAAGTTTTAGACTTATAATTTATAATAACCAATTATAAGCTCAAAATTTTATTGTAAGTAAGATATACATAAAAATAAGTATTTAATTTTTTTATAAATTAATATTTTAATTGTTATATTTTTTTATTTTAAATCCGTCATAAATATAAGTTATATTAAATTAGCCTCTTACATAATTTTAATATTATTTTGTTTTTGACATATTATTTATTTACTCTTTTACTCCTTTTATTTATATGATCATTTTTTTATTAATAGGAATTCATTTATTATTTACAGAAAACAAAAACTATATACATATATAGGTTAAAATACCAAAATACGCCAATTTCATAAACTATTTTCCGCTTTACTGCGATTTTGAAAATATTTACCAAAATACGCAGGGCGCCACACTGAATGGCGTCTTCGGGCGTTGAAGGGGAGCTGAAGGCGCCTTTCAACATAGCGTCTTCACTACGAATTCGCTAAAATTCGTGAAATTCGTTGAAATTCGTAGAAGGGGATGGGAGGCGCCATTTCACTTGGCGCCTCCCAGCCCACCTTAGGTTTCATCAACTTAATGAAACTTAAGGTGGGGTTGGGAGGCGCCAAGTGAAATGGCGCCTCCCCAGCCCCATTTATAAATTAATAAAATTTTACAAATTTATATATTTATTTATATAATTTTTATTTTATTATTATTTATAATAAAATTATAATCTTAAAATATAATTAATTATATTTTATGATATTATTTATAATATAAATCTAAATATTTTTTATAAAATATAATTAATTTAATTTTAATATAATTATATCTTAATTTTAAATTATAATATATATATATATAAATAATATCATAAAATATAATTAATTATATTTTAAGAATTATAATTTTATTATAAATAATAATAAAATAAAAATTATATAAATAAATATATAATTTTTTATAAAATATAATTAATTTAATTTTAATATAATTATATCTTAATTTTAAATTATAATATATATATAAATAATATCATAAAATATAATTAATTATATTTTAAAATTATAATTTTATTATAAATAATAATAAAATAAAAATTATATAAATAAATATATAAATTTATAAAATTTTATTAATTTATAAATGGGGTTAGGGTGAAATGGCGCCTTCCAATCCCACCTTAAGTTTCATTAAGTTGATGAAACCTAAGGTGGGGGCGCCTCCTATCCCCTTCTACGAATTTCAACGAATTTTAACGAATTCGCAACGAAGGCGCCATGTTAAAAGGCGCCTTCAGCGCCCCTTCAGCGCTTGAAAACACCATTCAGTGTAGCGCCCTGCGTATTTTGATAAATATTTTTAAAACTGCAGTAAAATAAAAAATAATTTATAAAATTGACGTATTTTGGTATTTTAACCTACGCATATACGTAGTTGGGGGAAAATGTGGAGTTTTAGCTTCCGCGGAATATTAGCGGCCGCAGGGTGAAGCGTAACCCACAGATTCTAGTCTCCGGAAATAGATTGCGTAAGTGCGAAGAGTGTCCATTTGGTGTGGGGGCCCACAGAGGGGGCACATAGAGCGGTGGCGAGCCGCTGCTGAGTCGGCCCAAAAAACATCACACTCAAATCTGAATGGTTGAATTCGGAGGCTCGCCAATTCCTGTTCCTCTCTTGACGATCTCGTTTCGCCACGCACACGTTTTTGCCCTTTCCCGCCTGACAACTTAATTACCTTGGACGTCTCCGTCCTTCCACATTAATTATAAATTCTTCTTACATATTTTTCCTTTTTATTTAAAATAAGCTAAGATAATTTGCATGAATCAAACATATAAATGTGAGCCACAGTTCGTAGATGATACATGCAAGTGAACTTCCTCTTGGCTTTTATTTTACTTTTAGTTGATTCAGTGGCTGATGGGTGTGTCCGTTTCTTAATTTCTTAAGTTAAAGAATTTGCATTTCTCAATTTTTTTTCTTTGCTGATTTCTTTTAATTTATAAGAGAAAGAGACATCATTTTTTTACTTTGAAATCTAATTTTTTTTTTACTCTTTTTACTACTAATTTAATAGAAGATTATTTGTCTATTTCTCTCAAATTTACCTCATCAATTTTTCTAATAATAATTTTTTTTACTTTTCTCACTTTTTTTATCTATAATTTTTTTTTATTAATTTTGTGATTGTGAAACATTAATCTTTCTAACTTCATCCTTAAAGAGATGAAATTGATATCACCAAAAAAGAAGTAAAATTAAATAAATTAATTTTTACAGAAATATTAATAAAAAATAACATTAAATAAATTAATAATTTATAAAAATAAAATTAATAAAAAATTTCATAACAATAAAATTGAAAAAGCAGGAATTTCACAGGAAAAAACGGTTTGCTCTACATTAATTCTTCTATTATCTTCCATGTTTGCAAGCCTGAATTTCAAGCCTTTGCTCTGATGTGAATTGACGAGAAAATAGTTTAATATTAATTACATTAAAATAAACATATGAGAGTGTTGTACTTGATAGAATAAATAAAATATACAAGTAAAATTATTAACATGGAAAAAAGGGTAAAATTGAAAATGTACGTAAGGAATTTTCCAAACATAAAAAAATAAATACATATAAAATCTTCAAGCGTTATTATTTTTTTGGTGACATTAAGTTCTATTATTTAATACCTCATCATTAATTAATATTAATAATATAGACAAAGTAATGTAATGAAAGCAGCGAGGAGGAAGCGGGGCTGCATCCCAAAATTGAAAAATTTATGAAGAATTTCCTGCATTTATGATTTTTCTTAAAAACTTTAAGCGAAGCCCATCAAAATTAAAATATGTATATATATTATTATTTATTTTTTTTGGTAAATCAACCCCTCACTGTTTTGATCCGACCTTCGCCCTGCATGTAATAAAAAATGTCAATAGAAAAACCGAATGTTCGTGGGATAATATTTTCTCAAATATCTCACCAAAACCATCTTCAAAAAAGAAGAAAATCGAGGGGCGTAATAAATAAAAAATTATAAAATGTAACCTAGTTATCATATTTCTCAAGGCCAGCCACTGTCGGGTACCAAGTTAGAACAAGCGCCTCCCCCCCCCCCCCCCCCGCCATCCCGTATTACTCTCATCGTTCTCTGCTCGCCTGCTTTCTATTTCTCTCATCCCTCATCCTTTTCTCCGCTCTCTATCAAATCCGAAACCTGAAGTCGTCTCTAAACAGTAAACTCCATCTACTTTGCTGGGAGGAAGAAAAGCAATCAAATCTAGGTAACTTCGATGCCAAGATCTTCCATATTCTTTCTTAAATCCCATATCATTTACTTCAATACAATTTCTCCTAAAACCTACTTTTTTCATGTTTCCTGCAACTCTTATATGCGTTTAAATTTATTATCTCGTCGACAATCATTTTTCTGCGCTTATCATTTCAATTTTCGATATTCATGTGAAAAAAAAAAAGGCTCTAATCTTCGTCTCAATTGAGCATAGCAAAGCTTTTGTTTTATATCTAAGTATTGAAATTTCGAAGGATTTCACCTACCATGGAAAGATTTTTTTATATGTGCAATTCTGGAGGGTTGATCTTCTTTGTGTCCTCAAGCTAATTCTTCTTTATTAACTGGCTTGCATGCAAATTTGTCATTTGGGCATGGTTACTGTTTCGGTCCTCGGTTTTGGTTGGGTTTTATGCTACTTTGCCTGATTCATCCACTGGTTTAATCGATGTTTGAATTTCATAATCGGTTATTTGTTTTCTACAGCTTATTTCATGTTTAAAGAAATTTGATATTATTTGAGCTACGTGTGCTAGCTCGTTTTCTCCTTTGATTCGGTCTTTTCTCTATTTTTTTTTTTATTTTTGTCACAGGTTATGGTCTTTTTTTACGTCATTTAATTTTGTGGCTCGAGGAGGGAGTAGTAAATATTTTTTCCTACGCTCTTTTGTGATTAAGGAGGTTAATGTGTAATGGTGCCTTTTTTTTTTTTTAATTTAGTTTTGAGGGGGTATCGAATTATAAATATGATTTTCTCATTCTGTGTTTTTGTTGATGGCGGTACACGAATAATAATTATGACAATGCCCAAAAGTTAACTTTTCAAGTAATAACTGTATCCCTGAAACTAAGAATTATAGTAGCATTCACATATATAAGATCTATGTTTTTTATTTTGTTGTATATATTTTTCTAAATTTTCATCTTAGTCAGATTTTTGACTTTTTTGTGGTTTTCAATTTGGTCATGTGCAGTGTTTAACCCTCTTTTTAATTTGTTCTTGTGTTGAGTCATAATGGCTTACCAATGAAATTATTAATTATTAATTGATATTTAAAAAAAATTCGTATTGATGTAGCAGTCCAGCTAATTGGCTTTTCGGCTTTTGATTCTAAGAATCATATTTTCCTGTTGCACTCCATTTACTTATGGTCATCATTTTGATGCTGAAGTTATTGAGCACCGTCCTCCATTTAGGACTTGTCCCATGTTATTTGATCTGTAAGGCGTCAAAAGGAAGAATGAGGAGGAATGAAGTGTGGAAATGAATATGCTTTGTTTTTTCATTCAAATGCTAAATCACGTTAATCTCGTGGTCACTTTGGAAGTTTGTGTTGAGTCCTTTCTGTTTCTTTTCTGTACAGAATTTAGACTTAGGTTCATTTGACTGTCATATTATGCCCTTATGTACTAGAGATCATATAGGGTGCATGTCTTTTCATTGATTCAATTCTTTTATTATGCTAAAATACGCGAAATTGTGACTCTGTAACTGAACATGTAATCTATCAGGAACAGGATGATTGGCTTCCATGCTGGGTCGCAGAAGGAATTGGATCTTGTTGGATTGATCTGCACTTTCAACAACTGATAAACACAAGCTCACTTTAAACTTCTATTAGATGGATCGACGTGATACTTCAGGATTTGTCAGTGGGGGTGCAGTATACTGTAGTAGAGACATCTAACATTAATTTTGTAGATATATACATTTTTTTTTCTACCCGGAAGTCAGGCAGACTGTTCTGTTGAAATTGATACATAGGTTTTGATATTATTGCTGCAATTGATTTATGGACGTGAGGTTCCAGAGCTTGGGTTTTGCTCCTAGAAAGTCTTCAAATGCATTCAAGATTTTGGGCAATTCTGTGCAAGTTGAGGGAGGTGGAGCTGAATATGGTGCAGATACTATCTTAAGACTTGATTCCCCTGGATCTTCAATTCCCTACATGTCCCCCTCAAAGGGAATAAAAAGGAAGTGGGATTTCAGTGATAGATGCATGGGCCAGAGGGTTGGCTCTTCTCTGTCTCTTGGCCTTGGTCGTTCATCAAGTTCCTCAGACAGCAAGGGGAGTTCAGTTACTGCATGCACTGCCATATCGTCAGCCAAAGAGATCGAAGAGGAAACCTCTATGGATATTGAACTTGATTTTACACTCCATCTAGGCTGTGAGAAAGTACTGAGCCTGAACGAACCTTCTAGTTCAAAATTGAAGACATTAGAGATGAAGCCCGAGGTTGATTTGGAGTTAAGCCTCTCCACCGGACCTTGTGAGTCAGGCATTACAAGCATTCATCAAAGTCCGTCACCTCTTCAATTGGGTACAGAAATGCCTTTATCATTAAGGAGGGCACAAAATGCTGATGAGGTTTCACCTTCATGTGTGTTGAAACCAGGACAGGTTTTGCCATGTTCAAAAACCTTGTTAAATTCAGGCACTCGTTTCCTTTTTAATCAGGCTGTGGAGAAGTTTGATCATAATCCACTTGTTCTGGACCTCACGACCTCTAGGCCAAAAAGTTCAGTCACCTGTACTTCCGGGATAAAACAACAGCAACAACTACATCATCGCAGCAGTAGTTCTAAGACATGTCAGGTTGATGGATGTGTGAAGGGAGCTAGAGGTGCTTCTGGACGTTGTATATCCCATGGTGGGGGTAGGAGGTGTCAGAGACCTGGCTGCCACAAAGGAGCTGAGGGTCGGACTGCATACTGCAAGGCCCATGGGGGTGGCAGGCGATGTGAATACCTTGGTTGCACAAAGAGTGCTGAAGGACGTACAGATTTCTGTATTGCCCATGGTGGCGGCCGGAGATGCAGTCATGAAAGTTGTGATCGAGCTGCCAGAGGGAAATCAGGATTGTGTATACGGCATGGTGGTGGAAAGAGATGTCAGAGAGAAAATTGCACGAAGAGTGCAGAAGGTCTATCTGGTCTTTGCATCTCACATGGTGGAGGACGACGGTGCCAAACTCCAGGATGCACTAAGGGGGCACAGGGGAGTACAATGTTCTGCAAGGCACATGGGGGGGGAAAACGGTGTACAGCACCTGGGTGCACCAAGGGGGCTGAGGGAAGCACACCCTTTTGCAAAGGCCATGGTGGAGGAAAACGCTGTGCATACCAAGGTGGTGGAATTTGTACAAAAAGTGTGCATGGAGGGACAAACTTCTGTGTGGCACACGGGGGTGGAAAGAGATGTGCTGTGCCTGACTGCACAAAAAGTGCTAGGGGACGAACTGATTATTGTGTCCGTCATGGGGGAGGCAAGAGATGCAAGTTTGAAGGGTGTGGAAAGAGCGCACAAGGCAGCACTGATTTTTGCAAGGCGCATGGTGGAGGGAAGAGATGCTCTTGGGGCCATCCTGGTTCTGAATATAGCAGCCAACCCGGTGGTCCTTGCAACTCATTTGCAAGGGGCAAAACAGGTCTTTGTGCACTTCATAATGGGTTAGTGCAGGATAAAAGGGTTCATGGAGGTGTGTCCTTGGGAGCAGTTGTTCAGGATCCATATCTTAATAAACCTGATGAACTAAAGGAAGTTGCCTTTGCCAATGACATGGATGCGGGTGGCTTGATAATGGGTGGAAGCCTGGGCACTGCTGCAGTGAGAACTTGTTCGGATGTTAAACAATTTGAAGTTGCCGGTGTTAGTGTCTCAGCTGGGGAAGGTGTCACGTCTTCAATGTCAGTTGCTGTTCCTGAAGGTAGGGTGCATGGTGGAAGTCTGATGGCAATGCTGGTGGGGGATTCTGGCCTTGGCTCAAACGGCACTAGAGGTTTGGCTAATGATACATCTGAGCCAATGAACACTTGTATTATGCCCCAGAATTGGATTTAAGGCTGGTTAATCACATTTGTTGTAGTTCCGGTCTCAGTAGTTGTCGTATTAGATGAGCAAGAATACTCCCTTCAGTCTCTGGCTATTGATTGCAGGAAGATTCGCTCTTTATCCTCGGATGGAATGGTGAGAAACCCAAAGAGGTTTGATATTCTTAAAGGAGGGGATATAAGGTAGGACATTGTGTACTTTGTTTGGCTATTTTGTTGTTTTATGTTTTTACCTTATTTTGTAAATATTAAGGGAATGTGGATCGAGTTATCCATACAGGTTGGTGCCTGTAAAGTCTTTCGGTATGCTGTGTATTTTAGTACTAGTAATAAAGGGCTTCACTGTGATCGTATTTGTTGTAGCAGTGGTTGTGTAGTACTTTTGTTTCGTTTCATGGTTATTCTTAAAGTGGGGTTGCTGTTATATTCTCTAGTTTGCTGCAACGTAGATTGTCACCAGGTTTGAATGTATTTAAATGATAGGCTATTTGTATTTGTTTGCATTATCATTGTATCTGTGGTTGGTGAAGAAATAATTGAGGTCTTTGAGATCTTTGGTGGACCATTCCTGCATTTGGTAACAGTGGAGGTTGGATATTGTTCCCTATACGTCATTGCGTTTGATAAGCATCTCCCTCTCACTCCGGCAGTAACACTTTTTCTAAGAATGCAAAAACATTCCGTTTAACTTTGAAATAGATGCATTTTGCCTTCTTTGATTTTGAAAATTTGCAAACTAAATCATTGAACTATGAAAAATGTAAAATTATTATTTATTATCTATTTAATTGGTTATTTTATTAAATTAAGTAATTTTTAAATAAGATTAATAATATCATTATATATTAGTTTATAAAATTATTTTTCAAACATAATTTTAATGTTATATAACTAATTGAATTTTAATTATATATGTAGAATTTTAATTAAGTGATTGAAAATAAGTTTATTATGTGCAAAAAAAAGACATGATAAATTAATATACAACAAAATTTTGATTCTTATATTAAAAGTTAATGAAATACTATATAATTTAATAAAACAATTAAAAATATATGCATGAAAATTGTCACGTGTTGCTTTCACATTCTTTCTCTAATCTTTTTTTCCCCGTCTTTCATTGACTTTCCTCTCCGACTCTCGCATTTCATTGCATTTCATATTTCCTTTAAGATTTGAACCCTAGCCAATGTTTCATCTCTTTATCCTCCTCATTTTCTCAATCTTATTATTCAAATGTTAGATTAATGCTTCTTTTTCTTTTATTGTCTTTCTCATTATCCTGAGTCTCTCCTCACTCTTGTCATTTCTCTCCCTTTCATTCTTAACGTTAGCCAACATTTTACAAAAGTATTCTGACAATTATTGATTTTATCAAAATTTCGTCATTTATTATCTTTTACTAGATTGTACATGAACATATATTCTTTTCATTTGTTACTAACATATCATATCCTATGCTCAGCCCTACATCATCCCTCTTGGTTCCACCCAAGCTCTCATATTGTTTAGGCTAAGCTTTATTTTTTAATCTTTTATTGTCATCATTTAATGATTTGATAAATCTAAAAATGATATCTTTTTATAAGAGGTTGTTTATTACACACTTGATAAATAAACATGCTAAATGATAGTTATATATCATAAATGTTTAAAACTAGCTTTTGGTATTTTTTTAATTTGATTTTGCAAACTATAGTTCTTAAAGCTATATCTAAGAATTAGCAAATTATCTTGTTAATTAGTTTTAAGGATACATCATGGTAGTCCATGCCTAAACGAGTTAGGCCTATAGGGGCTTGCTTGCAATTTTAATGGTTTAAAAATAATAGGCCTGCCCTATATACCTACTCATGGACCTACCCATATAATTTATGATCAATAAATTTCATTGGCTAAGTTATTAGATTTTCAAAGTATTGAATTATTCATATTATAATTAAAAATATATATTTTATATATCAAAGCGGTAGCTTGTGGGTTGGCTTGCATAATTTATAGTTTAAAAATTATATTGAATTAAATTATTGGACTTTAAATGTTTTATGTCATTCCATTATAATTAAAATATGCATTATATATAAAAAATTAAATGCCTACAAACCTACCCACACAAGTCTTGATTTGCATGAGTAAGCCTATTTAAGTTTATAAAAAATGAAGCTTAAGTTTTTAAGTTTGCCCTACCTTATACCTATACTACTCGTAGGTTTAGGCTTATTTTTGTATTTCTACCTGATTTTGTCGATCTAAATTATGAGCTGAATTTGCATGTTATCTAAAAGTCCCCTACAGAATAAAATATTTTATTACTTGGTAATATTTTTTGGGAGTGCCTAACTTGAGTGTAGTTAACTTGTAATATTTTTTATTTCTTTAATTTTGGATTTAGGCCATATGGTTTCACCTAAAAGAAATGACAAATTCTTATTATTATCTTCAACTCTCAAAAGAAACTTATGAAGCAACGTTAATTAAGAAATGGACTTTTAATGCTTTTAATTAAAACAAATTTTAATGTTTAAGAATTAGTGAATTCTTATTGTTATCTTTTAATGCTCTTAATTAATAGTTCTTAATCAACACAAGTTTTTCATATATATATATATATATATATATATATATATATATATATATATATATATATATATATATATATATATATATATATATATATATATACACACCAATATATCTAATAAATATTTTTCATATTTAATGATATAAAATATTTTCCTTGTATATTTGATATATGAATCTTTTATTATCTTATCAATAAGGTTTTCATAATCTCTAAAGTTACAAAATATTTCATTTTTTAATATATTTATAGAAAAATTTATATATTAATTTATTACAAGGAATAAAACATATTTTTAATACTAAAATTAAAAATTTAATATTAATTATTAACTATAGTTATTACATGAGTAATAAAACATTATAAATTAATAAATAAAAAATTATTTCCAATATATAAAGTTAAAAAATACAATTGATTAGCAAATCCTAACAACAAAAGTCATTGTCATTATCTTACAATAAAGTAAAAAATGCATTTAATATAGTATTAACACATTAAAAACATTTTCATATATAGTTGAAATCATCTTGTTCATAATTAATAAAAATCAATGCATAATACAAAGAATGTATTAATATTAATCGTATATATCTTTATGATAATTTTCTTACATACCTCCTAATTATATATTAGTTGTAATATTTTGGCAAGCTCCTTATTAGTGAGTACATTACTTGCTTATTTAGAATTCATTGCTTTTTTGGCATAAGCATTGCACACCACTCATTAAAAGGATTGGATTTTCATTTTTTGAAGAAATTTGTTGATTTTTTGCCTTTTCCATTTTCAATAAGAATGACGTCACACTTTAAATCTTCAAAAAAAAAAAAAAGGTAGATTTCTACTTCATTTACTACTCACACTAATAGATTTGCTAGAGTCATACTCCTCAGGGTTGTAGGAAGAAGAGTTAAGTATGCATTAAATGCCTATGTAGCAAAAGAAAACTGCAATAAAAAAACATGTGCTAGGAGCATCCAAAGATAAAGGTGATGGCGATGTTTTTTTATCCACTAAGTCTTGGTGATATTGTACTAAAATTTTGGTTGAATGGGATTTTACTATTTATAGTTCTTTAATGTATCCATAGAAAACTTCTCGTGAGTTAAGTCATTAACTTTGTTTAAAGAAATATCAGTATGAGGTGCTTTCCTTTAAGTAAAGATTCTATATGTAGCTAATCTAGTTTGTTATAAGTTGTTAGACAATATTTTTCATATCTTAATCACAAAGATGTTAATCCATTATGTTATAAACTATCAAATGCTATATTCATATTCATGCAAAGTTTGGCTTTTGTTTTGTTAACTTCATGTTGTTTTACTATTATTGACAAGTTTAATCATTTTTAGTTTGAATTAAAAAAAATTCTTCAAGTTTATATTATTGTTGCATACCAACAAATTATTATAAGTTAAATACTAACAAACTCTTAACCACCAGAATAAATTCTTAAAAGTTTTTAAATGTATTTTATTTTTTCAACTTAGTATTTCATTTATTATTTCAATTAAACATAATTCCAATTTAGTGAATGAATTTTGAAGAGTTAATTTTTGTCCTATTTATGTTAAGTATTGAAGGTTAAGTTTGCATGTTAACCATGATTTCTTTTAACTACTAATATTCCAATATTTTCTCATTCTTATTTTTGAGCTTGCAACTTAACCTTACTTATGGGTTTGTAATATACTTTTGATGATTAGAAATTTTAGAACAATAAAACTAGCTTAGTTGTATTAAGGACTTTAATCTACTTGATAATTATGCATATATTTTCTCTACAAGGTATTTTTATATATTTGTATGAAATAACATGCTTACAATAGGATTATACGCTAACTTCAATTAAGCTTTAGCTTTATTTTTTTATCATAAAATGTAAGTTTATATTTTTGAAATAATGTAAAAGAAATTAATCTTATTATTAGGTCCAAACTTAGTGCACAAATGTTAGGTAAATTTTGCTAATTGAAATGTATTAGAAGATAGCAGAAAGAACCAACATATAGTATATTACCTAATAATAACTAGCCAAGCAATAAAGCATTTTCTTTGGCTTTAGGCTTTTAAAATGGTAAATGATGTTTCTCAATTTGTTATGATTTTATTGCATTATTTATACTAGTCTAACATATTGTTTCATACTATAATTTCAATATGGAATTTTTTATTTGTCAATTCTTTGAACTTGTTGGTTGTCATAGTTGTTAGTTAGATCACAAGTCAATCTTGATAAGAATATAAGAAGCTAAATGGTTTACTGATATTAGATTTATCGCCTTTGTTATAACCTTAACCCGATCGTAACCGGCGTAAAACTCCTTTACTGGTTTCCACCAACTTATGTGTATATATTTAACTTAATGCTGACCTATCAAATATGAGACATTTATAGAAGAGAATAGTATTTCAAAAATATCATTCATCAAAATTTCTACAAAAGATATGAAAGTTAAAATACTTATAATTCTCTCAAAATGAGGATAAGCAAGCTTAACTAACTCTTAAAGAGTCGGTTCAACATTCTATCAATCTATTCTATGATAGATAAGAAGCCTAAAATATATTTTTATTTACATGAGTTCGTACTACCAAAATACTATCAACAAGTTTCCCCTGAACTCTAACTCTGAGGAGGTAGAGGTGGAGGCTCAACCTGTGAATCTGTGAAGTAAAATACAGAGGAGTGAGTTTGGGGCTCAGTGAGTAGATAATCTATAAGAATAATAATAAATTTATAATAATTTACCCATTGGACTATCCTCCGTTAACCAATCATATCATGTTTAGATATATTAGTAAGCAAAAGCCATCAATATTGAAATTAACGCATACTCACTTCATTTTCAATGTATCATATAATAATACTCATGACAAATGCACTCAACATCATGTTTTATTAAATGGGCAAATAGCAAATGAAATATATTCCTCCTTTTGTCTCTCAGGTCAACCTTATAACTTCTACAAATATTTCTATCCTTGTCCCTCTAAAGTCTGCCTTATATCCTCCACAAGCCTGTTATCAAAAATTTTTCATCCGATATTCATAATATCATCCCCATCACATTACTCATATTTATTGCCACTCATAGCATGTTTCACAGTGCAACTTTAGACATTAGAGCTCAAGCTCTATCTAATGAAATCACAATTCAATTCAATGTACATCATAATATCCATTAGCATCATCATACCCTCTTATATGGCTATAAGTATTTACATATTTCATAGCTCTCATACTATATTTTATCATAAACCGCTATACCTTTACTGTTTAAAGACTAAATATCCATGTTAGGCCATTATAAGGTATAGAAACATAAAATAGATTGAATATGGGCTACATGATGGCTATAATTCTGACCTATAAGTGATGTCTTAAAGATAATTCATAAATTATAGATGTATTATATATGAAACTCTTTTCATATGAAAGTAGGTTCAATTACCTTTCCATAGACTACTTATTTGCTTAAATTAAAAAGTTATGTCTTTTTGAAGTTTGACATAAAAGTTCTCTTTTTTGAATTTCAGAGTTCATGAACTTTGCTTACTATTTTAATGATATCTTAAAATATATATATATGATTTTGATTTGAAACTAATTTCATTTAAAAGTAAACTTAATTATCTTTAAAATGATAGTTGGTTTGTTTAAAATGGACATAAGATGAAGAAGTTATGCCCCTTCAAATTCGGTATAAAATTCTGTAGTTGATGAATCGATTCATCAACCTGGTTTTTGCCTTTAGACCTCTGGAATCGATTAGTGAATCGATTCATCGACCTTTGGAAGTGAAAATCACTTAGTTACTTGATTCTGAAGCTCGGTTTCGTCTATGGACCTCTAGAATCAATTGATGAATTGATTCATCAACTCAATTTTCACCTTTAGACCCCTAGAATCGATTAGTGCCCTAGAATCGATTAGTGAATCGATTCATCTACCCTTGGAAGCCCATAATCACTTGGTTACTCGATTCTGAAGCCCAGTTTCGCCTCTAGATCCCTAAAATTGATTGGTGAATCGATTCACATATGAAAAACTCAATTTTCTATGAAATTTTCACTATATAATCGATCCAAAACACTTCATAAACACATATAATGCACATCAAAGCTAAGTATAATCATCAATACACTTATCTAATATCTCATATCATTTCTTTTCATTATTTATTACTTTCATAATATTAAAATAAATTAGAATCAAGCAAAGTCACAAATAAGCTCATATTTCACATATATCTTCATATAGCTTTAAAATTTATGAATTTAGCTAGATTATCCACTCACCTTGTATGTAAGAGGATGCTAGAATATTAATTTGAAAATTTTTTAACTTTAACCACATCAAAATCTATAGTTTCTAAAGTTAGAATTTAAAATGCTCAACAAAATCAAATAAACTTCAAATCCTTTATTAACCAAGAAAAAATAAGAGAGATTCTTGATGAAAATATTGTTCTTACCTCAATTAAAATAAAAAAATCAAGAAGATTTGAAGTCTTCCTTGCTTGGTTAATGAAGTAGTGAGAGGATTATGTAGAGAAAGTGGGAAAATGGAGAAATGAAAGGGGGTAAGGGTTTTTAGGGCTGAAAGGAAAAAAATAAAGCCTTAGGGGTATTTTTGAAAAAAATACTCCTAAACCTCTTCCATATTCATATATTCACTTATATTAGTGTATAACTTTACACCTTAAAATTCTAACAAGCTTTTCCATAATAAATTTCACTCGAATCATATTTTCATACTCTTATTTTTATCAATTCTATTTTATTTCATAATTCATACATAAAATTCTTAATTCTTTTGAATTTATCGGTTGCTTAAACTATTCTCCCTCATATCATAATTTCTAATTTATTTATATCTAAGGAAGGTGTCATAGCTTCATATTTATAAAAAGAATGGTGCTATTTAAGAAAAGAATCATAAGTATATAAATATGTCATTGACCAATTTTGAGACTTGGAATGATGAAATACATAGGTAACCCAAGAAAATATTTTTAACTTTATTGGATCACTTATTATGAATTATAGGATCAGCTTCTTATAAGTAATGTAGTAAGAAAAGCAATCAAGATTTTAACATTTTCTACTTTCATATTAATCCAAAAATTCTAAAAATAAGAAATTCTGAGAAATAAATATTAAATTTAATATTAGATAACTTGCAAAAATCTATACAAGAGAATGAAAAACTTACAATATCATATAAAGAATGATAAAAAGTTAATAAATTATACCAAATGAGTTATTTGATTATGACACCAAACTTGAGAAAAAAAAAACCTCCTTTAGACTAAATGTGCATCTTTCTTCTTTTAATATCAACATCTAGAACAATTGCTTCATTTGAAAGGAAAATAAACAAGTTGATCTGATGCTTCATTGTTTTTGGTTTAATTAGACTTGATTATGCAACATTTCCTATCTACAATACCTTTTAAGGAAAATTATGGATAATCATTTTAGTTATTAAAGCCTATCATTGTTAGCCAAAATTCCTTATATGTTTTTGTTAATTTATTGGTATTTCATTCGTTTTCATTAAGAATGATTTTTGTTTAGCATATGTATCATGATTCTATTCTATATTCAGAGGTTTTGTTTATGACTATACTCATAATAGGTTTTAGAAGAAATATTTTCTAATTTTCAATTAGAGAGTTGGTATGCTTTTTATATTATATATTATGATTTTTAAATAATCATTAAGTTAAATTTTTTTTCAAATCTATACCCATTGAAGACTATGCAAAGCTATTAAAAAATTTAACATAGGTTACATAAACTACTAGCATATGATAATATAAAAAAAGAGATATTGTACCATTGAATGAGAAGATTGTGATAATAATTTTTTTAAGTTCTTGATAAGTAGATATTATGTATTCAACTTCATCTCACTAACTTTCATTTTAAAGGACAAGAGAACTAAAAAAAATTAATCATAATATTTGTAAATTTTAGTTTTGTTGTAACTTTCACTTGAAAAAAAGTGATTTTTGTTGATTTTAGAATGATCCTATAAGATGTTAATATTATTATGGATTACCATGGCTTAATACATGGTCTTATTATAGAAAAAAAAATTATTTTTTTCTTAGATATTTGTTGCATATTATGTTTATTCATGATGATTCATGTTGGTTGCTATGATATCTTTATAATTTCAAAACTTAGAGTAATGTGATACGTTTTAAAATTGTTAAATTAAAATTATTCAATCATAATTATACATTTTTTTTATTTTGAAACCTTTGAAACAATATAAAATTCTTTTTATTTTATTGAATTTTTTAAGCTATTGCTATGTTTATCAATTATTTTTGTATTGTATTTTTATATTTATATGATTAAAAAAATGAAAAATTTATTTGATATCATATTTTTTATAAATATTTTTTTATGTATTGCATGGATGCCAAGCTAGTTATTATATATATAATGATGACGAAAGTTGATTAATGGTTTTTTATCTCATTCTTTTGTTATTTCTAGTATATTGAATGCAACATGCAAGTTTTTTAATGTATCTGTCATTTATAAAAGTAATATTAGTTGTTAGTTATAACTTTTAAAGTATTTGATGGATTCTAATTATTTTTTAAACTATAAGGGAATAATGATTATTAAATGCTTGATCATAATTTTAAAGACTATAGTTAGCATTTTTTTGTGATTCCTATTTCATTCTTGTATTTAAGGGTCTCTTGAGATTTGCTAATATTAGAATCAAGGGGAAAGTAGGTATAATAATTTGAATTTATTGTATTTACTTTATAAACTCTATATTAGTATCCGAGTGTGAATAAAATTATGAAAAATCGTTAGCAAGCAAACAATAACATAAGTTGTAAAGAGGCATAAATCTTCATGAGTGGAAAGGCATTTGGGTTGCCTTTGTCACTCGTGCTCTCATGTGAAATATAAGTCAGGACTAGATGATCCAAAATGAATAAGTTATATTAGAATTCTAATACTTAGTTTATATTGTAAGTATAATAAATTCTTATAATTGTCTTTATGGAACTTAAAGTGTTTTGGCATTAGTCCCTAGATTTTACATTGCATATTTTAATGCCTTTTTCTAGATCTTTCTCTAATTGCTTTTCACCAAGCTTTTCTTCCAAATCTTTCTTCAAATTTAAAAATTAATTAATTTAAATTTCTATCTTCAAAGAAGAAATTAAATTTAAAAATATAAATAAATAAAATATATAATTAGAAGACGTCGAATATCCAAAATAAAGAGTTTTATCTCATGCAAAATCATATGTTCTTCAACAAGTTTGATCATATAATCAAGACTGTTAAAGAAATGGCAAGGGTAAAACCTAAAAATGTAAATCTCACTTTCATTTCAGGTGAAGAAGTCCTCAAATACTAAAAAAAAATATAATTTTATACACATTGATTACATTTAAATAGTAGCAAAATTTACTCTTGGAAAAGGGTTAAATAATGCTATCCTTTTCTATTTGAAAGATAAAAGAGATAATAATTTTAAAACTCCTTTTTAGGAATGGTTAAAACTAGATTGTCCTAAGGACCAATCCACTTCAATTATTTCCCAGATTTAGATATAGTCCTTACAACAAACCAATTCCTAGAAACTCTTCTTAAGCCTCGTGTCAAATTACATGGAACTTGGACAAATACTAGTTATGATCATCTATTGAATTCACTATAAGTTACACAACTTAGCATAATCACTATGTATCATATCACCTCCAAAGAAAAGGGAAATTGTCTTATTTCTTACAAATGGCACAAAAGTTAATCTATCTACCTTAAAAAATTAATTTAAGATAGTAGACTAGCTTGAGAATTAGGATTTCAAAAGTGCTGCTAAGCCTAAAGAAATTCTAATAAAAGATATGTCAAGGATAAAAACCACATCAGATGGTTTTGCCTTTTTCAAATTGTAGGAAACCAAAGATTAAAGAAATTAAAAAGCATTCTAATCAAATAAGTCTTAGAAATCTAATTATTGTACTAAAAAGATTTTTCTTAAGAAGAATTAGGCCTAAGAGAAATCCTAGGCTTAAACCTTCTAAGAGATCTATAATCATCCATCCGTAGAAAATCAATGTTAATTTGAAATGAGTTGAAAATACTTCAAAGGTCCCTAAACCAATATATAGTAAAATTATTCAAATAAAATATAAGAAAATTGATGAAATAATAGGAAATGATAGTGACTATGATAAATTTATCAAATTTATTAATTCACCTACTACCTTACAACTTTGTCTTAATGACCCTGAACTAATATGAATTGTGAAACATAATTCTAGATTGATAAACATTCTTTAAGAAGAGAATTCTTTTTTGAAGAATTTATTCCTTAAGGAACCTAGTTTTTAAACAAATTTAAAAAGGAATCAAGAATAAATATTCAAGAAAGATATTACAATTTTATGAACTTAATACAAATAAATATTTCCTTTTTTTAAATGATTTAAGGCATACACTAAGAACAACCAAATAGACTATCTTTTTCAAAAGTTAAACTCTATTAGTATGGTTTCTAACTTAAAAATGAGTCTTTCTCCTTTGGTTGTAGTCCACTCTTGAGTATTTTTAAAAATCATACTAATAGAGTTTGCCTTTCTAAAAGAATATTCTACTTAGTTATTCTCAGCATATGCCTTAATCATTCAAAGAAAGAAATCTTTATTTATGTCAAGTTCATAAAATCATAATATCTTTCTTAAATATTTATCCTTGATTTCTCTTTAAATTTATTTAAAAATCAATCTCTTTGAGAAGTGAGTTCTTTAGAATAGAATTTTCTTTTCAAAAAATCCTTATCAATCTAAAATTCTGTTTCATAATTTATATTGGTTTAGGGTCATTAGGATAAAGTTAAGAGGTAATAAGTGAATTAATAAATTTGATAAATCCATCATAATCACTACTATTTCCTATTATTTAACCATTTTTCTCATTTTCTATTTGAATAGTTTGATCATATATTAGTCTAGGGACCTATGAAGTATGTTTAACCCCTCTGAAACTAACATTGATTGTTAACAGAGTAGATAATGTAGATCTCCTAAAAGGTTTAAGCCTAAGATTTCTCCTGGGCCTGATTCTTCCTGAGAAAGATTTTCTTAGTCTAATAACCAAATTTCTAGGACTTACCTGGTTAGAAGGCTCTTCACTTTTTTTAATCTTTGGCTTCCTGTGATTTGAAAAAAAGATCAAAATGAAACTATCTACCATGATTTCTATTCTTAATATATCTTTTGTTAGAATTTTTTCAAGCTTAACAGCACATTTGAAACCCTAATTCTTAAAGTAGTTTATGTTATCCTAAAATGTTTCTTTTGGAATAAATAGATTAACTTTTGTGCCATCTGTAAGAAAGAAGACAAATTCCCTTTTCTTTATAGGTGGTTTGATATAGAGTGATTATGCTGAGTTGTGTAACTTGTAGTGGATTCAATAGATGATCATGATTGGTACTTATCGAGGTTCCATGATGTATCCGTGTAATTTGACATGAAGTCTATTGTAAGGATTATATCTAAATCTAGGAAGCAATTGAAGTAGATTCATTTTTGGGACAGATTAGTTTCTACCATTTCTAAAAGGAAGCTTTTAAAATTAGTATATATTCCATCTCTCAAATAAAAGAAGATAGTATTGTCTAACCTTTTTCGAATAATAGATTTTGCTATTATTTAGATACAATCAATGTGCATAAAACTATATTTCTTTTAGTATTTGAGGGCTTTTTCATCTAAAATAAGAGTAAAATTCTCATTTTCAAGTTTTGCCCCTACTATTTTTGTAATAATCTCAATTATATAATCAAATTTGTTAAAGAATATGTGATTTTAGATAGGATAAAGCTCTTTATCTAGGATATTTGACATCTTTGAGTTATCTTTTTTTATTTATGTTTTTAAATTTAATTTCTTCTTTGAAGATAGGAGTTGAAATAGATTCATTTTTAGATTTAAAGGAAGATTTGAAAGAAGAGCTTAGTGAAAAATGATTAGAGAAAGATATAAAAAAAGACATTAAAATATGCAATGTAAAATTTTAGGAACTAATACCAAAGCACCTTAGGTTCTATAAAGACAATTATAAAAATTTATCATGCTTATAGTATGAACTAAATATTAGAATTCTAGCATAATTTATTCATTCTGAATCATCTAGCCCTGATTTATATTTCAAATAAGAGTACGAGTGATAGAAGTAACCTATATGCCTTTTCACTCATGGCCTAACTAGGATTTACATCTCTTTATGAACTCATATTATTATTTGTGTACTATTGATTTTTTAGAATTTCATTCATACTTAAAGACTAATATAGAGTTCATAAAGTAAATATAATAAATTCAAATTACCATTGTTATTTTTCTTTTGACTCTGATACTAGCAAACCTCTCAAAATGCAAGAATAAAGTAAGAATCGTAGATAGGTTGCAAAAATTTATTTGAATTACTAGTATTTTTTATTTGAATAATGCTAACCATAAGTTGATAATTAAGGCATAATTATTAATTCTTAATTAATAATAATATAATTAATATTAGAACCATATTTAACATTTTATTTATATTTTGATAATATCTGATTATTAAAATTAATATCTTTCATTAATTATATCATATTATTAAAATTACAAATAGAAGTAAAGCATTAAGTGTGATTTTAATATTAATTATATTATTATTAATGAGGTGTTAATAATTACATCTTAACTATCACTCCTAATATGATGGTTAACATTATATTTTTTATTTAAACATCTTTTAGTAATGATTATTAATTATTTCCTACATTTCTTTCTATTTGTCTTGTTTGAAAGGAATTTTTTATCTTTTTTTATATATCATTTTAGAAATTCAATAAAAAATTATTTTTTCCAATTTTATACTTCTTTTTCTCTAATAAATGTTTCACTACTTTATATATTCAACTTAAAATATTTTAACAAATTTATTCTATTATATTTCTCTCATCATATTCAACCATTTTAGAATTTATGGTGACAAAATCCAAGATATGTGAGAGTATAGATAGAAATAAGGTGAAATAAATTTTGATTTTGGATTAACATGTAGTTTTGGAAAGTGCAGTTAAAATAAACATATGAAATTACTTTCCTAATTTTTGACGCATAAAAAGCAATTGGGTGTGTTTATTCTTTACTATAATTTCCAAAATTATTATTTAATCCAAAATCAAAATTTATTTCATCTTGTTTCTCTCTTTACTATCATATCTTGAAATTAAATACAAAGTCCAAAAGTTGCGTAGTTCGTAAAAGTAGTATGAGAAGTACAATGTCGTAGAAAATAAGAATTCCTAAGATTGTTTAATTAGCAATTAACTATTAAAATAATAGAAGTAGAATTTTTTGGAAAGTTCTATTCCTATAAAACATGAGAATATACCTACCCTTACCTCTTCAGTAAGAATAACTTCTCATGTCAGTTATAAATAAAAATATAAAACTATTTATATTTAATTTAATTAATGATCATTTAAACATTTTATCCTTACTATTTGAAACTATAATAAATATAATTTAGAAATTATAAAATATAAATATGATTATAATAAATTAATTATATTAAATATAATTACAAGTTATATAAAATATAATTATTTTATTAATCATATAATAAATATAATTATTATTATATAAAATATTATATTATAAATATAATTAAACGTATAATTATAAATTTATAATAGAAATTTAATTATAGATATAAACATATCATTGTATAGCTATTATTTTTATATTTAACATATTTATTATTAATTATTTTAATATTTAATTATTGAAAAAGAAATTTATGTATTTCTTATTTATTATATATAAATTTGATAGAATTAATTATTTAACTGATATTTTATTACACTTGCTTTAAAATATAATAATTTCAAATTTTATTTTAAGAAAGGAATAATTGGAATGAGTAGTATACCTTTTATTTAAAATGAAAATAGTATGTGCATGAGAAAATTTTTATTAATAGATATAAATGAATTATGATGTAAAATACAAGTTAATATTTTAGTAAATTTAGGACAATGATTTTATAAGAGATAAATGAGAAAAGTTTTAAAAAGTATGAAAGAATGAGGTTTTAAGTCATTACAAGTTAATATGTAAATATGGAATAGATTTAGAAAATATTTTCAAAGATGACCCTAGGCGCTATCCCTTATTTTAGGGTTCCTACCCCTTTCCCTTTCTCATTTTTCTAACTTCTCTAAAACCCTTTATTTTCTTTCTTCCATTTCCTTGTCTTCACTTTAATTTAAGGCAAATAAAACTTCAATCTCTTTTAATTTTTTCAACTAATCAAGGAAAAAATGTCTTTATTATTAGGATTCCTTCTCATTTTTCTTTTAGTTTAATGAAATTTGGGGTATTTTGCTTCTAATGAACATTTGAAGCCTTAACTTGAGGAATTCTTAATTTTTGGTTTGATTAGGGTTAAGAAATGTTAGATCTAACTGTTAGGATTCGGATCAATATATGCTGCGAAATTTTTAAAATTTTTGATCCAAAACCTTCCTGGGATCCATGCAAAAGTCATAAACTAGTATTAGGGTTTTACCTTATTTGTATTCATGTTCTTTCTGCACAAATCCTTAAGAGACTAAGATGAATCAAATGCTACCAGGAAGGTACAACTTTTCTACGATATTCACACGGAGTGAACAACGACTTCTCTCCTTTACGAAGTTGTTATAATTTATCTCTCTCACTAGGATTATGATTGGGCATTTTCTGAGTGATTTAAGATTTTCTTGAAACTTATGTGTGTGAATCAAAGTGCTGCCTTCAAATCACTTTTATAGAACTAAGGCATATCACAATTCTAGTCCTACCAGGATAATACTTCAAAAAATCCTAATCACACTAAATAACTATTACCTTATCCTTATTCTAGAGAGAGTGAAAAGAGATAGGACTTATTTATTAATTATCTAATATTAAATTAGCATATAATTATCTTATATTAGATAATAAATTATCTCATAATATAATTATCTAATATCTAATAATATAATTATTTGATATTATTTTAATATCAAATAATATCACATAATATTATATATATATTATATGAAAAACATATTATTATCTTAATAATAATATATATGCATAAAAATAAGTCAAATTAATTGAATTTTAGTCCAATTAAAATTTAATTATTATCTTCTCCCTACTCCTTTTGTGTGACTCTATGGGTTTTTGCTACGTTGATAATGATTCATTTTGGGTTATATAGACAGTAAGCGGTATCTAGCAATACATCACTGCCACTTAAGTAGTAAGAATATCTATGATTCAACATCTACCTAATATATAATCAATATTTTGCATCATAATTCATTTTGTAACAATATCCAAATCGAACTGGAGGTATGGAGTGTGCCATCCTTGTCAATGTTCAATTTATATTTCTTGATATTGAGTAGACTTAAAACAAATAATCAATATCACATATTGATCTAACTAAGTATGGCCATACATTTCTAAATCTCACTCAATCAAGAGGCTCAATGATATTTCTCTTTTATATAAGAGTAATAAAATTTTATTTATATCACTCACTTTCCTCTGCATAATTTGTGACACACCTAATCAACACCCTACTCGTCATCCCGATTAAAGGTGACATAAGATGACATTAAAGTGAGTAACTCCTCATGTAGAGAACCGTAGTGACTTCATATCAAAGGACTATGTGCATTTGTGATCATATGAGAATAACTAATGACACATCTATCAATGGAGTATTCTCATAATGGGTCAGTCTAGTACATTGTTCACTAACAATGACTTGATATCAAATATCCATGATTCATAATCATCAATCATTATATATGCTAGTCTTGATATATTATTACTATCTCTTTCGTAATAATAATTGACTAGGGGCATTTTAGGAATAACAAAGCTATTCCAAGGATAATTATTATGTTTAAGTTATAATTAGTGTAAAATAAAATAAAATAAAATATAATAATTATATTGCTAAAACGAAACATAATGCATTGAGTAATATTACAATCATCTCTATGATTGACTTCTAGGACACACACTAATACTAACTTTCTAACATCTTCCTCCATATTAGAAAAGTAGCTGCTCTATCTAATCTTGTTAAAATATAAGCAAAATTTAAGTAATACATTTATTTAGGATTTTGTGACTTTGTGAATATGGTTTATAAGTTTGATGATGATTTGATGTTGTTTGATGGTAATGATAAGTAGAAAAGATGTATTGAACATTCATAAGTGCTTATTTATGGTGATATTTGATTTAACAAAGAATTTATGGCATTGTAATGTGTTTATGGTTGCATGAAATGCAAAATTATGCAAGAAATATAAAAATTTCTAAAGGAATAATGGCTATTTTATGCAATTGGTTGGCTATTATTTAAGAAACTCAGACAAGGGAACATCCAAAGGCAAACGCCTCACTATTTGTGAGCAAATATGTACTTATTCTATTCCTAGATGAAACACCTACTCGAGTCAAATAGGCGATCATCTGGTACTTAAAATTGACTATTTAACTTTATATCGAAAATGTGATTGGTTGTATATCCCATTCAAGTTTATGAATGTATGATGCTATTAAAATGTGATTGAGTTTACTTTTATACGAGTTAAGTTTTATAATAAATTTGTAAATCTTAAGTTACTTATGAAATATCATTTGAAGGTCAAAACTAAGGTGAGTTAACATTCATGTATATTAGTACAAGAAGAACTTAAATTATGTGACCATGTGAAGAGAAATGTGGTGTGGGAAACTTAAAAATGTGAATGATGAATGACTTAATTGAGTTGTATAGTGTGCCATATGAAATATGAAGTGGAATGAGTTACATTATTATTCATGGAATGAAATGTGATATATGGCAATGCATTAAGGCATAGTGCTGATTGACTAATATGATGAGAATAACCCATGCCATGATGTGAAATATGGGAAACATTGAGCAAATTGAAAATTAAGAAATATGTTAAGGCTATGTGAATACCATATGGCAAATTTTTGGTAAAAGGAAAGTATAGTATGAGGTTAGCATAAGAAGAATACAAATGAAAAGGAGGATAAAGTATAAAGTTGGATTCAGAGTCACAAAATGGATGTATGTATTTTTATTTGCAATGATTATATGTATTGTGTAATGACTTAGATGCCTATTGCCACTCATAATTCTTGTATGACACAATTATGATGATATGATTATAATGAGGCCTCTTAAATTTACTTGGAAATGAATGTGATAACATAGTTATGAATAAACTTCTTTTGGCTATATGATATGTGAATTGATATTTGAGAATATTTTATTATGCTATATTTTTATAGAAGGATGATCTGAGGAGTAAGATTATTATATTAATGTGTTTATCTATATAGAATATTTAGTTATTGAGACTTAAACTTACTCTTTTATGATTTATTTTACAAATATATAGGTTGTACCTTTGCTACCATCTCCTCAATCTAGAATAGCTGACATACTTTTTAGTTTGATTTTGATAGCATAAAATGTTGATATATAGGTTATTCTAAGGCTTTATTCTATATGTAGACTAGGAGTAGATGTGTCATGCGCTAAACCTAACTTTCTCTCTCTCTCTTTTTTTTAATGATGCTTTCCTTTTTGCTACCTTTCTTATTCAATTAACTAAGATTATAATGAACAAATTGATAAAGATAATAGGTTTCACACTAATCATAATTAATTAAGGTTATGACATATTTTTACTTTATTTAAATTACATCATATTTTAATGATATTATGATAATTAAGATATACATAAATATAAATAAAATCTAATTTTTTGAAATATGTTTTATTTTTATAATAAATTAAAAATTACAAATTACAAATTTAGAAAAAATATGATTGAAGAGAGAGGTTAGAAATATAGTTTAAAAAAGTTACTAGAGATAATTAAAATTTATCAATATTTTTATATAATAATTTTAATAATATATTAGTTATTTTGATAATATTTTATAAAAATTTCAAGTTAAACCAATTAAAATATAGAAAGTTAATTTTTGGAAAGTGTCTTTTTTATTGTCAACTAAACAATTTTGAGATTTTCTTTGAAAGTTTATAAGGAAATTTATTTTCTAGTAAGTTCAACTTCTTAGAAAAACTTACTTTTTGTATAAATCAAATGACTCTCAAGATTATTATGAACGGATAAAGAAATATAATGAAATAAATTTGTTGAGATATTTCAAGTTAAATATATAAAATAATAAAATATTTATTAAAAAATGGAAAGTAAAATAAAAAAATGATGTTTCATTGGATTTCTAAAACATGAGATAAAAATGGACAAATGGAATATGTTGTAAGGTGATCTAATAAAACTTTACATTTTTAATCAACAAATTACTTATTTTTTAGCATTTAAAACTTACTTTTTATGTAAATCAAATAACTCTCAAGATCATTGCGAATGGATAAAGAAATATAATGAAATAAATTTATTGATATATTTCAAGTTAAATGTATAAAGTAATGAAGTATTTATTTAAAAAATAAAAGGTAAAATTAAAAAATTTGATACTTCATTAAATTTCTAAAGCGGGAGATAAAAATGGACAAATGAAGTATGTTGTAAGATGATCTAATAAACTCTACATTTTTAATTGGCAAATTACTTATTTTTTAGCATTTAAAATTCATTATTAATTATCTTATTTAATTGCTCCCTCCATCTTTTATTATTTATCCCATTTAGATAAATTTTTATCTTATTTTGTCTATTATTTTAGATATCCAATGGAGCATTAATTTTTTTTTCAATTTTACTCATCTTTTTCACTAACAAATATTTTATTATTCTATATATTCATTTTAAAATATCACAACAAATTTATTTAATCATATTTCTTTCTACATTTTTTATCATTTTGAACTTTGTGTATAAAATAAAACATGGAGTAATTTCAATTTTAAACTAAGAGGTAACTTTGAAATATGATAGATGATAAGAGATAAAGAGAGTGTAATGCAATTTCATGTAGTATATATTTTATTTCTTATTTTTATATTTGCTAAAATTTTTCATGATAATCTACCAACTATTTATTTTTTAGAGCAATTAAAAATTGTGTTATATTAATAATAATAAAATAATATATCTTGTAAATAATATTTATAAAAATTGATAACAATAAATAACATATATGCACGGGAAAAAATTCTAGTTGCAATATAAGAGGTGAAAGCCTTAAAAAAATGATCTAAATTTAATCTACTATCAATTTAAATTAATTTTATACTCTCATTTATTTATGTACTATTATATTATTAACAAATTGTTAAAATTCTTTTATTGTTAGTAAAAAATCTTAGTTAATATTAAATTTTTAATAGTATATTATCTTTTTATTCACTGATAGATAATGTATCAAATTTAAATTAAAAAAAATCTACCATCCACATGCTACTGATAAACTTTAAAGAGAAAATTTTAAATATTTCGATTAATATGTGCTTTTACTTCTATTTAATAAAAATAAAAATCAATTATATTTTTAGTATTAATTTATTAATTTTTATGAAACATACATGTTAAAAACTTAATTTTAGAAAAAATATAAATAAATTTCCTAAACTAAAGTATGATTTAATGTTACACAATCTCCTTAAAATTTTAGAGTTTATAGATAACGTCTTGAATTTTTTTTAAAGAGTGAAAATAATGACAATTCAATTTAAAAAATAAAAAAGTATGAAATTCAATCATAATTATTTGTAATTATTTTTAATATGAATTCAGTAAATTTTTAAATATGGTTTTTTCTAAAATATAATAATAAAATTGATTCTATAAATTAAAGATAAATGTTTTAAATAAATTATAATTAAATTTTGATTAAATTATATTTGGAGAGATAAGATATGCATTTTTATTTTATGTTATTTATTTGATTTTATTGTATAAAAATTCAAAAAATTCATAAGTATTTATTTATTTTTCTTTAATTGAAATTTGAATAATTTTAAATTTTTTATAAATTTCAGATAATTTATTTGTAACATTTGAAAATTTTAAAAAAATAATGCAACATTAGAATATATTTGAAGAGATTTATTTATATCTTAATTTAATATTTAATTTTTAATAGCTAAAATATGGGAAACCATAATCGAAATTTATTACGGAGCTAAGGACCGGAGCATAGGATTACTTCTCCGGGGCTCACATCTGGGAGCGAGGTCCATTTTTGTCATTTCACCATGGCCACCTTGTTTCAGACACGACCTTATTTTGAGTCAAACCACCATAGAAGCTGCTTATCAATACCAGTCCCCTTTCTCCTCCTATTTCACTCCTCTTGAGTGACGTTGACTCATAGTATAATCATGGGTAATTCTTGCAGCGCTAGCGGTGTATCCTCATCTGCCGCCGCACAAACCAACCTCAACTCCGACGCCACGCACTCCTACCAGCGTCCCCAACCACCTTCCAATGCTGTCACTGTTCTTCCTCCTGATTCTAAGCCTTCACCACCGAAACCAACACCACCGTCTTCCTCCGCCATTGGCCGTGTCCTCGGTCGACCTATGCAGGACGTTCGCTCCACCTATATCTTTGGCCGGGAACTAGGTCGTGGTCAATTTGGCGTTACCTATTTAGTAACCCATAAAACCACTAAGGAACAATTTGCTTGTAAATCCATCGCCACTCGCAAACTCGTTAATCGTGACGATATTGAGGACATTCGCCGTGAAGTCCAGATCATGCACCACCTCACTGGTCACCGGAACATTGTTGAGCTCAAAGGAGCCTACGAGGATCGTCACTCTGTCAATTTGATCATGGAGCTCTGCGCTGGTGGGGAGCTATTTGATAGGATTATAGCCAAAGGGCATTACTCGGAGCGAGCTGCAGCAAACTTGTGTCGCCAGATCGTGACGGTGGTACATAATTGTCACTCCATGGGAGTGATGCATAGGGATTTGAAGCCTGAGAATTTCTTGTTCCTCAGTAAGGATGAGAGTTCACCTCTAAAGGCTACGGACTTTGGTCTCTCTGTTTTTTTTAAGCCAGGTTAATGTGATTCTAATTCCATTGTGCTTCATTGACTTGCATTTTGACTTATCCCGTTATCCTATTTGATTGCATATTTATGCACACTAGTGATGTGCTGTGATGCGTTTGGACTTCGTTATGATTAAGGATGTTATGATGCTATGAGATTGTGGTGATTTTAGTTGCATTTTCAGTCGCACCAGCTATGATTCTGAACTTGACAGTTCAATTTTGAGAACAGGAGATGTTTTTAAAGATCTTGTTGGCAGTGCATATTATGTTGCTCCTGAGGTGCTGCGCAAATATTACGGACCTGAAGCTGATATTTGGAGTGCCGGGGTCATACTATATATTTTGCTATGTGGTGTTCCGCCATTCTGGGCAGGTAAAGATCCTTCTTTTGTGAGCAATGACTTCAACATCGATGCATTGATGGAAATTTTTTTTAGTTTAGACAATTTGCCAGATCATCAATTACATGTTATAGCATAATTTATAGAATAGTAAAAGGAAATTTTTGGGATGCAGGTAGAAGATATAAATTAAGGTTTGATCGTTTTGTGAATTATGTGCATCCATTCTTTGTATTTTCTAAATGTATTGCTTCTCTGATCTCCAGACAAATCAATAATATAGTTGAGAATTAACGAATAATTGGTCCTAGAAATTACCTGAAATAACACGAAAACAAAACAAATGGGCTAAAGGGAGGTATCCCACTCATATATATTCTTTCAAAAGAGAGAGTCTTCTATCTGAATTCTAATGGGATGAATGCAGAGAGTGAGGGTTAGAGAAGTAGGGATCCTTTAATAATTAATTTAGCTGAGTTATGGATCTTACTTATCATAAGATCCATATATAGTTATATGATATTGGATTTAAGTACCATGTGAAACATCCATAACTTTAACGTCACTTAATTTTGGGCCTAGAAATGTTGACAATAATTAATTGATTTATAAATTATGTTATTGTCCAAACTAGAAAATTCCAACAATCTCCTACTTAGACCCACATAATTTATAAATAGTGGTAACTTTGAAAATTAATGTAAATATCAAATGCTACTATTTGACCTATAAATTGAGATCATAAGCATTCAATAATGTAGAATATGATATTTGAAAAGGATATTAATATCAAGCATATCGTAAGCTTATACCTCACTGATTAAAATAATTAATATTTGATAAGAATATTAACTTAAATTGTGCATAATAAGATTTTGCATAACTTTAATGTGATTATATGTAAACTTTTACACAATGGTTCTCACATCTATCCTAGATATCTAATGAAAATCAATATTCTCAATATAATTATGATGAGATAGATCTAAATGTCTCTAATAATATATCATAATTCAAAATGTGCACAACTTCAAATAATCAAATCATTAAAACTTCTATTAATCTAGAACATTGAAAGGCTTGAATAGGTCTGTATTATTTATATGATCATGATTTATTTTAACTTTTAAGCTTTTGATTAGTGGATCCACAAGTACACAATTTGTGGAAAAGTACTCAATGCAAGTAATATACTTGCATATTTTCTCTTTCTCATAAATTGGTATGTCGCATTGAAGTTCTTTATATAAGCAAAATCTTTATTGCTTGGAGAGAAGACTATAGTACTGGTATTGTCACAATGAAACATATATGATAAAGAATGAACAATCTCTTAACTAAACAGTTTTATATGTACATTCATATCATGTGACATACCTTATTTCTATAATGGAGTCTAGTGTAAATGATTGGTTAAACACTTTTTCATGACGTAACTCTTCTTACTATTATAATATGTGTTCAGATGTGGATTTGTGACCATTTGGATAACCATTGAAGAAATGAATCTACATAACTTGTAATTATGAGATTTCCTAATCTTTTGTACATTAGTGTGTAACCTTTTGTACTGCTCAAATGCCTTATTATTCTTTTTGTAGTAGTCTAGTATTTTTTACTTAAGCACACATCAGGTAACTTACGACTAAAGCATATGGAACATTTTTTATTTTTATTTTTCTTTTTCTTTTTCTTTATCATCTTGAAGACATTGGGCCTTTAAGAAAATCTTATCTTTTTGAGTTGAGAAACAAATATGAGAGCACATTGACATATTGAGTCTTTTTCATACTTTCATGATGTATAATTATTGAGATAAGCCAAGTACTCATAGGATTTATTACAACAAGTTTTAATTCCTAAAGTAAAAGAGTCATTCCCTAAGTCTTTCATTTAAATTTCTTTGTCTCAATCAACATGTCTATATTAACAAGAAGAATATCATCAACGTTTAGAACCAAGATCACAAGACTATCCATATTCATCATTATATACTGATTTGCATTGTTCTCATTGAATTCGAGTGATGTTACAATTTCATCAAAATTGGGATATACTTGTCAAGATAGAGCTCTTTATTTTGCATGCAAGGTGTTCTTCATCCTTCTCTCGGAAGCTATCTAGTTGTTCCATGTATGCTATTTTCAAGTAGTCACTATTTAGGAAGGTTACTTTTAGCTTCTAATAAAAGGAGCTACCTATGTAACAACAATTTTAGAGCGAACCTTTAGTTAATACTAGTGAGAAATTTTCTTTACAGTTTGCATCTTTCTTCTAAGTATAGCTCTTTAATTATTGATCTAATCTTAAACCCTTAGTTTCATTTGAGCATTTTTTTTAGTCTCAAAACCTCATTTCTTTCTAATTGGCTTACTATCCATCATACTCTATTGCTATGATCCATTCCAAAAGATTAGGTAAACTTTATGGGGCATGTTTAAAGGAGTTTCATTCATCAATTTTTTTTTTATCTCTACATCTTCTGCTACCGGTTACATTGGATCAGACTACGGGATGGCAAAAGATGATTTGTCAGCTTGTGGTGTTAGTGGAGTCACTACACTTTCTTTCTGACTTCTACCTTTTCGGCATCTTACAACTCTCACTATCCAATACATATTCTAAATGGATAGTTAATTGAGGATTTAGAGATGGTTTTAGGATTAAGTTTTAATGGGTTTAGCAAAACTTGAGTTTAAAAAAAAAAATAAGCTCATATAATCCATTAAATAATGTACCCATAAACAAAAACATAATTATCATAAATCAAAATGAATTTTATTCATCAAAATAATTGAATATTCATCAAGATAAAACATAATAATTGAATTCAAATTCTTTTGATGAAAGATACAATTTTGTCTTCAATCCCAAATAAATTATAAATGCAAAATTATTATCTCTAAATCTAATGTGTTTCAATGATTTTTCATCATGCAGTATCCTCTAGATTCTTGGTCGTTTTCTCTACACATCTATTGTACTTGAAGTAACCTACATTCTTGTACCCATATTTCTTGCAAAATTTATAATTTCCCTTGAATTGTGGTTTCTTAAGCTTGAGGCTATTATCTTTCATTTGACCCAGTATTTGATCATGTGTGAATTTTTCATGGTTGTTTCTTAAATGTTCACTCATTCCATGTTTTGAAGTTGAACTATGAGAAATAAGGTTAATGGTTTGAACCTTTCCCTTTCTCATACTTTTTTTGCCTAATAATGGATATCAATTCATTAATAATTCACTTGCATTTTTGGGTATTACACGAGGTTTTTAGAACATCAAATTGTGGAGGCAGTGACTCTAGTCTATGCTAGATTAGAAAACTGTCTTCCAAATCAACATTCATATTCTTTAGTTTGTTATAATAGTTGATTAGTTTTACAATGTGCCCCCACACTTCAATGATTCCATCGTAAGTTGTTTTTTTAGGCAGTGACAGATAGTGGCCTTTCTCCACTTTATCAAATTTCACGAAATTTTCAACAACAGAGTTGAAAAAGCTCTTAACATTCTTAGAATCAAGGATGCTATGTCAAATGGTTTTGTTTGTTGTATATTTCATGACCATCAAACAAACTTAGTTTGAGTGCGTCCATTTCCCATGTTTATTCTTTTGTTCAACACTTGAGTTTGCATCAATAGCATTTTTTTTTTCTTTTGATTGTCATGTCTATGTTCATGATTGTTAGATGCAGCTTAAGGAATTAGACCTATTCATCATAGTTTGTCCCATTTAGTGTCTTCATTGCTACTAATTCAATTGGTATCGTGGTTAAGGAAAATGTGCATTAACCCGTTAATACATATAATTGCTTTAATCATGCTTTCTTTTTCCTCATAAAATTAGCTATGTAATTAATATAGTATGACATTATAAGACCAAATACCAAAAAGTTATTTAAAACCTTACAATATAATATAAGAATCAAATATTACACTTCTAAAACCTAACACCGATAAAATGTTTGAAAATTCTAGAATATAATATTCAATTCTATGCTTATATTATTATCAATGAACTTATAAATAATATAATACAGAAGGAGTATTTAATATTAATAACATAGCACTCTCTTTAATACGCTTTAGAACAATTTTTCTACAAATATTTTTTTCGCATTATGCAATTGGTCCATAAAAGGTCGGTGTACAATTATATAAAATTTAATGACATAATATAAACACTTTGCAATTCTTATATTAATACATAATAATGTACAAGAATTATTACATCACCAAAACAAAGTCCAAAATTGGTACAAAAATTATATACAGTAGCTTGGGGCATAGGAGTTATACAACAAAATTTTCAGTTCAAAATAAATTCAAGTATGTATTTAAATAAATTGGGTAATAATTAATAAAATTAAATTTAATTCCAAAAAATTCAAAAGAAATGCCCATAATTATGTGTTTGGAGTGTGAAGCAAAATGGTGTCACTGTTGCTGTATAATGCTGAGATAATGGTGCATAGCTCATTGTCACTAGCTGGTAGTTGTGATAAGTTTAATAGGCAAACATGCTTAGTTTTAGATGAAATTTGATGGAAAAATTAAGCATGTTTTAGAGGTTTTGTGGCTAAAATTTGAGATTAATCCAACTTGTATACAATTTTTGCAAGTTTGAAGGTATTTTAGTAATTTTGGCATAGTTTAAGAACTTGGAAGGGTTCAAAAGGTTTATATTTGTGATCTTTTCATTTTTATTTTCGTTTTAGTGTATTATAGTACTGATTGGACACTGGAGCATAGTGAAAAAGCTCTAGATGGGTCTTTGTTCAAAATGTTTTTGAGGGTGTGGAGTGCGGCAACTTAGTGAGGTAGCTTGGCACTAAGCTGGAAACTTGGTATGTTGGCTTGTGCCTATCCTTTACACACTCAAAATTATAGAGTAAGGCTTATATCAATTGAACGAACTGTCCCTCTTTATATTTAGAATTGTCTCATTTTAGCCCATTGGGCCAGAGGCTCCTTATGTGGGGTGTTCTTTTAACTCAACTTGCATTGGTGCTTTGGTGATATTAGATTGTGGCTTGTAGATTTGCGAGTTCTGCTATCTATTCCAAGCATGTTATGAGAGTTTAGTGGAAAAGTTGACATATTTGTTAAAAGTAGCAAGCATGCATCATAGGTTTTGGCTATAGCGCTACTAGCCCATGACACATGTAGGTGTTGATGCACAAATGAGATTGTGCATGATCTCACTGTGGATTATCTTTGACCTTAAGGCAGGTCTGTACTGGGTTGCCTGACCCAAATCGCCACCTAAAAATGACCTGGCTCCTATTTACCTAGTTTTACGCATTTTAAGCCCGGATTTTGCTTCAAATTGTTCCAGAACTGATTTCTAAACTAACCTAATCAAAATCCAGTCCGAAAACAGCGTTAAATTTTGATTTTCAATTTTCTAAAAAATTCAAAATTTGAGCTCATTGGTTCCAGCCAATTTTCCAGTATTTTCGGCCTTCAAATAGCTCCAATTTCCTGCAAATCACATTTGTGAACTGGCTCAATTAATATTTTGGCAAAAAATTGGATAAAACTTTGAAAATGCAACCATATAGACAACATGTTGCATTTTTTTTTCTTTTGGGAATTTTCTGGAAATCCTATCTTTTCAAACAGTTTTCTACCCAAAAGCTATCAAAATTCCAATTTTACAGCCAAAAAACTTGTTGAATTTGAACCTCAAATTTTCTTTACTCAAAATGATTTTTCTGGAAAAGCTTTATGATAAAAAGTGTTGTTGCCCCTTCTCTATATCTTTCCAGAAAACATACTTCAATGGCTGAAACTCAATAATATATGCATACTAATTCAGCAAAATAGATATAAGTGAGCATCATACAAGGAGAGCACCAAACACGAGCTATAAAACACCCGGAGACATTGTTGCATCACTGGAGATGCAATTATAAATGCAGCGTAAACATCAGATATTAAGGCAGTGAACATTATGCATATATGCAATTGTATAAAATGCACAGAGAATGCCAGAAATAAAACCACACAACTTCATGCACTTTAATTGCTAGAGGTGCACACTTGAGCAGACAGAATTCATGTGCCAAGCGTAAAGCTAATCCAGAACTTGCAAAATAAATAGCTCAGAAACATACATATACATACCATACATCTGTACACATGCATATGTGTAGCAACTATGCGATTTATATTGCTTGATTTACAACACGCATGAAGATTCCAAGTTTTTCAGTATAGTCTTGCAAAATTGTTCGGATGAAATTGGCATGTACCTCAAAATGCTAACATATAATTTGCTTGAACTAATTTATAAAGAAATCCATTTATATTTTAGTTTATAATTAGCATGCAATTTACATATTTAATGCAACAAACAGTGCTCTGGCCAGGGGAAATTTTAATTGAATGCAATATACATGTACCATACACATTCCATACTGATTTGGACCTTAAAGAGCAAAACTCATACATATGAAAGCCATCAATATACTCATTGGTAGAGAAAGATATTTCCTTATGGATGGGTTTTATGCACAAAATTATCATCAAACAATCACATCCAAGAATGATGTAAAATTATAACAAAAACTGCTTGAATAAATCAGCTATGACACAAATGAATCTGGGCTCTGAAACCAATTGATGGAAAATTTTATAGTTTAAACAATTTGCCGGAGAAGGAAATTTTCTGAATGCAGGTAGAAGATATGAATTAAGCTTGTGATCATTACCTGATACATGTGCGTCCATTCTTTGTATTTTCTAAATGTGCTACTTCTCTGATCTCTAGATAACTCAATAATATATCTGAGAATTAATGACCAATTGGTCCTAGAAATTACTTGAAACAACACAAAACAAACAAATGGGGTACAGGGAGCTCGCGCGCGCGCAAAATCCTCAACCACACATATTTCATGAAAAGAGAGAGTTTTCTATTTGTATTCTAATGGGATGAATGCAGAGAATGAGGATTAGAGAGGTATGGACCTTTTAATAATTAATTGAGCTGAGTCATAAATCCTACTTATCATAAGATCGATACCCAATCATATGATATTGGATTTAAGTACCATATTAAACACTCATAACCTTAAAGTCACTTAATTTTGTGTCTAGACATCTTGACATTAATTAATTGATTTATAAATTATGTTATGGTCCAAACTAGAAAATTCCAGTATGCATATCATTTAGCCATATGAAAATTAGGGTATTGATGGTTGTAGAGTACTTTGAGCTTTAATATCTGTTTTATTTCACCAAGGAAGTTTGTGCTTCTTGTTCATTGTCGGAAATTTTTACCTTTTTGAAAGGGACTTGCGTTTCTTACACTGTGTTCTTACCTTTATATGAAGAAAATGAACAGGGTATCTTTGATGCTATTCTTCGACAACATATTGATTTTGTATCAAATCCTTGGTCTTCTATATCAAGTAGCGCCAAAGACCTGGTCAAAAAGATGCTAAGAGCTGACCCTAAAGAACGTCTTTCAGCAGTTGAAGTCCTTAGTAAGTTTTATTGTTGTTGTACCATGTATAGCTTTTCCTTGTGTAAATGATGGTTTCTATTTTATCTGAAATCATAATGTTGATTCTCAAAGACCATGCATTTATTATGACACATTAATCTATACGCATATGTTGGAGTGTCTCTGATATGTAACAGAGAGAAAACTGCATGATGACAACATTTATGCCCTAAGCTACTTGGTGTTTTGATTATTAGAATCTTGGTCACAATAAAATGTTGTATATACTCCAGATCATCCTTGGATGAGAGAAGATGGGGATGCATCTGATAAGCCTCTTGATATTGCTGTTTTAACAAGAATGAAACAATTCCGGGCAATGAACAAGCTAAAGAAAGTAGCTCTGAAGGTAAAATGTTATCTATGATCATCAGAGTCATCATTTTATATGGAATGGTTTACAGTAATGGAAAACAAAAAGTAAAATAAATCTCAATGGAGAGAAAACAGTCGTTGCTGAACAAGATCAAGGATCTAAAATATAATGCTCTCTGTTGCACTAAAAAATGCAGCTGCTTTGTGTGCTTGTGAATCTGTTTCTGCTTCTTCCAATCTAGGTATGGAAATGCAATTCAAGCAAGAGAGTTTTTTATATCTCAAAAAATATTTTGGCTGTATTGGGAGTATTTTTAATTCCTTTGCACTAAATCCAGAGTCAAAGGACCTTGATGATATATGACAGTTCCTTTATTTTTCAGGTAATTGCAGAAAATCTTTCTGAAGAAGAAATCATTGGACTGAAGGAAATGTTCAAATCTATGGACACAGATAACAGTGGAACCATAACTTTGGAAGAGTTGAAAGCTGGTCTCCCCAAACTGGGTACCAAGATTTCTGAGTCTGAAGCAAGGCAGTTGATGGAAGCGGTAAGATTTCTCTTTTCTTCTTTTGTTCTACCTTAGCACTACGGTGTTCTCAAAATATTTGTCCTCTCTATTAGATAGTTGGGAGTTATTTTTTATGGGCCAATGATTTCATCCTATAATTTGACCTAAAACACCTAGAATAACATTAGATAGTGAAGGATGATATTTTGGATGAAGTTGTTTTGCCACTAGTAGAGATGTGCAAAGGACGGGTTTATCAGGCCGAATTATATGAAATTCATAACCTAAGCCTAGCTCAACCTTTTTACTTTTGAAAAAAATTTGGCCCAACTTGACTTGCTTTTTTTAATTCATGGTTTGAAGGCTCGGCTCGATAGCTCAAAGAAAATATCTTTTTTATTTTTTTAAGTAAAAAAAATAAAATTTTAAAATAAAAATTGTACATTTAAAGAGATAATATGATTTTTAGATATATAAAATATTTAATTGTATTAAATTAATTTTTTTATATTAAAAATAATTAGATATAATTATTTTTTAATATAT